>WBMY01010667.1:3275794-3305445 GCA_013397315.1 Donacobius atricapilla | reverse complement strand
GCTCCTCGCCTGTCCTGCCTCGCCCCGTCTGTCATTCATTTCCCCCTGCTCGACCCCTGTCAGTCCCCCTGCCTGACCTCTGTCAGTCTTCCCTCTCGCCTTGCCTGTCCTCCTGCCCACCTTCTCTTTCCGCCTGCCTGACCCTCGGCGGTTCCCCGGCCGCCCTTGCCTGGCCTCCTGCGCACGCCGCCTGTCCTTCTGCCTGGTACGGGCACCTGGCCGCCCAGCTCACCCGCTTGCCCTCCGCCTCATTTGCTCTCCTCTCTGTCCCGCGCCGTCTCGCCCTGGCCCTGCCCGCGCCTTCCCGGCCTCCCTGCTTGTGCCCCTGTGCTCGGGATCCTCGCCTGGCTGTGCCCTGAAACTCCCCTCTCTTGTCCTTCCATCCCTCCGCAGCCTCCGTGCCCCCGGCTCCCCTCCGGCGGTCCTTCCAGCTGCGCCGGGGCTTGTCTCCGTCCCTGCGTGTCCCAGTGTCCCTCCTCTGCCTGTCCCGCTCCATCTCTTGCATCCCTTGCCTTGTCTGTCTGCCCTGCACATTCATCTGGTTCACTGTCTGTTTAAGCTTGCATTTTCCCATCCTCTCTTTCCGTTTGTTTCCCGTTTATTTAGCTTTCATTTGCAATATTGGCCTTGTCTGTTTGTCCACTGCATGCGGTGTCCTACCAAATGTGTCTGTCTCCTCTCTGTCCTTCAGTCCATTTACTAACTGCCCTCCATCCCCACGGTACCGGCCATCTCAGTCCTGTCCAGCCATTGCAGTTATGTGTCACTGAATCCCTTCAGCACAGCTTTCCAGTAGTTTAACCACTGCCCCTGTGAACTTTGCACATCTGGCTGGAACACCATCGCTCTGAAAATTACCTCTCTCCTGTCTATCTGCCCATCTCTCCTTTCCTTCATCGCTCTATCGCTTGGTTCATTTTTCTCTCTCTATCTTCTCGTGGCATCTATATATCATTTGTCCACAAAATAAATCTCTTTCTATCCTGTTTGCTGCCCACTCATCTTCTTTATCTACCCTCCCACTTACCGAAGGCATATACATTTACAGTATCTATGGGATCTGTTGCATTATACATATGCTTGTTATATTCATATACAAAATTTATGAGCGCACACAATCTCACACAACACAAGTGATGTGGATCGGTGCAGCAGCACCGTACTGTTCTTTTTCTGTCACTGTCACCAGTTCACGAAAAAGTTGTGTATTTACTAACATGCGAAAGGCTTTCTTAGTGTACATTTTGGAGGTTATTATTTTTTAATAGGATGCTGTTGGGAGATTGGGGGTGGGCTTGTACTTCCATTTGGTATTCAGTCAATCGCTGTCTTTTGTAACACTTCCAAAATTGACTTTATGTAAAACGTAGACAAACACAGTGAAAATTTTTGTCACTGCACTATTACAAGGTACTGAATGGGCTCTGGAGGCACATTTGAAAGGCATCTAGGGTAACAAATGAAGACACCGACTACGCAAAAAATCCCATTCAGAGATTGACAAAAATGCTAAAGATTCTTAGGGGAAGGAAAAAGCAGAAAAGATCTACATTTAGCTCTGTACAGACGGAAGCAGAACTGATAAGGGCAGATGATAAAATGCCTTTCCAGCAATAATTTTAAATAGCAATTGGGATGCTTTGATTCAGGGACCAGAATTACGGTCTCCGCCATAAAGGCCGGCACATTTATCACCTACGCCAAATTTAGTTAGGACTTACAGTACAAAATTGCGGGAAGGCCGCTGATATTTCTGAAATATTTTATGCAGCAGGCTCTTCTGTTTACAAATAAGGGGTTATGTCAGACATTTGGTGACATTTGGTTTTCTGTGACAATTTCTCTCCTTTAATTCTGGTGTTGCTGAAAAGCGTATTGAGAACAGCCAATAACGGCGTTACAGCAGGAACAACCGCTTCATTGCCTTGCCTCGTATGGGAGTTCATCATTTTGGGGAGAAAAGGCAGAGATTGAAATGATTAATAATAGCAGATATTCTACCAGACTAAGTGGGGGTTAGCTTGATCTGTTGGACAAGCAGGCACATTACTGAAATATTTTCCGTTCTGTCTCGTGAATCCTCTCCTTTAAACCGCGACGAGAATATGTGCAAATCGAAACAAAATCCCTGGTTTGGCATTGGCGTTTCAGTGGTTATTGAAAGAGCTCTCCCCATGAGAATTGGCAGGTAGCTGAAAGTTAAAACTATTCTTAAACTGATGAGATAGCAGAGTTCTAGTCCTGGTGCCGGTCTTTTTCAAGGGGCTGCTATAACATCTTTAAATCTGGCTTTCTGGAAAAAACATGTATTCTGGAAAGCTCTTACTGATGTCTGTGGATCTGACACATCCGACTACAGCCCCATGTTGAAGGTTGCTGTGGGAAGTCCCTTTTTCAATTAATTCTGATTGCAAATTGGGGATATCTGATGCAGTGCATGCCTTCTGACTGGCACAGCCCCGTCGCTGTTCGCTCGATCTGCTGTGCTCTAGTGTCGTCCCTGAATCCAGAAAGGCACACAAGCTAACATTTCCTTTTTGACTTAATCTTGCTGATCTCTCCTTATCTTGCAGACGATCTGGCCTCATCTAGAGTCCGCCTCTATTTCTTCATCTCGAATGAAGGGAACCAGAACTTGTTTGTCGTTCAAGCCAGCCTGTGGCTTTACTTGAAGCTGCTTCCATATGTCTTAGAGAAAGGCAGCAGGCGAAAAGTAAGAGTCAAAGTCTATTTCCAAGACCCGGACACTAGCAACAAGTGGAATGTGGTTGAAAAGAAAGTCGATCTCAAAAGAAGTGGTTGGCACACTTTTCCCATGACAGAGGCGATCCAGGCTCTGTTTGAGAGAGGAGAAAGGAGACTGAACTTGGATGTTCAATGTGAGGGCTGTGAAGAGTATTCAGTGCTGCCAATTTATGTGGACCCCGGGGAGGAATCCCACCGGCCTTTTTTAGTGGTGCAAGCCCGCCTCGCCGATAACAAACACAGGATCCGGAAAAGAGGCCTGGAGTGCGATGGCAGGACCAATCTATGTTGCAGGCAACAGTTTTACATTGACTTTAGACTCATTGGGTGGAATGACTGGATCATAGCACCATCAGGTTACTATGGGAATTACTGTGAAGGGAGCTGCCCGGCCTACTTGGCCGGTGTCCCGGGGTCGGCTTCCTCCTTTCACACCGCTGTCGTGAATCAGTACCGAATGCGGGGGCTGAACCCGGGCACCGTGAACTCCTGTTGCATTCCAACCAAACTTAGCACAATGTCAATGCTGTACTTTGATGATGAATACAACATTGTGAAAAGGGACGTTCCCAATATGATTGTGGAAGAATGTGGTTGTGCTTGATTTAAGGTGTGTTTTGGGGGGGGAGAGAGAGAGAGGGAGAGAGAGAGAGAAACATTCCCGTACAAGATGGTGTTGGAGGAAGTTTCACTGTGTATCCAGGCATCAGTGTTGGAAAGTCACTGTGGAAAAGTTTGACAAAAAAAAAAGAAAAAAAAAAAAGAAAAAAATAATCATTTCACTTTGGTGTCAGGACAGTGGCAGTTTGTGGATCATGGACACTTATATATTCTATCACTTATAAGTTAATGCTATGAAATATCTTAAAGACACACACACACAAACACACACAAAATGTGGGCACGCACACGAACACGCGCTCATACACACAGACACAGACACACACACGAGGCAGCTCGGAAAAGGGACATGAGCACAGAAAGTCAGTGACCAGTGACGACGGACCTAAATGCCTGCCAGTACGAGTGAACGGCTGAGCAGCTGTTTCCCCGCCTGCCGGCGAAGCCAGACCGAAATGAGCTCCCTTTGCTCAGGCAAAAGCACAGACTGTGAGAACACAACGTATTCTTGCACGCAGGTGTCAAAATGACCAAACTTAGAGAATGAAAAAAAAAAAAAAAGAGAAAAAAAATGTTGACTGTCACCTCTTAGGTCTAACAGAAAGCTGCAGGACACCTGCCTTGGGAGGCGATCACTTCCTCTTAATTTAAATTTATCTAAACATAAACATCACAGATACCCACTTCTTCCTACAGCACCTCCATCAAGGAATCGTGTGGTTCCATCAGGGAGAGAGAGAGAGAGAGAGAAAAGGGGACAGACATGTAAGAAACTGCTGTATTTCTAACACCTGGCCGTTGCGGAGTCACAGGCTGGGCTGGCGTGAACCGATGCTTTCACTGNAAAAGCGTATTGAGAACAGCCAATAACGGCGTTACAGCAGGAACAACCGCTTCATTGCCTTGCCTCGTATGGGAGTTCATCATTTTGGGGAGAAAAGGCAGAGATTGAAATGATTAATAATAGCAGATATTCTACCAGACTAAGTGGGGGTTAGCTTGATCTGTTGGACAAGCAGGCACATTACTGAAATATTTTCCGTTCTGTCTCGTGAATCCTCTCCTTTAAACCGCGACGAGAATATGTGCAAATCGAAACAAAATCCCTGGTTTGGCATTGGCGTTTCAGTGGTTATTGAAAGAGCTCTCCCCATGAGAATTGGCAGGTAGCTGAAAGTTAAAACTATTCTTAAACTGATGAGATAGCAGAGTTCTAGTCCTGGTGCCGGTCTTTTTCAAGGGGCTGCTATAACATCTTTAAATCTGGCTTTCTGGAAAAAACATATATTCTGGAAAGCTCTTACTGATGTCTGTGGATCTGACACATCCGACTACAGCCCCATGTTGAAGGTTGCTGTGGGAAGTCCCTTTTTCAATTAATTCTGATTGCAAATTGGGGATATCTGATGCAGTGCATGCCTTCTGACTGGCACAGCCCCGTCGCTGTTCGCTCGATCTGCTGTGCTCTAGTGTCGTCCCTGAATCCAGAAAGGCACACAAGCTAACATTTCCTTTTTGACTTAATCTTGCTGATCTCTCCTTATCTTGCAGACGATCTGGCCTCATCTAGAGTCCGCCTCTATTTCTTCATCTCGAATGAAGGGAACCAGAACTTGTTTGTCGTTCAAGCCAGCCTGTGGCTTTACTTGAAGCTGCTTCCATATGTCTTAGAGAAAGGCAGCAGGCGAAAAGTAAGAGTCAAAGTCTATTTCCAAGACCCGGACACTAGCAACAAGTGGAATGTGGTTGAAAAGAAAGTCGATCTCAAAAGAAGTGGTTGGCACACTTTTCCCATGACAGAGGCGATCCAGGCTCTGTTTGAGAGAGGAGAAAGGAGACTGAACTTGGATGTTCAATGTGAGGGCTGTGAAGAGTATTCAGTGCTGCCAATTTATGTGGACCCCGGGGAGGAATCCCACCGGCCTTTTTTAGTGGTGCAAGCCCGCCTCGCCGATAACAAACACAGGATCCGGAAAAGAGGCCTGGAGTGCGATGGCAGGACCAATCTATGTTGCAGGCAACAGTTTTACATTGACTTTAGACTCATTGGGTGGAATGACTGGATCATAGCACCATCAGGTTACTATGGGAATTACTGTGAAGGGAGCTGCCCGGCCTACTTGGCCGGTGTCCCGGGGTCGGCTTCCTCCTTTCACACCGCTGTCGTGAATCAGTACCGAATGCGGGGGCTGAACCCGGGCACCGTGAACTCCTGTTGCATTCCAACCAAACTTAGCACAATGTCAATGCTGTACTTTGATGATGAATACAACATTGTGAAAAGGGACGTTCCCAATATGATTGTGGAAGAATGTGGTTGTGCTTGATTTAAGGTGTGTTTTGGGGGGGGAGAGAGAGAGAGGGAGAGAGAGAGAGAAACATTCCCGTACAAGATGGTGTTGGAGGAAGTTTCACTGTGTATCCAGGCATCAGTGTTGGAAAGTCACTGTGGAAAAGTTTGACAAAAAAAAAAGAAAAAAAAAAAAGAAAAAAATAATCATTTCACTTTGGTGTCAGGACAGTGGCAGTTTGTGGATCATGGACACTTATATATTCTATCACTTATAAGTTAATGCTATGAAATATCTTAAAGACACACACACACAAACACACACAAAATGTGGGCACGCACACGAACACGCGCTCATACACACAGACACAGACACACACACGAGGCAGCTCGGAAAAGGGACATGAGCACAGAAAGTCAGTGACCAGTGACGACGGACCTAAATGCCTGCCAGTACGAGTGAACGGCTGAGCAGCTGTTTCCCCGCCTGCCGGCGAAGCCAGACCGAAATGAGCTCCCTTTGCTCAGGCAAAAGCACAGACTGTGAGAACACAACGTATTCTTGCACGCAGGTGTCAAAATGACCAAACTTAGAGAATGAAAAAAAAAAAAAAAGAGAAAAAAAATGTTGACTGTCACCTCTTAGGTCTAACAGAAAGCTGCAGGACACCTGCCTTGGGAGGCGATCACTTCCTCTTAATTTAAATTTATCTAAACATAAACATCACAGATACCCACTTCTTCCTACAGCACCTCCATCAAGGAATCGTGTGGTTCCATCAGGGAGAGAGAGAGAGAGAGAGAAAAGGGGACAGACATGTAAGAAACTGCTGTATTTCTAACACCTGGCCGTTGCGGAGTCACAGGCTGGGCTGGCGTGAACCGATGCTTTCACTGCCCACTAGCAACCCATAGTTGTCAACACCCGCCGTGTCTTGGAAAAGGGAATCGATACTATATCTGGACTGTGTTGACTGTTGGCATCTCTCACTGTTTGAAGAACAAAAAGTCAAAAGTTGCAATCTGTGTTCTTCAATGGGGGACCCAGCAAGGCTGCGTCACGTGGGGGACGAGCAAACAAGCAATGGCCACCACGGCTAAACCAATGAACCCTAGAGAGGAGTGACAGCGACAGAGTGGAGACGTTCTGGGAAATGCAGTGCGTTTAATAACAGGCGAGGAACATTTTTACAAGTCTTGGAAAGGAGGAGAGAGGAGAGTGCTTTCAATTTCCTTACCAGGAGGTGTCATGGATGGCCATAAAGATCAGAAAATAATGATACAGCATAGCACTTGCAAACTGCTTGAATGCACGTATAATAGCACTTGCAAATTTCAATGCCTTGAAAAGTGGTACTTGATAGTGCACTTATCTTTGCTCACTATCTAGGTAAACAGGTGCCGCATGAGCTATGCAATTTAAAGTGTTGACCCATACTAGACAAAACTGGACTTATGATATGACTTTTTTATATTTTTTTATACTTGAAATTAAATCTTTTGCTTCTTTTTTAAAGCGAATGATTGCTTTTAATGTTTGCACTGATTTAGTTGCATGATTAGTCAAAAACTGCCATTTGAAAAAAAAATGTTATTTTTATAGCAGCAAAAAATGAATACAGTTAAATGTATTATACATAAATTTTGGAACCAAAGAGGCCAACATATTAGTTATAATTTTTATGAGATGGCAAAGCCATCATATATCATGTAGTCATACTGAGCAATCCCTCACGAGGCCTACCAATTGTTTCAGGGTACAAAATGGATTCTGTTTGTTCTATTCAGTGTCTTTTCTATACCATACGCACATGGAATGTAGAGTGAAAAAAAAGTGACTATTGTAGAATACATTACAATATGTGCATCCTTTAAATCCAATTTTTATGTTTATTTAATAAAGTTCCTTTTAGGTTCTGTTCCATAATAATTTAAAACCAAACAATTTTCACTTAGATTTGCTGTTGAAGTATTTTACATTTGTGTACAGTTTAAATAAATAAAAAAGATTAAAAACTGGATGTGCTTTTTTTTTTTTTTTTTTTTTTTTTAGTGTGTAACATCTGGAGGAACTCACTTACTTTCAGGACTGAATAGGCTGCAGACAGTGAACTGTCGCATTAGACCGTAGTCATATTAGTCATTGCAGAAAGCCATGTCTGAGAGCTCAGCTGCAATCCTAAAAATGTTACACTCCAGTTTTTTTGCTGTCTATACATGTAAGCATCTGCTTCTTTCTCTCTGCAGCAGTGCAGGGGCTCTGGGTGCAGGAACCGCGCTGTTCCGCATACCTGCAGGTCATTTACAGAAAGTTCCTGGTTCACCTGCTGTGTAAGAATGTAACTTCTTCTCTGGGTCACTCCCTGACTGCTTAGAAGAAGTAAAAAAAAATATGTGGAAAGCACTTCCAGGAATAAATGACCAATAATAAATTTGTTTTGTTTTGTTTTGTTTTTTTCCCAAAACTGGCTGACACTAAGAAAAGGTGTTTTTTCTTTTTGATAAAATATCTCCCTTTTACTAACAAGCCCTCAAAAATGTTGAGAAATACTCAAGTACTCAGCTGCACATATGTCCAGATATTGATTTAATTGATCTTCACAGAGAAATTCTTCTTTCTGGAGGCCTGAGTAAATGCCAGCTGAAGCTGGCAGAAGGATCTCTGTTGACTTAGCAAATGTTAGATCTGACCCTGAAACCCGAAAAGTGTTGAAGAAGCAAGATCATGCAACTAATGATGGGTTCTAGTTACAATTCACTGGGGTTAAACAGGAGACCTGTAAAAGTAATTTGCTGTGACTGTGTCAACACTCTGCTTCTCAGAACTTTGTCCCCCAGATCAAATTTTTTTTAATATCTCACAGCTTTCTCACCACCTTGAGCTGCACATTAATTGTCAAAGCCACTAGCCACTCACTGTTGCTGCTCCACCTCTCAGCAGCCTTCTCTGGTTTTCATTCCGTGGGTTAGCTGTGCTACTGATGAGTTCAATAATTTCCCCTTGAAATCAGTGGCCAATACCCATCCCTTCACTCTGGAGGCATGTTTGCCCTAATATGACACTGTCATTATAAATAAGACCTTTAAAAAATGGGATATATTAAGAAATCTTGCCCATTGAAATGCAAAGCCCTGGAGGCTGGCTCCAGTTAGGTTTGGTTCTTAATTGAAAGTGTTTGGTTCCTGGGGTCAGAGCCAAACCGTACATTGGGCGTTGGGACTCCTGTGCCCAGGAGGAGACCAGGGTGTCTCGGTGAGGGATTTGGACTTGCAGCCCTGGGGAACAGGGAACTAACTGCTGGCAGCCAGGATGCTTAGAGCTTGGGCTGGCTGGCCAGGAGCAAGGGGCGGGAACAAGCTGTGCACTGCATCCCACTGCAAACCCACAAGCAAGCTCAGGATCCTGAACTCTTTCACAGAGGCTATCAAAAAGCACCCCTTTCCTTGGTAAAAGTCTTTCCTGACTTTCTTCCCCTGTCCCTGCCTTCTCCGGTCCCCAATTTGTAGCTAGAGTCATGGTGTTTATGGGACAGAAACAGAAGTGTAAGGAAGAGCATGAATATCAGGATAGTGTAAGGGGCATCATCTGAGAGTGGGAAGAGCTAGATCATAGTCCAGGCTCCCAGGTCCTTTTATTGTGTGTGAAAGAGGCTCTAGAAATCTATCTGAACTGAACATGCTTGGAGTTTTCTGCAGCATGGAATCACTCGCTGCTCTGGGCATTCTACAGACAGTGAGGTGTTATTGTATCCTGGTGCTGACAGCAACCTGCCACACAGATTTCTAAGGCTAGAATGAAATAAAATCATCTTCAATTTTGTAGGACCAATCAGACAGTTTGGGCTTGATTTTTCAGAGACATGACAAAGCTACTGCTCTTGCTGCTTTTTACAGGGGAGTGCAGGAATTCCGCTTTGTGCAGCTTCTACTTCCTGCATTTTTTAAATCAGGCAAAATGAAAAATACCCAAGCATGATGGCTGCTTTTCAAAAATTTGGGGTTTTTCCCATCTGTAATTCCCATCCTTATAAAACTGAGCATCCAGTTTAATTGCTTTATGCCAGATTAGGTACTCTACCTCAAAAAACAGCTGGGTTAACGTCAATTCCCCCTCACCCAAAGGTGACTTGGTGACTCTCTCTTATCTTTAATAGGCTTTGAACTTGATTCTGCAAATGCTAAATCAGTGTCTTCTATCATGTGACAGAATCAATCCCTAGAGCTGGAGAATCTTCACCCTTTAAAATATTCTAACACGGGCAAAACCCCATCCTGGACCTCCCACTGCTGTTAATGAGGACGATGTGAGCAGGGTGACTGTCACAATGTGATGCGACAGAGCACTTGTCGGATTAACTCTGCATACATCACATATTTCCACACATAATAGACACCTGCTCCAAAATTGCCAGCTCTCACCTTCTTTGCTTTGTCACTTGTGAGAGATGAACTCAGCAGCTGAAAATTGATTGCTACAGTTGCTCTGCCACCGGAGAAGAGGGAAACCCCTCACCAAACACATCCTTCATAAGGGTAATTTTTTGTATGGAGTGGTTTCTACAGGAAAGGGTGGGAGCACATTTTGAAAAATGGATCAAAAATACAAATTTCTGTCTGAGAGGGGAGTCTGTTTCAGTTAATGCTGATGTCAATCTACAGTAACTCCCCTAAAGTCTGCAGATGTAATTCTTCTGGCTAGCACCCATATGAATAAAGACACAGCTCAATCCAGTTTTCTGGAATTCCTGATTGGGCCTCGCTCATTCTCAGTTCTCAGTATTTCTTAGAAAAGTAATTTTTCTTTTAGAATTAGCAGCTAAAAGTTTTAGCAAAACCCACACATGCTGGGTGATAGATCAGAACAAGTGTAGAAGACATCTAACATAGTCATGAATCTCCCTACATACACTGGAATTTGGCCAGGAACTAGCAATTTGCATCAGTACAAAATGCCACAGTAGCTTTCATTTGCTTGCCCGGTCAGTAACCTTGAACTAAAAGCTGGATTTACATGCCTGCTTGTAACAGTAGGGGCCAATTTTATTTGGGTAACTTCATTGATTTCAAGGGAATTGTTTCTGATTTGTACTAGAATAAGTGGGAGCAGATTTAGGTTCTTTAATGTTCTTCCAGTTTAGCTCTTGGAATAACTTATATTTCATTATTATGTGTTTATGTAATTAGTGCAATTATATCAAATTATATAATTGGTACAATTACTTGGACTCATGTAACCACTGCATATAGCATTTCATGCTGTAAAATCTTTTACTCTGAAAAAATAAAAAAAAGAAAAAGAAAAAGCAGTCAATATTACATGGGAATCTTAATTTGTTTTTAAATTCCCGTATCAAATTTAGGGCCTGACCACATGCAAGGAACTTCTGGTTCACATCAGTGGAGTCTCTGAGCAGGCAGCTTGCAGCCTTCACCATAGATACTGAGTTTTTAATCTGATTTGGCCAATTCTATTCAACAGAGGCCCTCCTGGAATGTGTGCAGCTCTAACCAGCCTTCCTTGTACAAAGCAGAGACATCAAGCTTTTACACACACACACACACACACACTATATGACCTGAGAGATCTCAAAGCCATCAGAGCCCTGAGATATGTGTACAGCTCTTTTACACTTGATCAGATTTACTGTCTTTGTGACCTGCTGCTGAGAATTTCAAACCATTATTTTATTAAATTCATAGGCCCTCACTTTTTGGTCATTGAAACTGTTTTGTTTTCCCTCTCCATAATTTGCTTTCAGGATACATTGTTGTTAAAGCTTGGACATAAAGGGTTCTGCTGTGTCTGTTGTCGGCAGAGGGAGGTTATTCTGCCCCTGTACTCCACTCTGGTGAGACCCTACATGGAGTCTGCATCCAGCTCTGGGACCCCCAGCATAAGAAGGACATGGGCTTGTAGAAAAGTCCTGAGGAGGGTCACAAAAATGATCAGAGGGCTGGAGCACCTCTCCTGTGAAGACATTCTGAGAGCGCTGGGGCTGTTCTGGCTGCTGAAGAGAAGGTTTGCAGCGCCTAAAAGGGCCAACAAGAGAGGTGGAGGGAGACTTTCTACAAGGGCATGTACTGATAGTCAAGGAGTGATGGCTTTAAACTGAATGAGGATAGGCTTAAATTAGCTGTAAGGCACAAATTCTTTATTGTGAAGGTGGTGAGGCACTGGAATGGGTTGCCCAGTGATGTGGATGCCTCATCCCTGGAAGTGTTCAAGGCCAGGTTGATGGGACTTTGAGCAACGTGGTGTAGGGAAAGATGTCCCTACCCATATCAGAGCGGTTAGAACTAAATTAGGTCCTAACTAAATTAGAACTAAATAAGGTACCTTCCAAACCAAACCATTGAGTCTATGAAAGTCCAAGTAAGCACATCCAGCAAAACAGGAAAAGAAGGCAAGAAGGAAACGGATTTGGTTTCCCTAAGTCAGACCAAGGAAGATCCAGAGTGAGAGCTATAAATGATAACCACCTGATGGACCTCTCCTCAGAAAAGATCAGCCCTCACAGATGCTGTGCATTTGGAGTTCTGCCCAGGCCCAAATGCAATCAATGAACCCAGCTACCAGTGCACAGACTCCAGGGGAAGCACTGGTCTACCTAAGGACATCTCCACAGAGTCTGCATGCTACTGCTCTTTCTCATTTTGGACCTGCTTTTGGAGAGGGTTCACCTCTCTGTGTGCTCTCCTGCAGTCTGGCCTTTGAAATCAGGCTACAGCACAGCCATTTTAGGGCTGCAGCTCATGCTGCCTCACTGCCTTCCTCCAGCTGGTAAGTGTGCTCAGTGCCTGTTATTTTTATCTTGAGCTTTCGCTTTGTTTTTGAGGATAATTACACATTATTGCTGCAATATGTTATAATAAGTGCTATGAAGATGACTATTGTATCAAAGGGGAAAGAAGATGTGGCTGGGGAGCAAACTTAAACCTATGTGTTAGCAAAACAAACACGCTGTGTTTGGGCTGTGTCCGTCAAGTGGTACCAAAGTGGCATTTAGGTTTTGCCCAAGTGGAGGCTGCTGAACTGATCTCGCCCCTCTTCACTTTGTTGGCTGGGGTGGCTCGTGCCTGTTTCTGCAGAGGAGTTTGTGAGGAGCTGTGGAAGAGCTGCAGCAGCTGCACTTTCCTGCAGCCGGAGCTGAGCTCCTCGCCCGGTGATGGGGGAGCCGTCCTGGGCAGTGCGGCAGGAGCGAGGTAGGAGAGTTGGAGGCTGAAGGTGGTATCCACTTGAGAATAAAAAGTTAAAAATAATACTGCATCTGGCTCCTGTGAGCTGAAGCAGACTGGGCTCTTGGACTTTTGGACCCCCTTGTGCCATATCCTATTCACTATACCCTCTCATTTGGTCTCATATGGCCTGGTTTTGGGTCAGGTTTTGGAACTGATCCTCAGCTGTTGGGACTCCAAGGTTATCAAAAATAATTCAGGACCTTATAAATTAAGGCCTTGGGCTCTTGTGAAAGGAAACAAACAATCTTATCTGTCTTAATGAGAGTCGTGTATGTGTATTTTGTAGCCAATTGTATGTATTACCTTTAGCAGTGATACTTCATAAGACCATATAATTTATGAGGTGGTTATCAGTGACTCATAAGTATTTATTTATGTCTTATATGCACTGTGTATGTTTGGTTTGATCAGGGTGGCATGTTTGCATGGGTGAGCACCATTTCACCTGTAAACACACAGACAAGAAACACAAGGCTTTATCTAAGCAAATTGTCTTCTGCCATGTTAATGCCCCTGTAATAAAATTTATTCTGGGGGATCCTGATGAGAGATTGGAGGTAATGCAGTGTAGCTACCCACTATTTTGAGTACATTTCTTGTCTCTTGTGTGCCTCATCCTTGGTAAGTAAGTTGCTTTACATTCAGCATGCTGTAGCTACCCTTGTGATGGCTGGAGAGAGGCAGCCTGTTCTCAGATGTGGCTCTGCTCCAGCCTGCTCCACATCCAAGAGAGTGCAGCAAACCACTTTTGCTCCACTCATGTTTTGAAATTGTTCAGAAACTGGTTTGGTCTTTAGCACTGTTTGGAGCAACCTTGAGGCTGCCTTTAGGACAGCTGCCCAGGGTCCCCAGTGTAAAAGCTCAGAAAGGGCTGGAATACCACAGTGTCCTGACCACATGCCTTGTAATTGGCCATGCTTCCTACACTGGGAGCTTTTGGGTGGCACTTGGGTGGAGTGGAACCCATCTAAGTCTCTGTGCTGAATGTTTCTTATTAAGTACGTGATAGGCACAGAGATGCAGGATTTAAACCAGCTCTGTTTCTGTTAGTTGTGCACCACCGTGGTTGAATCACCATGTTAACAGTGTGTGACAATGAATCAAGCCCTACATTTCATTTTATGGGTGGGTTCCACTTACTTTGTTCTCATTTTCTCCTCCCCTCCTTTTGACAATTTAGACATGTGCATTTTGGAGAACATTGCTTCCAGACTGTATCCCCTTGAATGGGGTTACTGCATCAAGCAGAGAAAGTAATGCTGTGTTTAAGTTCTACCCTAAATGAAAGCTTTTTCTACTTTGCATGCCACAAATAGACTTTTAATTATGGGGAGCACATGCTGTAAGTGCACTCCAGGATTTGATTCCATCCTTTGTCTGTTAAGCTTGTGGATGTGCCAGCTCTTAGAGTAATCTTTTTCTTCAGCATCACCATTTGCCATCCATAGTTATCAGATAAAGCAACAAAAGGAATGGAAAACCAGTAGTTTTGCTGATGGTCACTAATTTGCTGCCTCCGATAGACTTTCTTGAGGTGATATTGAATGTTAAAACAATTCAGATGTGCTCTATGATTTGCTGGGTTTAAAAATCTGTTGATGTTAATGGAGAGCCAGATTCAGTTATTCACACCTATTGAAAGCAGGTTCAAAATCCTATGAAATTGGAATTCCCCAGTCAATTACAGTCAAAAGCAAACTGCAAGACTGTACAGAGCAAAGCCTGTAGTACTTTTGATGCAATATCAGAGCCTTAGCTGAAAGTCCATGAGCTTCTGTTCAGTTGCACCCATTTGCACCAGGTGTGAGTTTATCCTGTCGGCTTGTAGACAAACCCCTTGCTTTAGATCAGTCAGCAGTCAGGCTCCTGGTGCTCTGTGTATTTCTGTAGCTGGTGATTGCTATTGTTCTTTTCTGCAGTATGTTCATGGCATCAGGCATTATGACTCATGTCATAACACCATTGTGAGCCATTTGTTTAATAATGCAGCATCCGTGTTGTGTCACTCTAGCAATGTTCTTAATTCTTTCTATTATTAACATCTGTTTTGATGTGTTTATACTTGTAATTTAGCTTTTCAAATTCTCACTGGATGTAAGCTGATGTAAGAGGAAAACATTCATAAACACATCTAAAAGAATCTGACACTTTATTGGCCATACCTGATCAGAAAACCAAGAAGCATTTTTGTTTAGGACTTTTTTTGGTTTGCAATAAAGGGTAATGCAGGTTTCTTCAGCACCTAGAAAGGAAAATGCAGGTGCTACTTTTTTGTTGGTTTTGGTTTTTTAACTCCTGTGGGACTAGTTGGATTTTAATTGTTAATGGTATCTTTTAATTCAACAAAGCAGATGCTGTAAAAAATGTAGTTTGCCTTTTTCCAGTTGGGCAAATTACTAATTTGTTAGGCTTGTAGCTGTTTCAGACAGGGCCATATCTACATCCTATCTATAGATCTCTGAAGCTGTTTGTGCATCCCTGGCACTGTGCAGAATGTAAAGAACCTCCTTGGGACCTCCCTTTCTGTCTACTGGCAGAAGAGTGGAGAGAGATCCAGCAAATATTTGGGCAGCAGATCTTCTGTTGAAGCTGTTGGGAGTAGAAATGCTTAGCCTATAAACAATTTGGGGTCAGGGAACTTCTGAAAAGTTCTTTATTGCTGTTCTGTTGTTGTTTTGTTGGGGTTTTTTTTTGTGTGTGTGGTTTTTTTTTTTCTTCTTTTTTTTTTTTTTCCTGATTGGCTTAGTTTCTGGCAATGTTGTCATACGATGACAACTCAGAGGTGTCTTTCTGGAAAACAGAAAAGTTCTGGAACATAAATGTAGCTTTATTCTATTCTGCTGAGATGTCTGCAGTGACCCTTTATTGGAGCTCTGAGTAAATCTTGCCATAATTGATAGAAACAGCTTTAAAAGAAAAGCAAAACAGATCATGAAGAAAAGAAAGAGCTGATAAAGCTTCTAGCATCAAGAGTGTGCATGTTGAAACACTCTCTAATTATATATTTATCCAATCCAGTTAATACTACAGAGCTTGCAAAAAAAGCCCCATAATTAGGGGTTATGAAAATGTCTACATAGCAATAATATGGCACCTAAATATAGCCTCTTTCCTCCTGAAGCACTTTACATCATTTGAGAACCATGGACTCAATTCACAGCTGGCATTCACAGGTGCAACCTTATTGATTTCAATGGAATAGTGCCATTTTTACCAGGGATGAATTTTGGCACAAATGGGAGTTTTATCTTAGGTGCTTGTAGGGCTGCCCATCACAATAGTATCTGCATATCTTTTGCAACAAATTAGCTGGCAATAGCAAAACCTTTAGCAGACTTCATAAATTCTCTGCCACATCTGCCTTCTTATCCTGCAGAAATCTTTTCTTGGGCTAAACTCTCTCGTATTTTGTGTCTTTTGGGGACAGCGAGAGAAGAACAGCTGATGTTAGTGAAGATGTACAATGCTCTTTTGGTGGGTAATGTGACCGTGCCTTTCATTCAATGTTTCTGCTGGAAGCTGAATCCACAGCTGTAGTTTGTGGATTAAGACTATCAGGACTTTGGGACTAGTGTTTCTTAGGGCACCCCTAGAGCTCAAACACATGGTCCCGTGACTCTAGCATCATCTGAATTATGTATTGGTCATGGCACCCATCACTGATGAAGTGACTGCTACATACAATTTAAAAAAAATTGTAAGTAAACTTTGTCCAATACTTGGTGAAGTCACTGGGGCTAAGGCTCAATGCTTGTGTAAGGCTCAATGCACTGTATTCCCCAGTGTCAGAATAGGCCCTGGAGATTTTGGTCTACTTCTCTGCCACTTTTCAGATAACCTATAAATGTAATGACAAACCTGTCACCTACTTCCCTCTAACATGCGAAAGACAGTGTTTCCTGAATGTGAAGTAAGAGTTGTATTGGGAGCTCAGAAGGAAATAAAAACAGTTGGCTTATACTTCAGTTGTATTTGCCACAACCTTCCCTGTGAGGAAAATTTGATTAGGCTGAAACTCATCAGCTTGAAGATGAGATGTTGGTGGGGTAGGAGTGAATCCTTCAAGTCAGAAGGTGGGCAGGGATTGTTTGTTCTGTGGCAGTGTATCAATTAAAGTCATTAAATGAAACTAGAAGCAGCCAGGCTCAAAGCAAACAAAAAGAGATGTTCTCCATGCAACTGGTAGTGGACACAAGGAATTCACTGCCAAAGGTGGTTGTGGAAGCGAAAAGCTTATTAGAGTTCAAAGGATGACTGGACAAGTTTGTGTAAAGAAATGCACGGAGGATTACTAAGTAGCTAGAAACCACATCTGGCTTAGGAAATACCTTGATCTGAAAATAGCTGGAGGCTAGCAGGAATGTGAGGGAAATAGCATAAGTGGTTCCCTTGCTTCTGCTGCTTTCTGGCTTGCTCCAGGAGTCAGCTATAGGAGACTTGATGCTGGGCTAGATGGACTGGTATGGCCGTTCTTCTGTTTGTACTTGATGTGACAGCTCTGCCCTGCAGGTTGTTGCAGCAGGCACATGTGGGTCAGTGCTCTTTGAGGTGTTGCGTGCTCCAGTTCTCCTCCATTTGTGATTGGTAAACTTGGTCCCATGTTGCCTGTGAAGGACTGGGTTCAAATCCTCTGTGAAATGCATGCGGATGATGTTTTATGTTGGAACGCCTGGTTAGTGTGAATGGAAAGGCAAGCTTGTGGAGTACTGAAAATCTGTCCTGTTTCCTGTAATAACTGATTTTCCTTTGAGGCTTCTTCTCCAAAACTTTACAAGACAAACCCTGTGTAGTTCTGAAAGGATCGAGGAGCTATATAGTTTTATTGTGAAAGAGAATAAATTATATTGAGCAACTCCTACACACACATACGGAAGAAAAAATTTCACCTCCTCCCATAATATCAGATTGTTGATATTCCCTGCATAGAACTGTAGGGAATAAACAAATGCATTCATTAACATTTACCCAGTAAGGTGAACTGAGGACAGAATATCAGTCCAGATATCCAGGCTTATCTCTGAATTTCCTGGATTTTATGGGTTTAAGTCTGACTCTGAACAGGTCTTAAGGGCATTTTCTTGGTGGATTAGAAGGATCTGTGTTTGGACGGTCCCATCTATAGTACCTATGGGATTGTACAAAGCCCTAGTTTTACTATTTGTATCTGTTTTAAAATCCTGCTATTCATTTGCCTGAGTCAAACAGCTTTCCAACTAGAATTAGAGTTGGGTACATAGCACGAGGAGAGTACACATCTGGAAAGAGCTCGAAAGACTCAACCAATGTTTCACAGACAATGTTGGAAAACAAACAAAAACCTCTCTGAAAATGTGGTCTGCAGATGGGTCTTTATATTCTCTTCCCCATTATTTTAACGGGGAAAATTCATCTTTAACAGAAAGGCATTCAGCACAAAAACAGCAGGAAAAGGGCTCAATGGGAGTCATTTTCCAGGATATCTTTCTGTCTGGATCAGAGAACAAATTCTTCTGTGCCAAGAGTCTCCACTCCTCACGGGATGGCTGCAGTGTCGGAAATGTCATCATCAGTGTCTTCCACTGAAACAGCGCTGGGTGAAGCTGTAAATTTCCTCAGGATATTTCTCCAGTAGCTGGTATGGGGCTCTGCTGTGGGCTCGCCCAGTTTGCCACAGAAAGCGTCGCGTGGCTCGGGCGGCCAATCCCAGCTCCAAAGATGGTGTGCTTGTTGCAAGCTCGTGCCAAGCCATCTGTAAGATTTGTCAGATAAATGTGACTAGCGAAGTGGCACTCGTGAGCAGATGAAGGGAAATTCCCTAGGGGATTCTTTATTCGCTCATCATTAGCAGGAGAGGCAGTGGGAAAATTCATTGTTTTGCTGTTCAAAACACTGGTGAACATTTGATACTGAATAATCTTTAAATCTTTGTTGGGGGACGTCAAACGTGTCTTGAGCAGTCCAGACTGTGCTGGAGGCGGAGTATCATGTTCTGCATGCTGTCCTTACCTTCATGAAGAAGGATAAAAATATCCCATTTCCTCAATTCTGTATTTTGCCTCAAAATCACCTCCCCTGCCTGGGGCAGCTTTATTTAAAGTGAGGTGAGGCATGGAGCAGCCTAGAGGTGCATTGCTGCTGTTTACCTGTATGCGTCCCTGATCCTAAATGGAAAATAAAATCTGTCCCTGCTGTGAGAAGATACTGCCCATTCGCTAAATGAAACTGGCTTGCAGGCTTTTTGCTGGCAGCTTTGCAGTGAGGACTAAATCTCATTTGCTTGTCATGAGGCTGACTTAGACGTGATGTCTCATGGAGTAAACTTGCTGGGCTCTGCTGCTAGTATTTTGTGAGCTGAAGTGGGCTCACTCTCCATGCTGATGAGAAACATGTCACCAGTCTCACGTGTTCTCTCTAGAAGTCTTTCTGGGCAATTCACTTTGCTGCACCAAAGGGGTTTTTTTTAGTCTTAGAAGTGATGAAGCTCCTATAACTGCCTTCCTAGCCTAGATATCTTAGGCAAAGCCCTTGGTTCTTTTACATTTTTATGGTGGGACTACAATGCTTTATGACATCTGTGTGTTGACAAGGGCACATGTGGCACAAAGTATTCTGCTTGCATTGTTATCAGCCCTATTATTCATTCAGATTCTATTTAGACTTATATTTAAACAGGAGCTTGGAAATTAACAGAAATATCATTCACCTGAAAGATACAACATTGTAGTTGCCCTCATTGGGGTCTTCTCCCAACGACGATTGGGAGAGTAGTGTTTGCAGAGTAGGAGAGAGTGGGTTGCAGGATCCAACTCAGAACACTCTGTGATTCTTTGAGATTCCCAGTTCCACAAACTCTACCATGGTTGGAGAGCAGCACAAGTTTCATCTTCAGGGAGTCTGACTTAATGGAGAGCTGAAGAGGATGTAGGGAGAAAGGTGATCTTCTACTGAATCCCATAAGACCATCCCCCAAAGGCTTGCTGGTGTAAGGTACTGTAGAAGATTGTCTTCCACCACTTGTTCCCATAAGTCAAGATGAAAATCAAACCAAACAATCCATAACACCACTGTACCACAGCAAGGGTCCCATATCCACATTCAGCATCTTCGCTGTGTGAGTAGATGTGGAAGAGCTGAACCACTCTGCAGCTCCACTTGGCTTGAGGGATACATGAAGCAGCCAGCATCTGACTTTAAATGGTAGTATGTGAAGTGTAAAGGCTATCAGTGAGTTTTGATGAGTGAATAGGTAGTTTTCAGATGCAGCAGCTTTCATCAGTGAAAAGGTATTTATGAATTTGGGTTGAATGCAGTGGATAGCTACAAAAATGAGAATATTCCAACAACAGCTCCAGACCTTGCTTCAGTTTTTCTGTAAATAGATGAACTTCTGTTGACTCCAATACAATGTTGCTTGCTTGCATGACATCGGTCTTTTTATTACAAAGGAAAAAGTCACCTCACAAGAGACCTTTGATGTTTTAATGTGTCCTGGCATATCGATGGATGCATCCAGTGGAGAAGAACAATCTGGGACACTTGGTCTGCATTTGTGCTTTGCTGGAGATTTGCTATGTAACCTCGAGCAAATCTATTAATCTCCCAGTGCCTCAATTCCCCAAATGCAAAATGGAGATAATAAAACATAACTCCCTTAGCAGGGTAAACACATTAAAAAATGCACTTAAAAGCAGTTGGGTACTAGGTTAATGGAGACCTATATCTTGTGGGGAAGATTTGTTGTATTATAAATAATACATCTTCACAATTATTCCACTTAGTCTGCCTTGAAGCCTTCAAAGACATACCACGCAAATGTTTACTGGCAGCATGTTTCCCCCCTTTTATTGGCCAACAACATGTTTAGACCAGACTTTGCTGTGGCAAAGTATTTTAGCACATTGCACATGGCAAATGGCTCTTTTACTGTAAAAGTAGATTTTAATTTTTTTTAGAGAATACCCCAAATAATGCTGTACTCAGCAAAGGCCTGTGCACCTGGAATAGCTGTCTCTGAGCAGATTTTCCTTGCAAAATGTTCAGCATGCTTCTGCCTAGAGCTTTCAACAGAAATGGAGAATGAAGGAGATGTGGTGGGTACCAAGGACAAACTTTTTAAGGGTGAGTTAACTTTGCAGACCACCTGAAAGAACTTGGGTATGTCTCAAGTCAGCTAAGCAATGCTGGTGCCAGAATGTCCCGGACAAAAAGGCCAGTGTTGCAGAGCATGGTTGAATTGCCTAGGGTACAAAGTGGGGGTCTGGGGGACTCCACTGCAGTGTTAGTGCACAGGAGCTATTCAAGCCTTTAGACCACCCACTGTTTTAGCAGTGTTACTTAGCTTCCCTGGACTCTGTAATTGCTCTTGTCACATTACTGAGGATAATGTAGAAATATTGCAAGCATTTGCCTTGAACTTGGAGTGTTGAAGCTTATGTAAGGGGTGTGTGTGTGGGGGGGGAAAGCTACACAGAATAAAATGAAGGGTGTGATTCTTATCCCACTTGTGCTTGTTTTACACTGGTTTTCCCTCTGCTGGAGTAATTCCTTTTTAACGATGTAATATGTTTAGAAGAAGACCTCTGTATGTTTGTGAAACATCTTTGCCTGCCTAAAAGAGGTGTGTTATAAGGGTATTTTGAGGAAAGCAGCATACTGGAATTGGCATTTGTTTCAGTTCAGATAAGATCTTTTTTTCCCCCTCATACAGTGAAAGGCCAGTGTGGTGTGAAGAAGAGGGAAATCTTTGTTTCTGTGATCAGGACATCAAATAGAGAATTGCATTTTCTCATGTGCCTTTCTCATGAGGATGCTCCTTAAGAGCTGATGATGGCAGAGGTGTGCTGTCACACCCTCTGCCTCAGGCTGATGGAGATGGGGAGCTGGATTTGCTAGTGTGTGACACCTGTTACCTACCTGCTTCCCAAAGGTGGGGGGGCCGGGGGGGGGGACCTGGTGTAAGAAATCTGTTGTAGCTCTGGTGACACAGTTAATCTCAGGTCTGTGTCTGCTGCACAGCTTGGGGTATGCCATGCAGCCAGCTAAAAAAGGCTGGGTACCAGGAGAGTTTGCTTTTAACCTCTGCCCTGAAGTACAGGAACTATGCATTTGAGGGGGTTTTGGTATCTGCAGTGTAATGCTTTTGGGTGAGGGACACCATGGAAGAATAGCAGAAGCACAAAAATATGAAGGACCCTAAGAAGAATACCCAGAAATGAGGATTAGATGAGAGGAAAGGTAGCTCTACAGAGGGGCTTCCACACTTGCCGGTAGCCTCTGACAATCCTCCTGATCTGATGCTAACAGAAACCACAGCAAATGTTTATTTAACCTCTGGCAAACATCTATTCATGGGGTAAGACTAAAAAGTTGATCTCATGCTTGGGAGGAGCTTGGGAACAGCTAGTACATGCTACTTGGCTGTGCTTCAGGCACGATTGGCCAGTCCCTCCAGCAGGTGATGCTGGGCACACTGGGAGTGCTCCTGGTCTCTCTCAGGCTGTGTGTGCAGCAGTGAGCACAGCTCTGAGCCCCTCTGCAGACTGGTCTGCATGGGCTGTGTTAGAGGAACCTGTAAGAGGGCTGAGGTTTGATTGTGTTTGACCCCTAAAGAGTATGCTATCGCTAAAAAGGTAGCAATAATTTGTGGGTACCCATGTGTGCTGCTTGGATGGCACCTCTGGTTGCACAGTTCTTTAATGTTCATTCCACAGCAAAACCCAAAGCAGCTGAACCATTGTTCTGCAATAAGGCAAAGAGATGTATCTGCATTATTTTCACAGTCTATTGTGGAGAGGCTCAAGAAGAGAAACTAGGTAGGAGTAGATACTCAACCTTGATAATTGATCTCCCAGTGATGCTAAACTGAAGGTCATTTTTTTTCATATTGTATGACTGCTACTGTTGCTGCTATATGCCCTAATGAAAAGCATTTATTTTGACTCTGTGTCTTGGGTGTCCTACCGTATCTTGATGCCTAGACTCTACAAGTTAACTAATTCTCTGTTTTATTGGGAACATTTCAAATTACTCTAGATATTAATTTCATGATCTCATGACTGTACTTTCTGTTGTGATTCAGATTACCTCCTTTAGTAGTGACTTGTCCTTTTTCCTTGATTTTAACTGTGTTTGGGACATGAAACTATGTAATGCAGGGTCAGTTATTCTTCTGTCTTGCGATCATCTGTTACCTAGACTGGAAGGCAACAAAGAAAAAAATGGTAGTGCCAATCTATGAGATGTCACTATTTATGTATAGCACCTAGCACAGTTGGGAGTATATATTATCAACATTGCTGTGGTGTGAAGGGACCTTAATGCGTCAGGCATTACACAGGCAGACAACAAAATATGGCACCTCCCCAAAGAGCTTATGAACAAAATGTGGTAAATGATCAATTGATTTTCACAGCAGAATCCTATAGAGCACCAGTGGATTAAAGCTGCATAAAGCAGTGACACACACAATGGCAAGTGTTTATCTGACTGACACGCTACACTTGTGCAGAGGCTCAGGGAGGGCTGTATGTCAGATTCCTTGGGAAGAACCTGCAAGCACTACTTTGGGTGAATAGGAGGACTTAGAATGATGAAGTTTAGGCCTAGCTAAAGGCCAATGGGTCAGACAGAAGGGATGACTGAAAATGTAAGAGTTTGCAGAATCACTTCAGAGAAGGCTAAAAGGGCATTTCTACCCATGCTAAGGTTCTTTACACACAAAGACAAGCCAGGCAGAGGCTGACACTTCTCTGCTGAACCAGGCAGAGGCTGCTGGAGAAGCTGCCTTGGTAGGCCTGGGTGTACCTGTTGTACCATCACCCTGTGGCACATGAGGAGAGGCATCGAAGGCCTAGGCAATGCTTCTTAGATACTGGTACTGTGGACAGGCAGGGTAGAAAGAAGGGGATCATGAACTGGAAGTTGTTAAACAGGTCTAGTGTCGTGGGGACTGTGGGAGGACAAGGCTTTCAGAAAAAAATCACAGATCTGCTGTTGTGCAGGTGTTGATGACTGCTCAAGGCTGAGGGTGGGAAGAATGAAACTCATGTTTCCCTAGGAAAGGTGCTCCAAGCCTCAAACTTCTACCTTTTAGACAATCAGAGTTTAGGAGAGTGTTGCAAGATGATGAAACCATACTGCATCTTTGCTTGCTTTTTTTGAGGGGAAAAAAAAATGATGCAATGGCATGGAAAGAAATGCATGGAGGCAAGGTTGAAGTAATATCAAAAACTAATGGAAAAGCAATGAAAACGCAGGAAGTGAGGTTCATTTGCCTTGGAGGAGCAAATCTGGCCCTAGAAAAAATGACAAAGCAAGAGAGCAAGTACAGGGACAAAAATTAAAATCCAGTTATAATAACATGAACAGGAGGCCTTTGGAGAACATGTGGTGCAGGTAGCCAGCACCTAAGGAAAGGAGTACATTGGAGGTATAACCAGACCAAAGAAATTGAGTTAAAGTAAAAAGCACAGCTTGTGACTAAATTAAAACAAATATTTTGTATCTTGCTTTTTTTTCTCCCCCAGATCTTACACACAGCTTTTGTAAGGACTGTAAAGTATTTGAAAGGCATTGTTGGAAAAATTAGTAATTTCAGTATCAATGTGTTTGGTGATGATTTGAACTATTTGTTTTATGGCAGAATGTTGGAAAAAGTTGTAAATCCTGAACTTGAATGTCTTGTTTTAGCATGAATATGTGAAATTCTGTGTATGAATAGGACAGAGCTTAACACTTAGAGGCATGGAAAGAACGGAATGCATACTAAAAATGCAGATTAAACAGATTCAATATGAATCAAATGGATTCAGATGTGAAATCTGCAAATGCAATCTACTGCAGTGTAAATAGTATTTATTTCAAGTTTTTATCCCGAGCTTGAACTGCACCTGAAAAAGCTTAGCCTAAATAGAAATACGAATCTGTGCAAAACCTCTTGCCAGAGTTTAAAAATAATTTCAGCTTAAACTAGTGCAGCTTTTAGTTATAAACATAACATGTATGTTAGAATGGAAACTGAACTCTGATTTCTGCTCTTGTAATTGAGCACATATACCGCAAGCCCACTGCTTATGGTATGAAAATCAGAGCAAGAGGGGCAGATGCAGAGCACAGCAGCATAGGATGGTAATGTTTTGGTCTTTGTCATGCAATATCCTACTGTAAGATGAGGGGAGCCAAGAGAGGGCTCTCTCTAGCCCTTTGAGAGCAGAAGGTCAGGAGTGAAGTATTTATATTGTAGTGCTGGGGAACTGAGGTTTCCCAGAATGGGAGAGGTTGAAAGGGAGCTCAGTGGGTCACCTGGACCATCCCAGAGCACATGGTGCAGGACTGGGTCCAGACAGTTCTGGAATATCTCCAGTGAGGGGAACTCCAAAGCCTTTCTGGGCAACCTGTGCTTGGTCACTGCACAGTAAGGAAGTTCCTTTTATTCAGATGGAACTTCCTGTGCATCAGTTTCCAGCCATTGCTTTTTTCCCCTCCCTTGCAGGCTGTGGAGGCTCAGATCTTTCCACTGCAAAGTGAGGAGCTGATAATCCTCTGCAGGGTCATCAGAGCTGCTGAGTTGTCAGACTTTGGCTGCTCCCTGTGTTCCCATGAGCACAGGTGCCCATTTTTCTTGCTCTAGGGGATGCTCTATTTGCACAGCCTTAATCAGCAGCGTGTTATGGTTTTGGCCAGTGCAGTTTATGATGGTGACAGTGTATTTATTTTTAATGTGGAATTGGCCCGTGCCTCATTGAACAATGTACAAATAAAAGATATGGAAATCAAAACTGGTTTGGCTTGCTGGCCAACATAGACAAGAATAAAAAAAGAACAGGTGAACAATTCTAGCTGATAATCCTGTCTATGGTGGGTGCCTAAACTTCCACGTGTCAGAAGGAGAGAGAGCAAGACTTTTCCTAGCAGCATTGCATGCATTTGGAGAATGACGATTATGACTTGGAAACATTAATTCTCATACAAGATGTTCTTCTTTGACATTCTGGTTTTATGAATATTAAAATCTTTATAATCTGGTCAACAACTCCTGCTACTCATTTTGGGAAAAGCTGATATTTTCATGGGTTTCTCTAGGTGGGGATTACAGAAACACTGTTCCATGATCCTGCCCAGGCAAGAGCACAAACAAAACAGGAAGCTGGACAGAGTCCTCTGCAATAATCAATCTTGCTTAAAACTGTAGGTGAAATAAAAGAAACGTGATTAACTATTTTCAGGTCTGACCCTGCTGGAAAGCCTCTGAGAAGAAATAAGTATCTTACTATGTGGGCAGGCTGCTTTCAGTATCTATCTCAGGGAAAGATTTCACTTGATGACAGAATTATTATTAAATCAAGTATTTGGTTGCAGGGAGTTACCTCAGACTTGAAATCCAATAGATAATAGGCTTTACATTGCTGATGAAATAACTAAATCTGCATATATTATACCTGAAGTAAATGAAATCAGCAAAAGGAATCTACTAAATAGCTTAAAGACCTTTTCTACTTCACTTTCGGAAACAAGCGAAAAATGAAACATTTCCCATTGCTTGGCTGAGTGCAGTGACATCATGCTTGTTAAAGGGTTTAACTGCGGCAAAACAAATAGTCCAACTGCTCTGTCTCTGCTGGGGTAGAGAAGAACATCTTGGGTCCTAAATGTGCTTATGGACAGTACCCATGGGATACTCAGGGGATACTGCACTGAATCTGAGGCATACATCTGTAAAAAATAATAAAATCTCATATTCATTTCTTTCCAATACGTGCTTTTCTGTTTCCAAGGTACGTAATAATGCAATGTGGTTGGAGTGGGGAGATGACTTTCTCTTTTTCCTAAGAAAAAAGATTATGCAAGGATATTAATCATATTAGTTGTAACAGAGGGCAGCTATCTTTTCCAATACTTGTTCCATGACATAATAATTTTTCTGGGTGTCTTCAGGAAGGATTAAAAAGTCTGCTGTTGAAGAGCAAGGAAGATATAGACATTTTGATTTTGTCTTTACCATTGTTACTCCCACCCAAGATAAAACGTCAGCAGCAAATTTATCTCTGTTGTGTCTTCTGTCCAAGTCAGCTTGGGTCTCTGCTTCAGACTGCTTGGTGTTTGATAATTTGCATTTAAGTCAAAGCTCCAGTTACCTTCTGTCTGTAATAGCTGTCAAGGTGTAAAATACACAGCCTCCATGCAAACACTGCTTAATTGGCAAATAATTCATGGCATAGGCCTTCAGCTGTGATTGCAAATCAAACTAGTAACAGGAAAAATCCTGCAGTGAACACAGCCATCATTATCTCTTAAAAAATTGAGAATCTCACTAGCAGTTTCTCTTGCTGGGGGGTAGAAAAGCTCTGGCCAAGCTAAACCCATCTCAAAATTCCGAAGAATTCGCAGGGAAAATGATTAGATGTGTAGCTTTTCCAGGCATTGCTATAATGGATTTTGTCTCAGAATAGAAAATGGAGGTCATACTGAGAAAAGGAAAATGTTTCTTTCTTTTATGTGGTCAAAAGTGGAAGCCTTCCAAATTTGGGAAAATACAGTCATAAATCTGCAGCCACCTAGAATTATGTGGTGTTACAAGTGAAGACAGCTCCAAACTTCATTCCTGCAGCAGGAACAAAACTCCATTCCCCCACCTTGAATCCACCACTGCCTGAGCTCATCTTCTTGGCCCAATGTGCTCTCCAACGTGGAGCCAGGCTGCCTGAGCCCTGCCTTCCAGGGCATTGCTGCCCAGCACAGAGGCTTTTGTACAGTCACACCACAATTTTTTGCAAATAAGTATTGCTTGTACTCTAACATATGGGACAGTGAAATTCAGAGGTTCCTGTGGCACTTGGTGGCACCTCGTGCATTCCTGGATCCCTAGCTAAGGCAGGCAACCACATCAGTTGACTTCAAGAGGGGTACTGACACCAAGATCGGTTTGGTTTCTCACCTCTGTTGCTCTCCAGAAAGTATTCAGGTACTTCATCTCTCTGATGGTTAAGCAGTGGCTGCTTCCCCTGCTGAGGTTCCCCACTTGGTGCTATGCACAAGCCCGGGAGGGCACCTTTGCTCCCTGGCAGCCTCTCCTTTACAGTTCTCTCTTGCATGCTTAATGCCGTCAATTCATCGCATTTTTTTTCCCCCCTTCCCTCTTGCTTGGGGATTTTCTGCCCATTTTCTCTGTGTTGCCAAGTGGTTCTGTGTTGTAGCTTGTTAACTGCCAGTGTGTTGGTGTTGCATATGGTAAAAAAGCGTAGCTGGCAATGTAGTATCACCTCCGCAAAAGAAAAAGATGTGAAACCCGACTGAATTCAGCCCTGAAGCTGCTTTTGCTGGGACCGTCTGGGGCAAAACCCCTCCTGGGTACATCGAGTCAGGGATGCTGGGCAGCCTGGTGTGCAGGGCTGCGGTCGGGCAAGCTTCTGTGCGCTGAATGTCAGGCTCTGCCACCAGGGATTTTACACGTTGAGGTTAAACACTGTTGCTGGAAATTCCCTGGGAAATGGTGGGGGGGACTCCAGAGGGAGCAAAACAGGTAACGGGGGCGGAAAGTGAGCTTTGNGGGTGTCACCCGTGGCGAGGGGGCACCGGGGTGCCTCCTGTGGCGAGGGGGCACGGGGGACAGAGCCGAGCGAGGGGGCACCGGGGTGTCACCCGTGGCGAGGCGGCACGGGGGACAGAGCGGAGCGAGGGGGCCCGGCCGCGGCTGTTGGTGCTCCGCGGCAGGGAGGCGCACACAGCGCGGCGGAGGCTTGCCGGGAGTCAGCCGTGTGCTGCTGGCCGTGGGGAGGCCGGCAGGGAGCGGGGCCGATCCGGAGCCTTCGGGCCGGGCTCGCTCGCTGTCCCCGCGGTAAGGCCGTGTCACTTGGGACTCGCCGCTCCTCCTCGGCAGTGCAGCCCTCGTCCCTCCTTGCTCTGCTCGGCAGGCTCTGGCAGAGTTCAAGATCGCTTTTTTCTCTTTTCCATCTTGAAAACAATAGTGAAATTCCTGAAAAGGGGCGAGCATGTTCCTGCATGCAGGTGTGTTTAGGGAGGGAGGCAACTAAAGCTGAGAAGCGAGTGGTGAAGGGAGGCAGCCCAGGGTCTGCCGCGATGGTCTCCTGCTTGCATCAGTGGTACTTGTGAGGCCATCAAGGCTTTGTGGAGTTGCATCACAAAACCTAGTTCCACTTCATTTCTCTTTTTGGGCCACAGTCCATGGCCCTGAGGACCATAAACTTTTAATACCCCACCCCCTCAAAAAAAAAAAAATTATCACACACGGTTACTGATTGCCAGAGCTCTGGTCTGGTGATGGTCTTGCTGGTGTCACGGTGGAAGAGCAGTGTACCTGGGACAGACGTGCAAGGAAGAGGAAAGAGACCTGGGCACTCTCAGTTCCGTCTCCCTGTTTCAATTTGAGCAGGACACGTGGCTCCTGACACATGTTGTCTAACCAGCTTGGTTTTATGTGCTACTTCAGTCAGGAAATTAATCGGGCAAAAAAGATAAGGAAGCATTATGCTATTCAGAGTAAATCGCCACATTACACAATGCTGCTCCCATTGCCTAGGTAAAGCTGTTTAAGAAAATGGGCTGGCTTGAGGGCTTCCTTCTGATTGTCTAATTAAACTTCCAACCTTTGCAATTATGAAAATAACCATGTGGTTAGAAGTACTCGTATATGCTATAGGTAACTCTTGAATTAGCTAGAAAGAGGCTAAGATTGAGATCTTATTCCAAGATATCCTTTTTTTAATGCACTTTGGGTTTTTTTTCAAAGATACTGTTTCAATGTTGAGTAGCACAAACTCAT
>WBMY01010667.1:3197659-3275263 GCA_013397315.1 Donacobius atricapilla | reverse complement strand
AAAAAAAAAAAATTATCACACACGGTTACTGATTGCCAGAGCTCTGGTCTGGTGATGGTCTTGCTGGTGTCACGGTGGAAGAGCAGTGTACCTGGGACAGACGTGCAAGGAAGAGGAAAGAGACCTGGGCACTCTCAGTTCCGTCTCCCTGTTTCAATTTGAGCAGGACACGTGGCTCCTGACACATGTTGTCTAACCAGCTTGGTTTTATGTGCTACTTCAGTCAGGAAATTAATCGGGCAAAAAAGATAAGGAAGCATTATGCTATTCAGAGTAAATCGCCACATTACACAATGCTGCTCCCATTGCCTAGGTAAAGCTGTTTAAGAAAATGGGCTGGCTTGAGGGCTTCCTTCTGATTGTCTAATTAAACTTCCAACCTTTGCAATTATGAAAATAACCATGTGGTTAGAAGTACTCGTATATGCTATAGGTAACTCTTGAATTAGCTAGAAAGAGGCTAAGATTGAGATCTTATTCCAAGATATCCTTTTTTTAATGCACTTTGGGTTTTTTTTCAAAGATACTGTTTCAATGTTGAGTAGCACAAACTCATAAATGCAACTGCTGTGATGACTAAAACTAGAGGTTCACTTGTTGCAGCTTTCCATTTGCAGCAAGACACAGTTTAAAAAGGCCTTTGAGGAGACAAAAGACACAATCCAGTTGGGTCTTTGGAACCCCAACAATTAGTTTCCACTTAAAAATTTTTCATCCAATGACAGCCATGCAGTTGAAAGATAATGTCTTGTGGCAGAGAGTTCCACTGGTTAACTGTGTGGTGCATTAATGCAGAAAGCATTAACTATTTTCCTGTTTTCTGGCTTGCAGATGTGCTTCACATGCTATTATATGAGAAGGTAAAGTTATAGCTTGATTTTCTTTTCATCCCAGAGCATTCTGGCTATTCTTTTATTATCTACAATTTTGAATGCAGGTAGTTAATACATAATTTGCAAATACTGTTTGATTCATCTCACTTAAGTCAATCAAAGTCAACAAACTCCCTTAGGATGGGTATGTGCCCTGGCTTCATATAATTTGCTGTCTTTCCAAGGCTGATATATCAGTATTGGCAAAAACAGCTGTCTGCCCGATCTCCTGGGGTACAGTACTTTGTGGGTGAAGGTGACTCCATTTTTCACAGTACACCTGCACGGTGCAAGCAGCATGCTCTGCCTACCACAGCGATGAAGCTTTTCATTAGAGCAAAGCTACAGATCCAGATATTAAGAATCTGGTCTTCGAAAAAATTGTCAGTTTTCCCTCAAGCCCCTGGCTCATCACTGTGGATAACTGCATCAGATGGAGTGGTAGCAGAGGCTGTGTTGTCCTCCTGTGCACTGGAAATGGACTTCATGCCGCCCAAAGTGTTTCCTGTTAGGTTCTGTTAGCATCTTATCCTCAGCTTTTGCTGATATGAGTGAGCACATCCCTTTGCTAGTTTGCTTGTGCTTTTCTCATCATGACCCTGAGATTTGCTCAGTTGTTTAGAGCATGGTGCTAATATCACTGAGGTTGTGGGTTCAATCCCTGTATGGGTTATTTACTTAAAAGTTGGACTCGATCCTTGTGTGTCCCTTCCAATGAAGAATATTCTATACATATTTTTTCTCCTGTTTTATCTGATTCCCCTTATAAAAACAGAGCTATGTCATGCACAGCTAGCTGGATGTGCTTTGAGAAATCTGCTGCTGCCTGAGTGCTACCTGTTTGTGTGATCGGAGGGGAGTGCTGAGCTAAAGAATAGAATATGTCTTTTGTGATTGATCTGCCAGGCGGGTTTGATAGCGCGGAAAAAAGTAGGTGTTGTACATACAGGAACGTTAGGGCTTGGACTCTCTTCTCTGTATGAAAGATGAAGTGTTGAAATTGGAAGGGAGAGAGGGCCTTTGCCTAACCACGTGGTAAGTGCAGATGAGTGACTTGTCTGGTGTGTTCGAGTGATTTTTCGGTTTCTAATGGTGCTGGTTGCAGTGGGGACTGCAGCGTGGTAGCCCGTGGAGGTACTGACAGAAGCAAGGATCTGGTGGTGAAGGTGTGATACATGTGGTATTCAGCCATCACTCAATGCTTCACATTCTTGTGAGAAATCTGCTTTAATCTGGGTCTGGTTCCAACTGGCAGTGCATAACAACAAGGCTTTCCAGCCTTCTCCTCCCCCGGGGTTTCAGTCCTTAAAGATGCAGGTTCTGATAGCATGTTTTTCTTTCTAATCCAAAATTTTAGTTAAAAAATTGACAAGCACTTACATACAGCAAAATATTTAACCTTACTGCCAAGATGGAATTAGCCTGTGAGTTACTTTCTGCTGTTTCATGGTTAGCAGCACTATGGCAATGAGAAAGCAGTGCAGCTACTTCACTCCTCTTCCCTTTGCATCCAAGAGCGCCATGAGGTCACCTTGTTGTCACCATGTATTTTCTGAGATCCTTCTCTAGTAAGATTGTCACCTATTTCTTTTCCTTGTAATTCAATGATCCCCTTCTCACAAAGTCCCAGGAAGCAATAGGTAAGGGATCACAGCCCCTTGGGAAACAGATGAGATCCTTCTTTTCCCATGCAGTGGTGATGACTGCCAGGATCTGTTCCGTGACTGAGCAGGGCTACATATGGGTAGAGTATGCTTTCCCTGATTTACTTCAGGGTGACCTTTAGTATTCTGACACCATTTTTCATATATTTAGCAGAGGGAAGATAACGTAGACTAGAGTTTACGTGTCTAGATGTGTATTCCATTGCCAGCTGTTTATGCCTCTAGCCACTGAAATGGACTGTTGTCAGACTTTGTTATGTAAAGTGTATATTTGTTAAAAATAGGTTTTATATCCAAAGTCCGTGCTCTAGTGCTAACTCAGGGAAAATCATTCTCTTTCTAGCTATAGTAAGCAAGCCAGGCTCATTTTGCACCAAAAGGCCAGTTTTTCATGTCCTTTTGCTGTTGATGTGGTCTTTGGTTTGTTTGTGCTACAAAGAAGCTTGGTTGTTCTCTCATAGGGGTATTTTTGGTTTTTGGGGTTTTTTTTGTGACCAATATAAAACAGCCCTTGTCCTTTCCTGAAGACTTTTGAATTGTGACTGACTTTCATAAGTCCCTCTTAGGATGTTAATTTGTGACATTGTAAGAAATGCAGCCTCAGTGTCTTTTGAAGTCTAGATAGCTTCTTCGTAAGCTGACTGTAATAGCAAGGCTGTTCTGTGCTGGTAGCTCCAAGTTGACCTGGTGGCAGTAACACTGCCTGTCTCAGCCCAGTCCGCCCAAGGGGGAAGGGATCAGTTTTTGAAAGGTTTTACGGGTCCCCTTTTTAGAGTATCTTGCATTGCAGTCCCACAGTGAACATCATAGTGCTCCACCATAAAGACCTTGTGAGCACCAGTGCTGAATATGGACCCTGATACAAGACATTGACTGTGGTACGGCTGGGCTCTGAGAGCACAAGTATTTGGGTCTTTGGCAGTTTGAAAATTACACTGATGCTCAGTTCTTTGCTGGTCTGGGACCTAAAAATCCCACTTGTAGAAGTTGTAGGGGACTGAGTTTCTAGGCAGAGAGACTCCAGCTGACCTCTGAACAGTCCTCATGAATCTCTAGATACATTATTTTTACGCACACTGTTTAGCTTTCTCCAGAGAGAAATCATAGACATTTGCTCTCTAAAGCACACTTGATGTAGGTTATTTTCCATTTACTTTAATCATATTCTCAACCCATTTAACAAACAGACAAATGTGTAATGCTTGGGGCAGACCCAGTTCGCCTGTGGGAGAAATAGTTATTTTAAATAAAAACAGTCTGATTTTTCTGGAGGTGATGATGACCCGCAATTCTGATTGACTAGTTCACCAATAGATAAAAATCAAAATATCATCAAACTTATCTATTTACAAATTGTCCAGGAGCAGATTGTGAAATTGTCAGGTTTGTCATGTAAAGTTATTCACTAATTTCTTCAGGGAATAATTAGATCATTAGACAAATATGCCATAGGCAATCTGTGTGGGAACTTGTGTAATTAACCAATCCAAAATGAGTGATAAATTGTATATCGGTAATTTTCACACTTAGCAATTTAAGATGTGTTAAGTAGTTTTGTCATCAAGTTAAGGAACAGAAACAATACATTATGACTTATATAAGTAATTAGCATTCCCGATTTTACAAACACAAACAATTTGGAATTTACCTTGGGCGACAGTTTGCTCAAGTGATGTAGGAGAATATTCATGAGCGCAGAACTTTGCACTCACTTTTTGCAAATGCTTGAACGTTAAAGAGGTCATAAATCTGGTTAATCAGAAATTTGCCTTTCAATTTTAACAAATGTTCATGGTATGTTACTAAGAAAAAAAAAAATCTCTTTTCTTTCCCTGATATTGGCTCAGCTTCTTGTAAAATCCTCTTGATAGCACTTACTGAATCAGAATTGTGTTGTACTAAGGAATGAGCCTGTGCATGTTTTGTAAAGTACTAGGTGATTCCTTTGTTCACTGAATTGCTGAATTTATGGTGCAATGTCAAATTATAATTTTAATTGTAAATTAACTTGGGGGGGGAGGAGGGAGGAGGAGGTTGAAAACAGAAAGGTTTAGTAATTGGAAAAGGTCAAATTCAGAATGGATGGAAGTTATCAGGAGAGGTTAGACTGTGACCACAAGTAAACAAGAGCGGCACAAACCCAATGACCAAGTGGAGAGGCTGTGACCAATGTGGTATAAGAGGAGTACAGCAAGGAGAGATGTTGTACCCTAAAGTGGTGTAGGGTTAGGGTGTATATCAGACAAGAAAAAAACTCCAGGTGCTGCATTTCTTTTACCACCTCACTACAACTGCCTAAAACGGTGGGATGGTAAAGTGGGGAAGACAAAGGGTCTTGCTTAAGGTTAGCTGTCTGTATGCATGCATTTATGTCTATTACCTATCTGTATATATGCGCACATACCATGTGAGGAAAGATGGAGCAAGAGACCTCCTGGTCCTCTTACGTACCTGAATTTGAGGTCCACAAAGCCCAGAGCCCTGCAAGCACGTTAGGCACAAATCCTCTCATCCTCTCCTTCTCTACAGCATCCTTTAGATACAGAGTGAGCTCATCAATATAATATTAGGTCAAACACTATGCAACACCATGTATATATAACAAGGCTGTGGTGTGTGCAATCCAGGGCTACTGATGATATCAAGGTCTCTGGGAAGAACAAGCAGCTGTCTGCTTTTATACATTATGCTGATACTACAGGAACTGTGAATGGTCTCTGGTTTGCTCGGAACACATAATTAAACACAGAGACAAATCAGTGACACTTCCAGTTGCATCAAGTCACCAAAAAAATCCACAGACCTACCTGACTGGAAACACTTAAAGATCAGTGTGTTGTATTCTCATTTTCGACTTGAAAAACATGTGTGAGTGTGCCAGGATGCATTTAGAGTGAGGAGTGTTGTGTAGAGACCATTAAAAATAAAATAAAAAAAAAAATACACTGCACCACTGGAGAGTCAGCAGAGGGAGTGCGAGTTAGGAAGCCCCTCTTTTAATATCTGAATGGCAGCAGTGCTGGAGGAGGGAAGTAAACAAAAAGATGTGTGAACTAGAATTGTGGGGAAGAAATAGGCCTAAACCAAAATCTTGATGATAAGGTGACAGCAACACCTTGATGAAAACTGTGATACCCTTGCTCTTCAAGGTATGTGAGCTTGATTCAATCCATTCTAGAATATGCAATATATTTCACAAGGTTGCCTAAGCACTTTCAGCTCCACTGATTTTAATTATTATCCTACAATATTTTGTGTTCACACCCCCTCGTCCATCAAATCATGGTTGCATTAAAATCCTTTGCTTTTCTGTATTTTTGACTCTTAGGTTTCTGCTGAAATGTTATCAAGTCTCAATATTACTGAGATGCTTATGAAGTCAGGCTTAAATTGTGATCTGATTGCATTTAATGTGTGAAAAAGCCATAAGGCAAATAACAAGATTCTCAGGGCTTGAAAAGTCATGATGGTGCTTAAATGCTTTGAGCTGGCAGAGCTAGCACTACTTAAAATGACATTTAATGAGGGTGCATTTCTGGGCAACTCCACAGAATCTATTTTACCTCTGCATCTTGTAGGGTTTTTCTTTTCAGTTACAGAGAAAATATGTAATAAAAAAGCCTGAAATGGCATTTTCACATTTGTGTTTAATTTGTCTGTTCCAAGAATACGCAGTTATTCCCTAGAGACACACTCTGGTTTTTTGGTCAATTCAGGACTTTTCCGTCAGCCATGCCTGTAGTTGGTTGTCTCTGAGACCAGCCATTTTATTGAATATGTTTTAGAAGGATGTCCAGGAGTGGCCCTAAAAATTAAAACAAGCTACAGTTCTAATTAGGGAAAAAGTTCTGTTTCCCAGTCCTAGAGGTAAAAAAGCTTACTAGATGGATAATGTATTAAATAATAGAATGTTGTTTTGTCTGGAGCTTCAGAAACACACGTGTCCTTTTTTTACTTCCAAACATATATGCATCAATGCAGATGATCAAAATGAAGGTTAGTTGTAGAGGAGATACTTGTGGGCTACTTACAGTTTTGCTCAGCTTTGAATATGGTTCTTTATCTGTGAAGTAATTTACTTTGAAGTATGTGCTCAGAGAGAAATACTCCTTGAGATTTAGGGGGCAATGATGCTGAAAATATTGTTGGTTGGGATTTTTGGGGTTTGTTTTTATGTTAGGCACACAAAGAGCCTCAGTAAAAATATTCAAGGTCCACTCTACTTTTGACTGCTAAAGATCACTCTTAGTAGGCTGCAGAAATGTGACTTCTAACTGTGTCTGTCTGGTATGGGCTATTGTGCTAGAAACTCCTCACGCATTTTCAGTTTGTTTCTTTCCAGTATTATGTTACCCAGTTTATTTTCAGTGGTGGTTTTTTTTTTCCTTCTCCTCTCTCCCCTTCCTAAACTTCTGTCAATGTGTTATGGTAATGCAGCTCAGCTTTCCACTCATGAGGTGCCTGCATTCATTGGTGGGTGATACGAATAAGTAAAACCTGTCTCGTAGTGCGCATTCACAAGAGTGTTGAACTGAGATTACACTGACATCTGAAATTCTGGCAGTTTGTAACTCCAAGTGCTTACACTTTGTAAATCTCAATCGCATCCTTAATGTAGATTTTGTTTCGTTTCCTGCTAAAGAGTAAAAAATGTAAATTTAGAAAGACTGTCACTCTCCTCCTTGGTCTTGAGAGTGATTTTAGTCATTCCTTTGTCAACCTATCTAATGTGTTTTTGCAGCGATAATATCTGCTTAGTCGCCAACATCTGTGCACTGGACAGAAACTGAGATTCCTTGATGTGCCTTGGGTCCAACTTTATCTGCACCATAGCACAGTGACATGTAGGTAAAATGTATGGTTTATGCAACAAGTACAAATGAGACTGTTTTGAACTGAGCATTGTTTGAAAGCTATGATGAAAGAAACTAGTGTCAGGTGCAGGCTTATTTGATTTTATCGAAACTGTCCTCTTACTTGAAGAAACTGGAAGTAGAATGAGCCTGTGGTGCCATAACTGGCTCTGGAGCTGTTGACTCCTGGGGAAGGTCAGGTGTGGGTGAGAGTGGCATGACTCAGGGCCCTTTCGGGCATGGGCTGAGTCACAGCCCCAAGTTCATGTGCCTTTCTGTTGCCTGCAAAATCAGAAACCTGTAACTGTGGCCTCTCCTAAGAAGAGCCTGAACCATGTCCTGGGTGAATAGAGCCATTCTCTGTGAAGAGAACATCTTCTCCTGATTTATCTGAACAGACATTTCTTGCTGGTGGTTGTTCCTACTGGGACTGCAGGACACTTTAGGTTTGTTCTTGGATTGAGTTTTGACATGGCCTTAGCTCTCAAAACTGGACATGGTTTGTTTCCTTGTCTTCATACGTTCCCCACAGATATCTGCCATCTTCTTGCCTGCCTCTATGTGCATGCACTTAAAAACTTGGTATCAGCTGAAGTAGCCTTGGCATCCCTGTGTGCTGAAGGCTGTCTGTGATTTTTTTTTTTTTTTTAGGAGCAGAGGGAACCAGAAAGACTTAACTCCATGCCTCTGAGCCCAAAAGAGCCCAGAGGCTAAGCAGGTACCTAAGATACAATTTTAACCCACAGAAGACTGGGGTTTTTTTCTCCATTGTTGTTTAGTGAGGCTTGAGTTACATTGCCGTGAGGGTCTTTCTCTGGTGTAGACCTTGGAAAAAGACTGTTCCCCAGCAAAGAACTGATGAGCCTCAACATGTCAAACTGACTGCCATTTGCCCTTGTACAGCATCACCTGCTAAGTAAGGAAGGGAAAGTTCCAGCTACAGAATTATATGGTTATACAAATACAAAATACTTCTTACAAAATAAGAGCAACATGCCAAAATAAACCACCACTCTCTGTAGCGGAGAAATGGAGCAGCTGCTCTTGGGCAAGATAGGGGTGTAGCTGCAGATGCGGAAATCAGCCTCTGTGCCGGGGAGCAGTGGTGGAGTGAGGTGGTTTCTGTTGCGCAAAGTGAAGGCCTTTAAAACAGTAAAGGGCTGTGTGTCCTGCTCTCATGCCTTCCTCAGGAGAAGCTGTGGGGACCTGGCTCTGCTCACTTCACAGGTCTCCTGAGCTGGCTGGTTTCTCATGATGCTGATGTTCCCATGGGCAGGGGAAAAGTAGAGGGACTGGTGGGTGGTGGGGTCCAACCTTTGCTTGCATTGGCTTGGTACTGCCATGGGTGTCCAGGATGGTGCAGGAACAGAGAGTGAGGACAGGCTTTGATTGCTGTGGGGTCCAGGGCTCTCCACATGCTGTGGTGGGGACTGGCCTCAGGCTGTGTCCAACCAGCCTCTTCTGGTGTCCCTGGGGACTGTCCAGTTTTGCTCAGTCACTTCATTGTTTTAATTACTTTTTTCTTTTTCCATTTTTAATATGGGAAATGAAATAGATAGAAATGCTGACAATTTAAATGCAGGAAAGATCCCCTGACTCCTCCATTTTGTGTCTCCTTGTAAAAGTCTGCTTTGGGTCAATTGAAATGGACTTAATTCTTTTGAGTGAAAATTCATCACAAGCAGAAGTTGCTTCTGGCCAAACCAGTGTCTTTAATTTATTGTTATCTGAACCTTCATTAAGTTTTATTAAAAAAAAAATCAAATTAAACCCCATTTTGTATTTTAACTCTCCCCCCAAAACCAGAACTCATTTAAAGGCCTGAGGGGAGCATTTTGACTTGTAGAAGTTGTTCTCAATTCTTGCAATAGACAGATCCAAGTTTGACATGCAATATCAAACCCTGATAATTTAAAATAAATTGATAAATAAAATAGTTGTCAAGAATGTTGCCAAGTCTTTCTCACGTAGACTTCTGTGTGCCAGCTGCATTTGGTTCTTATTTTTAGGATTTCTCCATATTGTAACAGGTTTAAGTCCCCAAAATGAGGACTGACATCTTGAAGACCAACATCATCATCTCTTGTAAGCCCAGGCCAAAAGACAGAAGTTGCGAGATCTCTGACTTATGTAACAGTACATTTTCCTGTGTTTGAATAATAAAAATTCTGCAACTAATTTTAATTAACCTAAGCAAATCAAATTTTCAAGGATGCTCTGCTTTTCCTAATGAGAGGTTAAGTGGGCCACCAGAATTTTATTTAATTAGCGGATTTTGACTTCTAAGCTATTACAGGTCACCTTGCCAGCTGAACCTTACACTGTGTTTGGAGCCTATGATGGGTAAATAATTTTCCATTAGAGCAGAGGCTGGTCATGATGGTGCTGTTTGCATATTCACAGTATCCCCAAGGGGACCAGGTTGGAGGAATGCTATGGTTTTACAGCCACAGCAAAGACCCATGAGCTGTGCTTTCAGTTTTGGTGTCTTTGGGTCCTACTACCTATATTTGAAGAAATACTTGAGAGAGTGGCAGAAAGTTCTGGATCTCTGTGTTTTACCTTCAAGAGTTGCCCCATGACATAAGGTATGCCATCTTCTGATCAGAACGTGCAAGCTGTGCCTTATGGTTTCAGGTGAAAAGTTAAACAGTGCAAAAGGAAATACCAGTGGCAGTGTTCGACTAATTTGGACAGAAAAGCATTGGCTGAATATGTAATATGAATTGTTTCTGGAACTCTGACCTTGATTAAGCATGTCTTTGGAAGTCCTACTGGCACCTGTAGCCCCCCACAGAGTGAAGAATATTTTTCCAGTGTAGTCTCTTCTGCTGCAGAGAGCTCAGAGGGGAGCTGGTGCTACAGTCTAGTTATGTCAGCACTGCTGTGAATGCTGAAGGAAGCTGCTCACAGTTGGCTGCAGCAGAGCTGATCTGTGGGGCAGTGAGGGCTGCTCTCTCTGCCCATCTTCTTCACCTACCAGACCATAATTTTCTGAGAATCCCTGAGCTCTTTGGCCATGGGTTCAGACTGTGCTTATGCTTCCTACCAGGTAGGAATCAAAACACAAAGGACAGCTTTTAGCCTGTCTGTGATATAAGCCTCAAGGGCCATGGGATAGTTTGAAAACAGAGTATGTAGCTCTTTTGTGAATTTTAAGAATCTTAGAAAGAAAAAGGGGGATGGTCCCCCCCACTTTTGCAATTAATTTTTTTTGGCTTTTTTTTTTCGGTCTGAGTTGGACCAGTGCTTCTTCATTGATCCGTGTGAAGATTGCTGAGCCATATAAAGACCCTGCTGTCATATTCCTGTCAGATATCCTGTTGTGTTCCTGCCCAACTAGCAAAATGTCATGCACAACACAGCCTTTCCTACACAGAATAGCCTTAGGCAAATGCACTCTACTAGTGCCTAACAACCCATGGGATCTAATCTCTGCTCCCTTACTGACTGTTCATAACCTTTCTGTGCACTTCAAGACTTTTCAGACTAATCCTTCTGCATATAATCATAGCAGATATGAAATTGGGAAGGGAGCAGTGGCCAGGGCTGGATTTGGGGATCCAAGTGTCTGCTATGGTAAACCTATATTTTTGTCACTTTTCCACATTATTTTCAGGAAGCAAAGTGTCTATGGTGACTTAACCACAAGAAAATGTTTAATATATTCTTATTGACAAACAGGCAATAACAACCCTTTTGCTATGGACAGTGATCCCTGAAGGTGATAGCAATGAAGCTTTATTGTACCTGGCTGTCCTCCTTGGACAGCAGATTATTCTGTGTGCCAAGATCCAAGAAGAAGCCAAATGAGGAGTTACTTGGCATTCAGTGGTAGTGCAGTTTTTTCCAAATAACTGGATTTCTGTGGTCTGCTAGTGCTGGTTAATGCACTTGGAGATACATGCCTTTCATGAGCTGCAGTGAGGGAGGCTTATTCTGTGGATGTGATGATCTGATATTTTCTATGGGATGGACCACTTGGGGGCATATGTTCCAGAAGTCCTGTAAGGTGCTGGAATAATTGCTATTATGAAGATCATTTTAGAGTGAAGCATGTCCTGCAAGGTGACATTTGAGGTTGGGCGGAGTTGAGATGCCTGATTAATTGCTATAGTTAATTAAATCCACCTCTGAAAGTGGAGAGAGGTGGAGAAGCTGGCTGAGGAGACATGGGAGTTCAGCAAGTGTAGCATTGCAAACTCAAGTGAGCTCCAAAATACTGGAGTTTTCTTGATACTGCCATGTCCTTTCAAAGACAAACCTCTCTCCAAAATCCAATGATTTTTTTGGCCTGGATATCTGATGGGGTGGCATTACACTGCCTTTTTATTTTATTTTATTTTATTTTATTTTATTTTTTCTGATATGTGTGAATCCAGTCCAATTTACAGCAGCTGTAAGAAAGTAAACCAGTGTGTGCCTGGAGACTGCTCACTGCAGGAACCTGTGTTGCGGCTTCAGCACTGCAAACAAAACTTACTGCTGTGAACTGGGCGACTCAGGAGAGATCAAGGCTGCAGATACCAACTTCTGCTCTCATCTTCTGTGCGAAACTTGGCCCTGCAGGTCAGGGTTGGGCTGAGATGGCCTGGCAGCAAAGGTGCCTTTAGGTAAAGAGATCACATTTTTTGTCAACACTGCCAAAATGATTCCTTTCACCCCATGATAATTCTCTAAAGTATTTTTACAGCTAACTTTAGCGAGTTGCAAACTGGGTGATTTGTGTGTCAGTAACTAAAGCCCTTTGCACTGAAACTGCAGCAAATAGAGAGCTGTAGCTTCCTTTTTCTCCCTTCCCGTTGATAAACAAACAAGTTCCCTAACTTGTTAGTTATTCCAGTGAATTACACCTGGGATTAACCTGTGCTGTTAGCTCTACTCCTCTTTGTGAAAAGCAAGCAGGAGCTCTGAGGCCATCCACGGGAGCTGGAAATAAAGGATTCCTGCATGCTGTGATATATCCCAAGAGTAATGAAAGAAGACACTTTGCATTATTCCTTGCATATGTAGCAACTCTGAGAGTACCAGGAAGCTTGCCCTGCTTTCTCAGTATGCTGTAATTCTGGGGAGGTGTTTGTGATAACTTTTACTGTGTGGTACCTCTGACCTCTACAGAATGGGGTGCTGGAACAGCTTCAGCCCAGGATGGCTCCACTATTTGAGGGGAGAAGTCAGAAAGCCTGGGGACAGAGTGAGAAAAATTGTTCACTGGGTCAGCTCATGTCTGGACTGATCTGCTTTCTTTAGCCTTGGAGAAAGTTCAGCAGGCTTAGCTTCTCTCTCAACATGCACTCCTTTGAAAAATAAGTTCAACCAGGGGAAAGTGCCTAGACATCACATTTTCAGAAGAAAGTTTCCATTTCTTTCATGCATTCATGGCATTTTGGTCTGGCTATCTGAAACTGTAACTGTGCTGTTACAGCATGAGACTCAGGACTCTCGATCTTGGTGTATGATCTCCATGTTTGCTCTAGGTATAATTTAGTAAATAGCCAGAGACTTGGATCCCTGTTGTGAATTACTTACTGGTCTAAATGGCAGACGTGACAAATGACAATATAACAGATCATCAGAAAAGGAGGGAGCAGCATACTGCAGCTTGCAAATTTGTGGTTTAAGTTTAGATGCACCTATATTTTATTGGGTCCTCTGTTTATACCAACACGGGACGCCAGATTCTCATGCTGTGTGAATGACAAGCTCAGTGCAGGGCCGGCTCTTTGATGTTTGTAGGCAAGGGGATTTCTCAGGAGCAGTTTGAATGAGGTGAGGGGCTGATGTGTGCTGACTAGAGCTTAGAAAGCTGTTCCAAGCATGAGAGAAGGTGTGGGAGATGGTGCAGAAATGCCTCTGTGATGAGGGAATGAAGGGGAATGCAAGGTCAGTGCTGCAGGACTCACTGGGGGGTGGGTCAGGTCACATGCAGGACCGTGGGCAAATCCATTAACTGCTCTGTGCTTAAGCTTCACTGCTGTAAAGTGGGGATGGTAATGCAATATCCTTGGCTCCTATTGTAACTCACAGTTGATAACAGAGATGTCCAGAGTAAACACAGCTAAGCCTGGATCTGGGTGTGCATTTGGGTTTGTGCTGTTCGTTCTTTATTGATGCTTTTAGAAATCCTGCCAAAGTCAAGGGCTATGAGAAACCAGGATTTCTATCAGCGTCTGGAGGCCAAAATCCCAGCAGAAGACCAGTTACTGTATTATTCTACTTCATTAAGTACCTCCTTGAGGGGTTAAAGTAGCCTGTGAAAATGTGTTATCATGAGCAGTGGAGTGTCTTACAGCCCTTTGGGAAAAGGGAAGATACGCTATCTGTACACTTCAAGATCCATTTGTAGTGGCAGCCACGTAGATTGCACCTCCCCCTCCCCCAGCTCTTTGCTCATCATAGCACCTGGGCACTTCAGATATTGTGAATAACTCTGCTCCACAGAAGAAGGAGTTTCCCAAGTAATGCATGGAAGAATCTTGCATATAGCAGCCCTGGACCCCTGTAGATCAAAACTCAAATAATGTTTGACCAGGAATATATATTGTGTTGCCCATGAAGCCATACAGGTAGAAATAATTTCAAATTCTTGCATCCCTGAAGAAAGCTGTTTCTTCTACTGATTGCTTTACTACTGCTGGGGTGTGTATGGGTTAGTGCATGCCGAGCTGTATGTTATCCTTTCCTGGTTGTTCCTGACCTGAAATGAACACTGCTTTGTTACCATTTTTCATGGAGTTTCAAGCAATAAGTGCAGGGAACTTGTTTTCGGGACAATGGAAAGTTTAAATGTGAGTTCAGGAGTTTTAGGGTAATAGATCCTGTCCTGTCAGATTCAATACCAGAGGGTATAAAATATGTCAGATAATTCATCAGCTGGTGGGATTACATAACATAACTTAATTAAGGTACAGTTTGGCTGAAAAACATGCATTAAGACAGGAGTAATGCTATTACTGAATACCATGTAGCAACACGTAGATGTCTTTTCTGGAACAATAGAAGAATAAACAGACATCAAAATGGATAAATCTTTTCACATATTGCTGAAGATGATCAAATAACTAATGGCAAAACCTATCTTTGTTTTTTTCCATTTTTAAATCCTTCATAATCCGGTCCTCTCTTCTATTTTCAACTTCTTAGTGTCTGCCAAAATGCTTCTGAATATTTTTCAGCTGATGAGTTGCTCATGAGGGCTCTGCTCTGTAACTAGCTGGTATTTGTTCATGATGTGCTTGACTGGCTGCACTCTCATTCTTCCTGAGTAAGTGGCTTAAACTTTTTGAGCACAGAGGAATAATGGAGCTACACACACTTAAACTGCGTAATTTGATGATTTATATTAAAGTCATGAAATCTTTGGGTTTGGGACTGCTTTCATAGGCAGTGACCCAGACAATCCAAAAAGGGAGTAAGTATGACTGGACTGGTAGTAGCTGCAGGCATATTTCATTGACTTTCCCTTCCCCCTTCCCCCTTCCCAAGTTCTTTGTATCATTCAACTTGATGAAAAAAAGTATTTCCACTTCTGGTTGTAGCTCTTAGTGGGGTGCAATGTGTCTAAGTGTGGTGGCTGACCTTTCTTCTGGGTTCTTATACAGACGTGGGTTGGTCACTGCCTTACTCCCTGTACTGCTCAAGCAGCACTGGCTGATCCCTTCCAGCGGTAGAGGTGGTCCTCTCTTTACAGGCTTATCATGGAAGGAGTGGAGGTGACCTGAAATAGACTGAACTAACAGCAGACTACAGTGGACAACTGGGATTCTTATGCTTGAGCTTGGTCCCTGGCCTCCTTTAACACTGTAAGGTGTCATGACCTACATGACTTATCCTTGACATACAGCTAAGGAATTGATTGTCTCCTATTCTGGAGAAGTATTACTAGGGGATGGGAAAATATATGTGGCAGTTGGTTTAATAATAGGCTTTTTAAAAATTATTTTTTAATGGACAAAAGCAATTAGAACCAGGAAACATTCTGTATGCACTAAGGGAAGCCTTCAGGATACCCAATGTTACAGTGAAAATAAAGGTTTGCAATGGATACAAAAGGGAAGGAAAGTGCAACTTCTGCAGTAGTGAAAAACTTGAGATAGCCCAAGGAGAAAGGATATACAGGATCTCTTTGCCTGTAGGTCACCCCTGTCTTGTCATGAGGAGCAGACTAATGCGTGTGAAGAATATGCTTATTTATATCTGTGGTTTTACCAGAGGGGGTTGTCAGATTATACTTGATAAAGCTTGAAAATGTTTCTGCATTTATGGCACTGTTGATTTGCTGAAAGGAACAAACCAGCAAATAACTGATGACTGATTTTTGCCGCCTTGTGCAAAAATATGTCTAAGTGCGTGACTTCCCTACCACTGCAAGAGAGATCAACATCAGTATTGCAGACTTTTGGGGTGAGGGAGAAACTTTGTTCAGAAGCAAGAAGAGGAAAATGATAATTTAAGTATATTTCCATGGGACATTACTGTATCTGCATGTATTTTTTCTTGCTTTTGTATTGACTTAGGTCCCTCACTTTGTTTATCTTTGTTCTTAGGAGGAACAAAGGAGTGATTCATCACCAATGTGCAGGGGTACCTCACTTTGCATTTGTATGGTATTGTCTGTCCAAGTGGCTCAAAGGCCTTTACAGACTTCAAGGGCTGTCTTCAGCTGGTATAGCAGTGCTATGCTGACACCATCTGAAAATCTGATCCTATCTCAGTTCCATTTTTGTCTGTGTTTTTTGACTTGACATATCATAATATTACAGGTGCAAAACTAGTCCCCCACAAACTCAAGAGCAGCATGATTTACTCATGGATGACTTCTCTAACATCATCTTTCAGAATTGCAGAAGTACCTGATACTCTATTCTATCTGATTTTCCTTGTTCCTGTAGTTTCATATATCTGTACTGAAGTGCACTGTTTGAGTGAGCCCAAGTCAGCAACTGATGTGAATTATTTTGTAAAGCAGCCCTACATTTACTGTTATTTACTATCTGTCAATCCTAGCAGGGAGTCTCATGCATTTTATGATGGTTTGTCTTGTACATGATAATTTTATGTCAGTGAAAGTTTCAAAGCTGGATGTGCATTCAGATGTGGAGAGCTGCTCAGAACTCCCCTCTGTGATTGCTTTCTGTACCGTAGCTAATTATACATTAGTTGGGAAATGTGTGCTGCTCATACTGTTGCAACACTAATGTCAAAATGTCACACTGGACCAAATGCTGCAATCCCTGTATTTTTCTGCAAGTAGCTATATTGATCTTATCACTTCTGCAAAGAATTTATATATTTTATATATACATGTCTATGTATGTGTAAAATTTTATATTTGTGTGTTATATATAATTGTTTTACTAAAATAATATTGACAGTTGTTGATTAAAACAATCAGCATTTTTTTATTAGCAGGTTTACTGGGCTTTTTGTTTGTTTTTGCTTGGATGCATTACTCTGAAAGATGTACGGGTTTCTTGACTACTCTACTTGAATATTTATCACTTTGTGTGCTTACTTACCTTTATCTTTGGAATCTTCTGGAACTAGTTTGATGTTCCACTCTAAAAAATAATAAGAACGTCAGTAAGACATTTTTCAGCAGATTATCTTTGATATTCTTAGTTACAAATTACCCAAACCTATTCACTAACAAACATTGTTTAACAGCTTTTAAAAATAAATATTCCTCCCCATCAATAGAAAAAGTTGGAAATCTTAATTTCTGATGGGAAGTACTTGATCTTTGTAGTTCACATACAAAAGAATAAACTGTAAGAATGTTGGAGACTGGTTGCTACAGGGAGATGGTTAAATTTTCAGTAACACTGCAGAAACAACAGAAATAGTTTTGACTTCTTTGAGGAAGGAGTGTTGGCTTTATGGCCTCCTAATTAGCTCCTCATTAAAAAATTCAGACTTTCCCTTGTATCTCTTGCATCTACTAAGCATTATCCCTGTCATTTGAAACAAAACTTTATTAGTACTACTGGCTGTGGGTTGCCTGCACTGATGCTGAAGGAGTTTGGGTCCAAATAGTCCTTTTGGGGACTGCTGATATGTGGTTTGGCAACTAGTTTATTTTGAACCCTTCAAAACGGCAAACACAAAATAGAAAGTCCATGTGTAAAGGTTTTCATGCATGAATATTGTGTTAAATATTGCCTGTGATTTTCAGAAATGTCTCATTACAATCTGTGAGGGCTTCCAGCAAACTGGAGTAATGTAATGCAGTTTTTAATTCTGAACGTTTAACAAGTGTTCAAGGATTAAATCATCCTGCTCCCCGATGTGTTTTGGTGGTCTAAAGCAACATGGACTAAGATTTCCCCATCTGGGAAATCTACACTTCCCTGAAGTCTTATATAAGCCATGTAATACAACGGGATGCTGTGTCACTTATTCCAAAGGTATCATCACCAGTGGAGATTTGCCAGGTGACTTCATCCTCCCACTCAGTTTTGCCTCTGTCTCATGGTTGTGTTTCGGGGAGCGAGCATACCAGCCTGTTATCCTTGTGCACGTTGCTAAATTTTCTTTCCGTATTTCCTACTGTGGAGTCCTTGAGGATTACTTGCCCTTTTAGGAAGGCTGAAAGGCCTCCTTTCATAACTGCTCAATTCCTATCATAAAGATTTTTTTTTTCTTTTTGACCCCTCAATCTTTTTTTTTTGTTGTTGTTGTTGTTCTCCTCAAGAAACATTCCCTGGTATTTGCTTTGCTAAATATTGGATATTTCTAGCTGGGTAAAAATGTCTCCCGATTCTTTTTCCTTGTGGTCACAAATCTGTTTCTTGTATCTCCAGTTCTTGTACCATCTGTCCTTCCCCCTGCAGCATGTGTGGCTGTAATTCGGGTAACTTATTGTCCAAGAAGTCTTTGTTTTCTCAGATGCTGTGCATTAGTGACGTTTGAGTTTTAGACTGTGTGTATTCTTCCTTTTAATGGATCGGGAGTTTATTTGGACTGCAATCAGACTGGAAAACCTGAGCACAGCCAAGACACTACCCGAAACTCTTGCCTGCTCATCTGCTCTTTCCTTACAGGAAACAGTGAGCCTCTTCTACCCAGACTGTCCCCTAAATTTGGGGTTAACTGCAGCCCCTTCCCCAGAAACTCAAATAAGCTTCATTTCAAACCATTGGTGACTTCATTTTGCAGAAGTGCTGGGTGAAGCATAAGTTCATTTCCCTTGGCACCACTTCTTAATGCATTTTTGTTCATCAAGGCGTACAACTAATGTGAAGAGGCAATTCAGTCTCAGCAGTCATTCTGCTGAGGGTGAAATACTGATAGGTACTTCATTTAATAAAATAATAATGCTGTGCAGCTGTACACTGTCTCTCCCACAAGGATCTCTAGGTACCTGAAAGAGTATTAAATAATTAAGCCTGACAATACCCCTGTATTTCATTAGTTCCATTTCACAGGTGGATTAGCAGAGGTTAAGTGACTTGACCAAGGTCAGGATCAGACCATATTCCTGTGAGGGAAGCCTGTTTGGGGGATAGTTTGTATGTGGGTGGATCATCTAGTCTTGCATCGGGTTTCTGTGACAACCTGGGGTCTGTGCATGGAGGCAGAGCCAAAGCCCATGGCAGAATGGAGAGGGAACCAGGGAATCCTGGCTCTGTTTTCTTAATTTGTTTCCAAATGTCCAGGCCTAGGATAATCCATACTAAATGCGGTGACAGGACTGAAGGGTTTGATTTGCTGAAGCCACAAAAATATATTACCTGCTGCCCAAGAGACCTGTAAGCATTTATTTAATATTCACTGACATCTCCTGTCCATTTGGCTCAGCAAGTCATATTTTTGTAAAGTTATTTTGCACCATCTGTATTGAAAATGGCAACCTGGCCAATTACAATGGATTTTAACTCTCTTCTGTGAGAGAGTTTTAAAATGGAAAGAATCCAGGAGTGAGGCAGGGGGAGGAAATACCATATCTTTCCCAAGCAAAGTCAGGGTTTGATCCTGCAGGCAGCTGAAACATGCCAAATTAGTTGGGTGCTGAGTGTTCAGCACCTTTTCAGCGATGCTCAGGACTTTGCAGAGTCAAAGCTCTGAGCTATAAGGTTAAGCATGAACATTAATGAAATGTTATCTCTCTACCAGATGGAACTAAGTGACAAGTACTCTGGCTGTCAAGCGCAGAAAATCATGAATCTGTCGCACATCCCCTGACAACAGCAAGGCAATCTTCTTATAACTAACTTATGCAAGAGGAATCGCTCTGTGGTGTGGTATCTCATTCATGTGGTCAGGAAGCTGACCTTTGCTCGGAACTATTTGTCCCTGTTCTTTGTTTGTTTGGGGGTTTTTTTGGGTTTAGTTGATTTTTTTTTTTTTTGTGGGATGCATCTAGCTTTCTGATCAGCTGCCACCTTGCAAATAATCCACTTAAAAGGATATTTTTTCAATGCTGAAATAGCTACAAGCTAAGGCTCAAATTGCATAAAAATTACATGTATGCTTGAAGTCTTTACAACTGATGATTCCAGATAAGAGCAGATACTCCGTTCGGATCAGCCTTTGGCTGAAAGGTGTAACCACTACCAGCCTTTTGCTGTCAATGGAACATCTTCCCTGTCTACCAGGATACAACAAAAACATTATGTTGCCATATCAGAGCACAGTATAACTTTCCTGGAGCCGTAAGGGATTGCCTCATATTTTACAGACTTAACTGACTGCTGATAAATGAACAACAACTTTTTTTTTTTTTTTTTAATGTGCATACTCTACATGAATGATCATGTAGTATTAACATTTAATCCACAACTGAAATACTTACTTTATAGAAGTGGAATGCAGAGCATATGGGAAAACACTCACATATTTGAGGTTGGAACTGAGATGAAAAGTGGGGCTAGGAAAATAAAACAAGCTTTCAAAGTGATCTCAAAATCTGCGTGCATCCCTTTGGCCTAACCTTGTAGCTGCAAGATGATAGCAAATAAAATGAGGCTGTTCAGAGGAAACTGAAGTTCCTCTGGAAGTTGGGTTTCTTGTCATTTGGAGAATAAATTTACCTTTGCCATGTAATTGACCTGCTGCTTCAATTCTCACCTGCCTTTGGTGAATGCCCTTGTCTGTTTGTTCAAAGAAGGGCTTATTTTATCATTAAGTTTAGATGAATGGTTGGAGTGGAATTTTTTGGTATAAAATATTCATTATGAACAAACTGTGAACTTGTGAATATGCATGATTCTCCTTTAATATGTTTGTTTTTTGTTTTTTTTTAAGAAACATTTCCTTTCGGCAAAAATTGGTCTTCTCAAACTGACCAGCAAGACCTAAGTATCAGTTGCCGAACAATCTGCACACAAGCTGCCTATGGGTGTGATTATTTTTTGCATAAAGAATTTGCTGAGAAAACCACAAATGTGACTGTGGACAACTTTCAATGGACTGAAACTTCCTCAGTAAATGATGTGTTTCACTCTAGCAAGAAAACAGCTAGTCTCCAGCTAATGGGTGCTACATGATTAAGATAAGAGAAAGTAACCTATGAAAAGGAAGCTAGAAAATCTTGAGGATATACCAGAAAACTCCTTCCATACCTGGGAAGTGTGTTTGTTAGTTTCCTTTCCTTGCAAGAAGGGGAATTAGTCATCAGGTTAATGATTGGACAAGTGCATTTAAGTGGTGGCAGAGAGCAGCTCCATTCTTACCATGTGAACATTTCTTCACCAGGTGGTTGCTGAGACGTTTTCAGAGACTGTTGCTGTTCAAAATAATGTCAGTCTGGGGGATTCCCCTGCTGTCATCCAAGATATCCATGAAGCTGTGCTTTAGCCCATCTTGTTCTCCCCTCATCCAGGCAATGCTACTTGTCATGTGTCATTTTTGGGTGGCTGATCCTTTGTCCCAATGGTAAGTCTTCTCGGAATATTTGTGTGGGAAGCAACTGTGGGGAAAGGGAAACCCCTAAGTTTCTTATACTTCAAAATTATTCTAGGAGCTGCAGAGGAGGGAAGAGTCACCATATTAGCACAACCAAGCTGAAGATAATACACATACACCTCTTTCGCACTACTCAGGAGAGTGGATTTGGGGCAAAATATTGGGAAACATATCCTAAATTCATCTCAAAACCACATTTAGCCATGGCTATTCCATGTTATAACAAGGATTGTTTTCTGGGTACCTGCTAAACACAAAAAAAAGTGTGGTGGTGCTTTTTTAGAAGGTTAAACTGACTGAGGTGGCCAAGCCTTGGAGATGTTGACATGCAAGTTGCTACAGTGCTTTGAAGTCCATGGCTCCACATGGAAACACTCTTTGAGAGAATAGTGAAGAGAGAAGATTATAATCATCTTCCATAAATTATATCTTCATGTTACTTATTTCTTCTTCCCTAACATTTATTAAGTTTCATGATGAGGGTATGGAGGTTCTCTAGGTGCTGACCTGCTGTAAGAAATTTCTTACTTTTAGGTAGTTTCAGTTGAGGCAGTGAATAAGAGTAAAATGTTCTGCTTATGCAATTGTTCCTGGTAATAAAACCTATAGTTCAGATGTATGCATTTACATTAATGAAAGAAGGTTGCCTTGCAAGTAGTGGCAGTTTCCACATTGGTCGTGACTTACCACAGTCCCAGTTCAGCAAGTTTTAATTGATGAGATTCTAGCTTTCTCACAGGCAACTTCCAAACCATCTCATTAATTTCATTAGAAATGTATGCTGCTAGGAGATACTGAGCTCTTGAGGAGGTACAACCCTGAAGAAAACATTCCTCTGAATATTTAGCTTGCAGCCTAGGTGAGCACAGGGTAAGAGATAAATGCTCTGATATGATAGGACCCGAGGTGTGTGAGAACAAAGTCTTGTTTTCCTTCTCCACAGCAAATACGTAATTAAAAGCGACAACCAAATCAGCTGACAAAGTCTATGGTTGTGGGCAGCATGGGTCAAGTCAATTATGTGGGAAATCAAAACATTCCTTTGACTTCTGAGTGGTGGGCAGCCCTATGCCATTTCTGGAAGGCTCTGAAAGCTTTCTGGGATGTAGTCCTTCACAGTTAGGGGGAAAAACATCTCAGGAGCAGGTCTCCATCCTGCTTGTGAGATTTAGGGTGTGCCTCTTGTCCCCACTGCACCCATATACTCTTGCCTTAAATGTCTGTGTCATGCTTGAGATGAAGTGGGTGTCAGAGCTGGAGGAGGCAGGGATGTGCTGAAAAGTCATGTGTGTTTGTGAAGTAGATATTTAAGGGATAGAAGTCTCAATTTAGATAGGAAGAAAGAAGACATCCTGTATATGCTGTAACAAGGGGAGAAGGTTATAGAAAGGGAAGAATTTTACTTCCAGAGTTCATACACTCTCTTTTCCAGGATATGACCAGGAACCTTGCATTTGAAAGCTGTCCAAAAACAGAAGCTGTCAAGGACTGCTGAAGCTTCACATTACTGGGTTTTCGAGATGTCTCCTGTTGCTTAGTTTTGAAATGCTGCCAGTGCTGGGGTAGGTCGTGCAGTTGCAACATGCACATCATTTTTGAGCAGAATATCAACTATATGCTCGAGAAATCCAGGCGGAGTAGAAGCTGGCTTGGGCACCCGTGCTTGCATCTCTGGGCTCATGAAAGTGAAAAATGAAATATTTGACTATCACAAACAGCTCCAACACAGTGATCTACAAAATGTGTTGTAGGAGCACTGCTTTGCCGCTGGCTGTGGAGAAAGGAGACTGCACTTCTGGAACCACCCCATCCTTTCCTTCCTCTCCCACTTGCATATTGACCTAGTTTAACTTTCTCTGGCAGGGTCAAGAAGCACATAAGTTCAGAAAGGCTACCTGCCAACTTTCATTTTTCATAGTTTAGTCATTCATGGTTTTCTGTGGAAGAAACGCCCTGTTTGGTTGGAAGGTAAACTTACTTTGGCAGAGAGGTAAATTCGCAATTTTCACTGTCAAATTATGGCTAAAAAGAAAGAGAAACCATTTTTGCATTCCAAGAATTAAACTCGTTAATGTATGTAGCATTACATTTTAGCAAAGTAATCACAGCTGAGCATCCAAAATGTTGTCTTGAATGCTTGAAAAATTTACTGAAAGTAGAAATGGAAAGGACTCTGCAACATCCTTTATAAGAGAAGCTGCTAGGAATTCTCATATTGGGTCATCAATTCAAGATGTTAAAATTTTTTATTTATATATGATAAATAAATTGTGTGCTTGCTTATAAGGGGAAAAAAAATCACAATGAAAGTTTTCAGTAGCTTTCCATATTTCATGCCTTTCTTCTGCCTTGATTCAAGCATCTATGATATCCATTAACTGAAGTTTAGGTTCTGAACGGCACGTGTATAAACATAATGTCATAATTCTATGACATAAATATAATAATATGCATAAGTGATTTGTAGCTGTAAACGAAGGAAAAAAAAATGGTGAGGAGAAGGGGCAGAAAAAGAAAGCCCAGCTCCTGGTTCCTAAGCTGTTTTTGGAATTTCTGTGTGACTCTGTACAAGTTCTTACATTGGAAAGGTATCAGCTTTTGACATCACCCTTAGTCTTTGGAAATAAGGCACTGAATGTTGCATAGGTACTTTTTTGATTTTAAGTAGAAGTGTGTAGTAAGCAGTAAAAAAAAATTGGCAAATGTGAAGTTTCGTAAGGGCTGATTTCCAAGTAGGTTTTCAGACACTAAATTGTTGGGGAATGCTCTCATCGATCCTTGCTATTCTTGGACCTCAGAGGATCTGCCTAAAAACTGGTTTTGAGGGGTAGTTTGAGTAGAGATATGTGAGAACTCCTTAGGTTTCCATATGTATGTGTGTGAATTATTTATCAGGGAAGTTGAAATGGATGCTTCATTTTTGTTTAGTGTAATTAAGACCCTGATATTAATATATAATCAAACATATTGCTTAGGGGTTGACTCTTCTGATTCTCAGCCGCAGCCTGAAGATATTGTCTCTTTCTTTCCTCCTTTTTCCTCATTAGTAGCTTAGATAGGCATGAGAAATCTTTTGAGCTTAAATAAGAGATCTTTGTTGTTGTTGTTCTTGTATAGTTCAAAAGCAGTTAATTTTTAAGACCTCAAACTTGGCATGTGGCCACTCTCAGCTGGCAAATACACCCTTGCTATTTTTGCTGTGTGTGATTTTTAGTTCATCTGGAAGCTGCTGCCAAACAACTTTTGTGTAATTCTCCTGCCCCTTGCCTCTTCCTATTGCTCTCCAAGTGCTCTCATGTGCTTCCACCCAGTTAATGAACCATCTGTAAAATGAAGGAGTATCTCAGTCCTTGATGCCTCTGCTGAATCCCCAGGCCATAATGGCAACTGTGGCGGCTGGTGGCTTGCAGAGCCATGCCAGAGTTGGCTGCACTGGCAGCTCTGCGTTCTCCTCCAACCCACCCTGAGCAATCATCCCATGGATGGCAGAATTACAGGCACTGCAAGGCTGGTCTGCTTCGGAGCTGTGCTCCCCAGCTGTAAGGTGTTCTACCTCTTCATCATTCCCCTCTGACATCCATCCGTACGGGCAATTGCATCATTACAACCACATCATTTTGTCTGGCATTCAACCTGCAGCTTGGGAGAAGATTCTTGTAGCTTCAGGTGCATGAAAGTAGGAGCTGGCGTGTTTTGTGAGCAGCAGGTGGGAGTTGTTCAGTGGGAAGGTTAGATGAGATGGTAATTGGGAAAGAGTCTTCAGGCTAGTTAACAGGGCAGGAAAATTTGTGTGGATTTTATTTTCTGGTTTAGAGCAGTTTAGGAAATAAAGGGAAATACTGTATCAAATTTGAAATCAAAGGTGGGAATGAGCTATCCAGAGGCAGAGTGTAAATATAAGAGGCTGGCTTGGACAGTAGAATTAAACAGTTATTCCAAAAGTTCCTCTTTAAAAGCAAAGGGTTTTTTTTAATTATTATTTGTTAGATCTATGTTAATGCCATAAAGTCTATCTGCTGGAAATTTTCTAAATTAAACTTCTGCAGAAAATATAAAAAAATTCTTACAAATCTTTCATCTTTTCCCCTTGTCTGTCCCCTTGTTTATCAGAAACAGTGAAAAATCTGTCTGGGAAAAGATGCAGAGAAAATCTAAAAAACTCTTCCATCTGTAAAAGGAAACAATATTCCATTGAAAAACTTCAAATGGCATATCCCTCTCTTGTATAATCACACTTATTATATGTAAAGTTATGGGAGTATTTTAAGAAGATAGTATATTAATGTAATATATCACAAATGTCTTGTTTGGTTTTACGAGGAGGAGTTTGGTGTGCAATTGATTCATTGCAGTGTGTGAGTTGCTGGTGTGTCCCTTTCATGAGCTGAGTGTTATCTGCGCATGGTCCACCCACGCTTCCTGGCATGCTTGGCAATGCTTACAGTCAAAGGTGGCTGGAGGGCCCAAGTCCCTTTGAGATAGAAATACTGTGTAGGTGAGTGAGACAATATCCAGGAAGGGCAGAAAAATAACCATTGAGTGACAGTGTTCATTTAAAAAAATAATAAAAATTTTGGAATGGGGGGAGTTGATCGACAATGTTATTTTTGTTCCCTCAGAAGGCCAAAGGAATAAGGAAGTGCAGGCACTGTCAAGGCACTGTCATGTTATGTACGTTGCTTATTTCTCACAAACACAGAAGGGTGAGTTTGTACTGAACGGGTAGTGGATTGAATTAAGCAGACAGCACTGGCAGCATAGCCATAACTTGCTGAGAGTGAAAAAGCTGAAATTGGCAACTGCAAATTAAACACACCAAGGTTTTTGATATGGTTTTGTTTAAGATAACAAGTGAGACATCTGCAGAAACTGATGTGAATTGTCTAGATTCCCAGACACTTTTTGCATCAGTCAAATTTTGGGAGTGTGTCTGTCTGCACATGTGATCTTTGCTATGAATGTCTGGCACAACATGATCATCAGAAGCTGTCTTCATTACATCTGCACTAGGGTCTCTGCTGATGTCAGTCATTAAGATGATTTTTTTTTAGTTTTAACAGGACAATGTGGAAAGGATGGAGTTTATTCTTGCTGTGTGTAAATCCCAAAGACTGATTGTAAGTTCCTCAGTCCCTTCCCTGCATCCAAGATGGAAGGTTATGAAAATGATGTGGGTTGCAGTATCACTGAAGCTTGGTTGATACTTGTATACTTGTATCTCTAATTGTCTTCTCATTGGACCTGTGTTCAGTGGTTCCTTTGCTTCCTTAGCTCTTGGCAGAGGTGGTAATGAGCCAGTTGCAGCTCTGTGCCGAGCAGGTGATAACAATGAGGATTGTTCAGGAAGAAGGGGTGGGACCTTCTGCCTGCCTCAGCTTGTATGATATATGTCCTGTACTATTATATGACCTAAAGGCATTCTGTCAGTCTGGAAGAGAGAAATCAAACCGTTTGAAATTAGCTACTTGCTTTTAGACAAGTATGTATTTGTGCATCTTCAGCTTTCTTAAACAGAAAACACACAAAGTAAAAGAGAAGGGAGAAAAATGTTCACAGCAGATCCATACATATATTATGCTTTTTTAAAAAAAGATAGTTTGTATCCATTCCTTCTTATCTATTGGTGGCAAATAAAATCTTGAGGAAAGCAAATGGAAAGAATGAAGAATTTAGAGATCAGAAAATTGGCTGGATGGGGGATGGATGAGAACAAGCAAACAAGATGAAGAGCATTTTTGTCTTGGGACTTTTCTGACTTGCACTAAATATTGTAATATCTGTTTAAGTTTGAATGAATTTTCAGTTGGGTTGTTAAACTTGGCAGCATGGGCTGCACATTTAATAGGAGAGATTTATGAACTTAACTCGTGCAGGTGGTAGACCTGTGTACCGTTAGCTATAAAGGAGCCAGCAGCCTTAGTATGAATCCCTCAGCACCTGCTCAGTTGAAGGTCATAGTGTGATAAACCCCACAATGCTCCTGATCCCTGAGGAACCTGGAGGAAAAAGGCATAACTGCTACTGGTAATGTGTGCATTTTCTCTGTATTGAACTTAATTCACCATTCAGTTCCCACCCCTAACTGTAGATTGTACATAGTACAATTGGTTTTGGTGAGTCTTAACCACCTTTACAGTGTTAATAAGATCTAATTCACCTTTTGTTCTTGTTCATTCACTCTGCCTTAACAGTGCGTTGAATCTTCCAGCATGAAAATTCAGTCAAATGCATATAAAATGTATTAGGCTGATGGCGTGAGCTTTAGGATTAGGATGCACTTTTTTTCTGTCTGTGTAATTGTACAAGGTGCTTTATAAATTTGCTGGTATTTATATGACTTATATTTTTCCTGTATGTATTGTGCTGTTGTAATTCTTTAAAAAACCCCAAACAATTGTAATTTTTAGGATCTTATCTTTTACAGTGAATCTCCTACTTGTGGATTTTTCACTGTTAAAAAGGACATGTATTTTCCACTTTAATACACCGTAGCTAAGTTAATAATACTCGTATGAAGCTTTAGCATTTGGAAGCATGCTACATACATTAAATCCTGTTAAATTCTAATCAACTTACTAAGTATTTTTTCCCACATTGTACAGATGAAGAAATGCAGTCAAAGTAGTTAAGCTACTTGCCAAACCACACAGTGAATTAAAGACAGAGATGTGATTGGACTTTGTGGTTCTCAATCCATGTTCAGACTAGTAAACTATATTGAACCTCTGCCTTCTTTCTGTAATACAATATCCAAACCCTCTTTGATTTCTTTGTGTAGAGTGAAAATGTCATTGACATAAAGACCACTTGATTTTTCTCAGCCTTGAGAAGAATATGATTTTTTTAGTACTGAATTTTTCATCAGAAAATTGTATGCTGACTTCTATACGTCACAAATCCCATATGGACTCCTAAATATGGAGAGAGAATAATTATGAGCCCCTTTGTACTGACTCACTTCTCTGGTTTTTTTTTAAACTGCATTTTAAGGATTCAAATGCTGATTGCCAACATGGTGTATTGCTTCTGTTGTTAGATAAACTTAGCTTTTTAACTGAATACAGCCATGCACTGCCTTATGATTAATTGCATGTACAACAGGTGTTGATCCTGTTGGACCAAGATTATGAAGTTCTTTGCTATCCAGGTGGTCTGTTTTAATATAAAAAGACCAGTAGCATAATGAGCAAGAAATTGAACTAACAAGCAAGGGAAAAAATACTTGAATGCATTAATCACCTTTAATAAGCTTAGCCAGCTCAGCACAGCTAATCAGCTGGGAAGTCCTTGCTTTGAAGAGGCATCAATTGTTGTATACCCAGTAGGGTAAATAAAAGATAAGCCAAGAGCGGTGGGAAGGGTGTTTGTACATCTAAAAGCTTTCAAGATTTTCCAAATATAAGGCACCTGGTATGATGGTTTTACAAGTTATATTAGTCAAAATGAAAATGCAGTTACCTTTTGGTAATGGAGAGATATGTCATTCAGATATCTCCAGATGCAGTAGCATGGTAGTAATTATTGAAAAGGGCTGGTTATTTGCAATATAATTCATTTTAGTTTTTACACTTTGAAGGAAGCAGTGGGGCTAACTTAAAGACCTCTAATGACCTCGGTTCATAAACCCTGAGCTCAGAAATTTGGGGCTATTCATACTTGGAAAGATATGTGGATAAATCCCTCACCCTCCCTCCTCCTCTCCACTGTTTTACATTTCATATACATCAATTCTTTCTATTTCAAATTCTTTGACAGTGAATGAAGTGTCTGTCTAATGCTTAGTGAACAGCCCTTTTAGCACAGCATGTATAATTTTTTTTTCTTTCCTTAATGCCATAAATATATTTTCTTCTGTTAACTCCTGGTTTTGTGACTCTTACTCATACGGTAGCAATGACTGCCCTTGTGCTGATGAGGTGTTGTGACTATTGGACACTTGTAGGGTGCAGATACAAAACAATGCACAGAATGCACAGAACCACCAATGATGGATGATGGAATCTACTTATTTTCCTGATGTTAGGACAAAGTGCTTCTGATTCTGTGGTTTTCAGGTTAAAACTCTGCATGTTTCAAAGCTATTGCAGTCTTTTTCACATATATTCCCTCAACGTTGCTCTAAGCCTGTAAAGGAAGGAGATGCAGTTCTCTCAATAGCTGTGGTGCTCGTGATATGATTTCCTCAGTTTGTTCAAGTGTGTTTTCAACCACAACTGCTTACAGTCTTTCTTCTTTGCTTCTCCCCTACCCTATGGTTTTTCTCTTCAGCAGTTGAGGCATGTGCTGAATTTGGAGCCTTCACCCCTCTATTCTGCTCTTTTAAAATTTTTTTTCATTGAAAAATATTTTCCTTGTTCTCCCATAATCTCAAAACAGTGAAACAGATCTTCTGCAGACTTTCCAGACCAATTAACCTTGGGGATAAAACCAAGAAAGCGGTTTCAGTGTTTATGTATGAAGTGAGAAAATAGGATTGCCATGTCTGACCCTGCTACAGAGCCATCACCTGAGCTAGAAGTCCTCATGTGCTGATATAGAAATGTTGATGTCTGTTCTGAAGGATTTTCTTAGAGAGAAGTGGCATGAAATATTTTAAATATAATAAAATCTGTCCAGGTTGATGCTTTAAGTTGGTGTTGTATAAAGCATAACTGTGGCTGTGTTAGAGGCACTTGGGTGCAGTGAGACACTTACACACTTACCTGGCATCTTGGTTTGACTTTTCCAGTATGGTGGGAATCTAACTATGTGTGTGATCACATCAAGGCAAAAGCAGCTACTGTTACGTTTTCTTCTCATGACTTCCGTTTGATTACTAATTGTGGTTATATTGAACTTTGGGCATGTCTGTACAAGCAACTCAACACAGGTGAAACAGGACACTGATTCTGTAGCTGGATACCTGGGCATAGTCCTTCAGTAGCTAGAACTATCTGATGCTTTTGTAATTGTAGGCAACACCTAAAATACTGGCAGCATGTGCACATGTTCAGTAGCCACTTTTTTCACAAAGCTGATGGGTTTTTTTGCAGCTGCCTGGCACAGAATTTGGCAGGACCCATGCTGAACTGACTGAGGAGAAGGTGATCTCACCCTCATAGTATTTTCACGTTGATGTACCTCATTCTCCAGTAATGTTGTGATTCGACTGAGGCTGTCACATATCCCTTAACATGTTCAGACGAATATGTTCAGATTTGGCATGCCAGGTTGAGATGTGCAGCCAGGATGCTGGAGGGTGAGGAAAACCTCCAGAAGTTGCATATTCACTGAAGTGACCATGGTGTCATTCATTTAAAACAGAGTCCTTGCAAGGCTCCCCTTACGTTTAATTTAGTAGTTTGGCAGCACTGTGGCACAATCCCAAGTCTGCAGGAATGCTGTCTCAGTCAGGGCTCTCTACCTGAGGGCTGTACCCAAGGTGAGAGAGAGGATGAGAGTAAGAGATGTGAGGAGCAGTCTGGTACATGTGTTAGTGCATCTGTGCTGATGACAATGCGAGGAATGACCTGGATGTGGTGACCACAGATGTTGCCTTCTTCAATTAGAAGAATTGGGCTGTGTCCAAGCTGCTGATAAATGTTGAGACTGAAAATGGCTGGTTCTTATTTTGGAATATAACCATCAAAGTCCTTGATTCATAATTATGATCCTTGAGGCTGGAGTACAGGAATTCACTTTTCCGCTTGGGTAATGGGAAGGTGGGGGAACAGCTGCTTTCCTCTTCCCTTCCCCTCTGCTGAAGTCTACATACTCTCAGCAATTCTGGGTGTTTTCGGAAATACACACAACCCACATGTTTGCTGTCGTTAACAATACTGGAATCAAGCACTCCTGTTTCCCTGAAATGGAAAAGCATGCTTCTTCTGTCATCACATATTAGATGTGTCAGTCATATCAACTGGGCGTTGTGTTGAACCTCCTACCAGATTGTAGCATTGGTTTATAGTCCTGCATTTGTTTGTACCCTGTTCAGATAGCATGGGATAAATGTACTAATAAAGAGCACATAGATAAAACATCTTTCAGAAATCCTTGTCCAAATCTAAAGCCAAATCCTTATTAAGTGTCTTTTCTTCAAGACTTGACTCTAGTTAAGCTACGGCAGGATAAGTTACCCATCCAGCACTTTACCAGAAGACATTAGATGCTGCAGTATATTAGGAACTTGACAGTGAGTTGTATAAGGTGAGAAATTGGTACAATTAGTTTTAATAATCAACTATTATTACCCCAAATTCTCCAAAATAATTTCCCCTATCATTCAAGGCATTTGTTCAGTGATACAACAAAAGTGAAGTTTGATTGTTCCAAATGAGTTTTACTGAAAGTGAGCGAAGAAGTGGGTTGGATGGAATAACCCCTATCACCCTTACCTTCTTAAGTTTCACAAGCAAAAATGACCTGCAGTCCTGAATATAAATTTACCTTGTATTCCCTGAGCAATGCTATAATCATGAGTGTTGTACGTTAAGGGAGCTGACCTTAAGCTACCTCCCTCACAGATTACTTTCCTTCCTGCAAGCTCACAGTGCTTGGGAGCATATGTGCATGCTGTCAAAGCATGATTTCAAGAGAGAAAATAAGGTTATAATGATAATTTAGGTCTTGGTTGTACTCAGATTATTTCAGTAGGGAATCCTTTTTATACTCAATTTTCATTAGATTTTTTAATGCCCTTTTAGATGCCAAAATTGTCATCTTTATTCTACAAAATAGATGTGCGATTTGAGAGAGTTAGAAGTATCTTTCTGATTTTGCAGTGTATTATAAATCCTTTTTTCTTCCACATTTCCTGCCAAACCCGAAAGTTCTGCAGCTCAGTCAACACACAGATGAATAAAACAGATTGCTAAAAACTTTTTGGACCCTCTGTCGTACTTTCAGAATAGCCAGAGGTCAAGTTGACCTGTATCCTTGCAAAGGAAGTTAAACTGTAAAACTTTCTTTAGTCATACAAATAAAAGAGAACAAGGAACGAGGAAGTGATGTTGCTCAACAATGATGCAATCAAAAATTTAATAGTCTCCCAATAAGTAAGTTGATTCTTTGCCTCTAGTTTTTAAATAAATATGATAATTTGAAGTGTGAAGGTAAAATCAAGACTTCCAATGAGAATGAGTATGTATAGTGAAAACTGTCACATTGAGATGGAATTATGACTGAAGAACTTAATGCACTAAAGATGCAGGGAGGAGATAGTCTACATTAAAGAAAAATAAAATTCAAAAATCTGGCAGTGTGCAGTGGAATTCCACCAGTGAGAATTTTTAATGCATTTGTCAAGTTGATGTTGTCACTGTGGAATATCAATTGTATTATCCATAGACATTAGGGATACGTGGAAAAATTATCCAGGCAGACAAACTTGTTAGTCTGGCCTGAGAAGTATGCAACTTTTTGGAACAAATTCTGAGAGGAAGTATTATCAGACAAGATAGTGGAGAATGTGATAAAAATGTAGTGTACTTTTAACAAAAGATAATCATGCCAGACTACTCCTATAGTATTCTTTGATGTGATTGCTGATCTTATAGGCCAGCCAACTGTGCTAAATCTCTTGTATTTGTTTTTCAATGAAGCATTTAGTGAGATGTTCCATAGGAAAGTATTAGTTGAGGAGAAAGTAGGATTTGTAGTAAACCAGATATTGTAAAAGTTGTGATGGGAAGAAGACCTTACTATTGGTTCCAGAGAGATGACTAATATTCAATTTAAAGGATTGTGGGGCAAAAAAGAGAGAAAAAAAGTGAAGCGCCAATGAGATACATTGCTGTCAGCAATGTTGGAGGCAAAGTTGCATGAAGCACTGTGGTGTCTGGGACAGCCTAGGTTTTGAATGAGCAGGAATTTCATGTTGTATGGTTGTCATGACATTGAGAACACCAGCATTAGTTCTTGTTGAGTTTATCAGCCAGGAACTGAGTATAGAAGTAGTAATAGTTACACATTCAGGGTGTACAACAACTACTGCAGGGCAGCAGTTGTACAGAGGATCATTGTGAGCTACCTTGTGATCCAGCCATGAAAAAGGCAAACAGAGTGCAGGCAACTATTTATAGTGGAGGTATGAGCTCTTAATGCTTGTAAATAAGCCTTTGTATCCACAAAATAAGATGTAACTTTTAGTCACCCATATTCAACAGAGAGTGGTTTACTGGAGCCGCTTCAAAGAAAGGTTAGCATACAGGACTGGGAAAATGGAGAGTCTATTTTATGAGTAGAGCTGAAAAATCTTTGGCTCTTTCAGTAAAATGAAAGCATAGAAGGGAAATAATTGCTGTCTATAAGCAAATCACATGGGTAAATAATAAAGGAGAGGAGGGGAAAAAATAGTCCAAAGAACAGCGTTGGTAGCAAAGCAAAACATTAAGTTGGTCACGAATATGGTTAAGATTAAATGAAAGATTTCTATTCATGGACAAAACTGTGAAGTTCTAGAAAACCTTTCTAAAAGGAAAACAAACCCAACTTTTAAGATGCAGTAAAAAAGACTATGAGTGAGATTAAATGTCATGTTTGTCCATTTGTGAAGGGTTGTGTTGGATGATTCTGGTATTCATATGCCCAATGCTCATATTATGGTTCTACCATGAAGCTGGTCTGCTCTTATGTGTAGCCCTAGCACACTCTAAAGGAATTGTTGGTTGCAGCTTTGAATGTAGAGGGATATCCTTTACCAATGTTTTATTACTATAAAAAATAATCTAGTCTGTTGGCTAGAATAATAAATTACATAAAATTCGTTGGCTTTTTTGGTAATACAAAACCAAATTATAGGCTGGTACATATTAGCAGACTTAAATCCATAATGGAGTTAGATCAGGACCCTTGTTTTAAGCTTGTTGGTATGGCAACCTATGGCTGAAATTGTCCAAAAGGAGTTTTCTTAGCACGTGTCTCTTTGTCTCCAGATCTGTATATGCTTGCTGCTAATTTTCACTGTGCCAGAAATTGGAGGGGTTTGTGGTTGTTCTGTTTGGTTTTAAAATCTCTTGGACCCCTAAGTGTAACATTTTTATAAGGGCATCTTATCTTTAAAAACTTAAAGCATCTGCTTTTGCGCTTAGTCACAGATTCTGTGTCATAGCTTCTGTGTTAGCTTAACAAGTTGAATTTTGCTTTTTATATTGCACCAAGTGTGGTCTATAGGCTGTTTAAGAGCAGTTCCACAGAAAATGTGTTGTCCTTCAACATCAGTGTTGTTTGGAAGACTCACCTGCACATTCAGAGCTCATAATGCCAGATGTGGCCTTTGAAATAGGCTTTATTACCCTGACCCAGCCATGCTTGCTTCCTGTTGTTCCCAACTGGATGTGGTTTGGAGGGTTGGGGTGTGACCTGAGGTTCTCCATAATGCAATCGCAATTCCCCAATTCCAGCAGTAGCAGCAGCATTAATTCCCAGCGTGGCTGTTGGGGCTCGGCTGGGCTGAGCCCTGCCTCCCTGGCGTCATCACTTTTTTCCATCCCCAAATAGGTGATGAGTAATTACTTGGACTTGATTTATCATTCAGCCCTTAGTAGTTCTGTTACAAAGTAAACATTTTTGTTGGCTGAGTTCTAATGCAAAGACCATTTCACAACCACCTCTTATTTTAGGTTTTAATTGCTTCTCTTTGCTGTCAACTGATGTCCCCCTCCCCCATGCCTGGAGCCCTCCTCCCCTCTCCCCCTTCCCTGGTATGGGTTTTTTCCTGTTCCCACACTGCTAATGTGATGAGCAACAGTTGCACTATCATGGGGCCCTCTCTGACGGAGAAGAAAAAAAGGAAAAAAAAAAAATCCCAAACACCACCTTGTTTGCTTTTAGAGCCCTCCCACCTTTTCAGTAGGGGCTGTGTTAATCCTTGCACTCTGAAGAGAAACTCCTATGTAAATCAAACCAGTGCTTAGCGCTCTCCTCCTTCCCCCTTCCAGCTCCCATATATTAAGTGATTGTTCTCCTCCCTTAGAAATGACAAATGATTGGTTACTTTACTCTTGGCTTTCAACATATTTTCTTTATGGCCCAGAATTCTGGGATTAAATCATGCTTCTTTCTGTTCTGTTTCTATTCCCTCATATTATGCCATACATTCATGTGAATTTATTTTCCACCAACATGCTCAGAATAAACCAAGGCCTTTCCTTGATTTAAAGATGCAAAAACTAATGCAACTCAACCTAGAGCAGATTGCAACTATATTTTTCCTTTTTTTTCTTCTTTTTTTTTTTTTTTTCCCTTTCCCCCAGTGCTGTTTCTGTTTTTGTGCTTCATAGCCTTTTCTGGTTTAGCTTGCACTCTGAGGCTAGATTTTGATGTCAATGATTAGTATTTCTAATCGGTTGAACAAGGACAATGTCCCTTCTGCTGCGCAGAGGACACAAAGGCCCAGGCACTGATTCTGCTCCCCCTTGAAGCATTTTGGCTCCACTGGGCCTTTTCCCCCGTTGCTGTAAATCCGGGGAAATTCCACCCATCCCTGGGGTTAGAGATTAGAGCTGCAATCGTAGGGGAGCTCTGATTGCCCAAGGTGAGCGACGCAGAGAAGCCCGTGTGCACCTCCAGCCTGGGCTCTGCTCTTTGCTGTGGACAGGGGCTCTGGTGGACTCCCTTTGGTGCTGGCTCAGCAGCTGCAGATTTGCTGCTTTGGGGGAAATGACTCCGGATTTCCACCTGTAAAGCAGATTCCAGGGCTTTGTTCTGCCCTGACAAGGCAAACTTTGCTTCTGGCAGCCCGTGCCTGCTTGGTTCCTGGCAGCATCTGAGGGGCAGAGGCTGAGGGCCCCGTCCAACTTTCTTTGATATTAGTGGGAGTTTGCAGTTCTTCTGTGCCCTCAGGATGGATCCATGAAGTGGTCGTACAGGTTCAGGCTTCACTTCTTTTATTTTTCCTGAAACAGTTAGTAAGTTAATTTACATGAGATGTGCACCCTGGCAAATGCCATCTCCTAGCTATTGTTTCAGCTAAGCAGCTGTCATTTGCGTAACATTATGCATCCTTCATTGTACCATGCTAATTTTTTGAGGGGCAATTTTTCTACAATGAACACTGCGGCTTCTAACAGAAACCTCTTTATGGCATTGGCCCCGGGGAGCTGCAAGCCCTGCCAAAGCAAACAAAGGCTTATTGCTCCAACTGGGCATGTCTGTGCCTTTAATACAGCGTGAAGTTCACAGAACACTGCATCCAATCTGCACATAGTTAACACCTGGTCCAATGCCTTCTGGCAATTAATCAAGATATCAATCAGTGGTGACAAAAATTAATAAATAACCCATGCTTGCATATTGCACATTCTCAGAACGGGAGAATTTGCATTGACACTTACAGCCCATTTACATTTTTTGACTGAGTTTTCAGTGTGTGATACTGTACAATACAATAATTACTGATGCGTATAAGTAACTGGTACCCTGGACACTTATGAAAGAGTATTAAAAGTCATATTGGTCTATTATGATGAAAAAAGCTTTGACCTCATTGAATTACAGTCCCAAACTTTGATGTAGGACCACAATACTCTACTGCAGCAAATGCATCAATGGGGCTAGCCTAATTTCGTCTTCTTTCAAAAGCCAGTGGAGTGGCTTGGGGTTGAACATGGTATATTCTTATCTTGCTAATTAATGGGAATGTTTTCCTATACCTTAAGCTAAATTCCACTGTTGCGCCTTTGTTAACTCTGAACAAGTACCCAAACTTTTCCCCTTTTGAAGTAACTTGGAAGCTAGCCACAACTTCAAAGGAAGGAAGATCTGTTCCTCTCTTCATTTAGAATACATAAAAGTACTCTGGACTATGTTTAATTTATCAAAACAGAGGCAGCACTTTGCAAATATAGGTGCACAGTCATTTGTACTGGCCACGCGAAGGTGTTATCAAAGGAGTGGCTTGTCTGCCCTGAAAATAGAAATCACTTGGTTGGATATGAACAAAGGTATCCTTTCTTTTATAAAAGCTGGTACTTGTTCTCTAGTGATGCAAGAAAATATTCCTGGCAAAGAACGAAGTAAGTAGCTTTTGTTATCCTATGAAGTTCTTTACTACAATGGTCAAAAACGGTAATTATAAATCCCCGTCACAAATGGTTGTTCTCCTTTGCAGCCCGGGAGGCTGTAGCTGTACAGACCTGGAGTTCAATATTTGCTGCTGCTTTTAGGTCAGGGTTGAAGCTCATTAGCGGCACAGGGGTGGGGAGTTTGTTGTGCTTTCACAGCATGTTTCTGTCCTACCTGCTCTGTGAATGAGCAGAGCTCTCCTTGGGTGTCAGCTGGGGTAATTAAACTTGCTGATGAATGTCATGGCTTTGAAAGAGAGGGTCATGTGTGGCCAGGTAGAGCCAGGAGCAGGCAAGGAGGAGTTGTACCCTGTACTGACCTACTGCACTGCCCTGCTCTCTCTTGAGCAATAATTTGGCTATCGTACCACACTGGGTAGTGGCTTTGCAATGTGGGTAAATACAGCCTTGTAAATAGCAGTTTTGGTGGGTCCCAGGGCAAGTGTGAAATCCTGTCAGGACCTGCTAGAACTGAGTAAATGTGACAGCTTCATAATAGTCTGGTACATGAAACAAGAACATAATTCTGCTACCTGAACCTAAACTATGGTATCTCTAAAAGGTAACTTCTGAAATAGTTCTGGTTTGGCTTCTGAATTATTTGGAGTATAACAGTGCTTATGAACTTCATGATTTAAATACTTCCCAGAACAAGGAGACAAGAACATTTTAATTAGCTTAGTAGAAAGGCATTTAACATAAAGAGAGCAATAAAAATACATCACCTGTCACATGTGATCTTTATATGACCTTAGCCACAGAACAATAAATATTACATGACCACACTAAAAGCAGTTTTTAACATCATATATTTATATTTAATAAGTCGTGATTTTCTTTCCTTCAAGATGCAATTTTGATGAGACACTTTAAGTGTGTGATCTAAAGGCAAAAAACTTTGTGACTGGTTATGTAATGCTTCTAGTGGGGCATCATTTAAAGACCGTTTGAATGAAAACACGGTCACTTTGTTTTACTCTGTGTCTTGCCAAGCTAATAGAGAAGTAACTATGCAGTCCTTTTTAAATACAATTTTATATTTTCTACCTTTTTTGTGTGTGTTTGACTGTTGGGCAACTCTTCACCCAGATGCATAAAATTACACTTGCTGAATACTGCATAGTTCAAGTGATCAGTTGCTATCTCCAATTATCAGTTTAACTGTTAGATTAGCACTTGTAGTCTATAAAAGAAAAAATATTGCAAGCTAGTTAGACTTTAATTGTCCCTTTTAAATTAATTATGTGAGATTCAGGTTGCAGTATAAAAATACAACAAGGGAAATCAAAGTAACCTCCTTTAAATTAAATTAGCTTTTAATTACATTAGAAAGCCAAANAAATTTGGGGGGGGGGGCGGGGGAAAGGCACTACCTATTAAGAATAGATTTGTATAAGAGAAAAGTACTTTCTGTATAATATAGGCAATAAATATTCAAAGTCTAAAATAATAATCAAATTTTTATTTTTTGACTCATGTAATCTTCCTTCAAATCTTCTAAAATTTTATATTGGCCATTTTTTAGATTCATGTTGTCTGTCCTTAGATAATGCCCATGAATATGTAACATATAGTGAGTTCATTAATCCAACTGGGGAGAAGACAAAGTTTGCCCCTTCTTTCCCCAACAAGTTATAACTATTCTGTGCAATCAGCCTTTAGGCGCTAGTCAGCTGAAATGGAAAAAATATTTAATAACAGAAGCTCAATAGCCTGCAGATCTCTGATGTCTGAGATGACTTCAACTCTTGTGATGAGCTACATTTAACCTAAGAAATATGATTTAATTCCACTTCAAAAGTATTCTGAAATCTTTGATATATGGTCTGTGGCCTATTAAGCTTGATCCTGGCCTGACCTCTTAAAGGAAGAAAAGCTTTGTTTCTTTTTAAAATGCACAACCAAACAAAGCAGAAATTTCTATGTGGGTTCCAGTAGTTACAGCTTCAAAAATGAAGAGCATTTAAATACAGGTTTTACTTAAGTGTTTCCATTGTCTTATTGACTTCACGGTCTAGATATCTCTTTCTTGCCTGTTGGGAAACATTGACCTCAAAATTGCTCCTTGCAATGTAGTTCCCTGATTGACTTCAGAGGATGTTACTTGAACAAAGCCATCTGAACTATGCTTGCTAGGGGGGGTCAAATGCAATAAATTTGGATGTGGTTAAATTAAACTCTTAGCCACTTAATGCTCTCACATGCAAAGAAAGGGGCAGTAGCTATGCCAGAGGGAGTAAGCGTTCTAGAGAGAGTAATGGGGAGGAAGTATATTCAGTATATAGGGTGGGTGATCAGTGAAGGGTTGTGTGTATATACAGCAAGCGACATTCTGTGATATACTGAAGGTCCCTTCTTTTGTCTTTCAAAGAATATGACTGAAGGACTGCAAGAGGTATCTATTGCATCTCTGAATATTTGGTTTCCTGTTTTAGAGATAACCACATCTATTTATCAAACTGTAGGAAAAAAATTAGTCCTTTCCTCCTGCCTCGTAGAGATGGGCTATCACACCTGATGGATAGTTACCTTCAATTCACAGCATACATTAACTCATGACAAGTTCATACCCAGTTCTCATGTCCCAGTTTTTCATTTGCTTATATAACTCTTCTTCCTCCATGATGCTTATCTCTGATCCCTCTATAAAGAGCAGTCGTAACCTTTCTAGCCAATGTTTTGGTAGGCTTGCCATACCACACTGTTTGAGAATTCCGAACAGCCTTCTTTAAAGCTTTTCCAGTAATCTGCGAGTGAGACATGGTAAAAGGGAACACTTCACTGCTTATCACTTTGATCCTGGGTGGCTCTAAGGTGGAGTGAAGGGACTTGTCTGGTTAGAAGAACAATTGTGTGGTATTAAGGTCATCACAGACACTGTAATTACAAAGGAATGGGAGATTTGATAATCAGCTAGATAGTTACAGTTTATATGTGGTGACCTCAAAACAGCTTGGTGACTTTTGGTTGGGTACAAAGTATTTGATAATAGCTGAGAAGAAACCTTTGCTCATGGTGTATGTTGACATTGGTGTAGGAGAGAGTTTTAGAGAGTGAAGTTCTGAATGCTTCAGCAGAAGGTCTCTCTCTGATAGTTTTTTCTGGATGTTTCCCAGTGTTATGTGGTGCAGGGAGGGCAAGGTAATCTCAGATTCTCCAAAGTGTAGCTAATCAGGTGTGGCAGAGCAGAGAGAAGGTAAGCTTCATTAGGTGTTTGTAGACATCTTGAGGAAGAGAGTGCAAGAAAGCTGGGTGAAGCATCAGTCAAAATAGAACCTACTTCAAGGCATACAGAAAAAAACCCCAGGATAATAATTAATCTCAAGAAACTGATGGGAAATGAAGAACTTGCAAAGCGGCGACATCTGCCAAAGATGTGGATAAAGCAAAGAATTACAGTAGAGGGTGGGATACAAAGTTTAATCGGATTAAGGGGGGAAAAGGGATGTGGCAATATATTATTGAAGTCAGTGGCATGTGAGGTTAAGTTAAAGTAAGTGAGAACAAAGCATGACCAGAGAGGTTGGAAAGCAAAATTGTGCTTGATGGTCTTCTACAAACCCTAATAAGAGGAAAGGTTTAGAAGGATCATAAAACACTGCATTGTATACGGACATAATCATAACCTGAGCCTTTGCATATAAACCTGCTTTCTGATGTACTACTAGGTAAAAGAAGGGTACAAAAAGTTGGTCCAAGACAGATAAACCAAAGGATATTTTATCTGCTCCCATACAGAGAAATCAAAGCTTCAAGAGGGTCTAGTGTATGGAAGCAGTTTCTTGATATCATATATATGTTTTTTAGAGCAGCACATTTTAATGAATCGAAGTGGTTTACTCAATGTTATGAGAAATGTAGCATTTTAGTCACAGAGTGATGATAACTGAGCAAGAAGTATCAGAACTCTTCTAAATTACCTTCAGTGCATAAAGGCAAAGTAGAGTGACAGAGTGATGCAAAAATTAAGGAAAAAGGTTATCAGTTAAATGCAGTAGTTGAAACAACTCTGCCTTAAAACAAAGGGAATAAAATCTTTTTAGGTACCATGAAAAATGCTTCAAAACATGTTTCAAAAGACACTTATTGTTTTCTTGGCTCCAAGGTCAGTTAGATGAGGGAAAGCAAAGAATTGGATTTGAGGCATCATTTCATCAGAAGAAAGTATCAAGTCCAATTTAGCTCGTGTGTTATTTAACATGCTAGTGGTCTGCAGAATGTATGGGGAAAGAGGGAGGTAGCAGCATTTCCCAGCTGACGCAAATGTGGTGAGTGCTTTCTTTAAAGTAGTGAGGTGGGGAAGGTGGGCAGCAATGTTTACACATGGATCTCTCTGCGGTATTTCTGCTTTGCACCTAGATCTTACACAGGAGCTTCTGCAGAGCAACAGTGGGTTTTCTTCTACCATGGTGAAGCACAATGCTTACTGGTGCAAGGCTTATATTGATATATTGATTTGCGTTGGTGCTGGATAGGTTATATTTGTTGTCTAGGATCCCATTAATTTTCTTAGGCTAGAAAGTATTGCTTAAAATATTTTCATATTCTACTGTAACAGGAGGTCCCAAGTAGGTTAAAAATTTATATGAGCTCTAAATTGCATAGGGACTTAGTCTTGTACCAATGAAGATGAGGCAAAATTTCCTTCAACCATAACAACAACAGGTTCAGGACCTTTTATTAGTCACCTTTTAACTCAATTGATGTGGTTAGAAATTGCATGTATGCTTTTTCTTCTTTTTTCAAACAAGTAACAAAAGCTGAATTAGGCTGCAGTGATGAAATCTGAATCATTTCCTCCTCAGACTAAACTTGCTAAACTGGTACAATCTGGAGAATGATGTAATGAGGAGAAAACCTGTTGTTTGTCTCTTGATACCGTTATTGAAAAAAGTCATTGCTACGTAATACAAATATAGTCATCACCTTTTATATCCTTTCACCATTGCTGATATTGGAACCCTTCCAAATAAGTAGCATTCCAAAATTGGCTGTAGCCTTCTTCATAGTTTACCTACTTAATTATAGGTTAAACTGGCTTATTTTTCTTTTATTTTTTTTTCCTCCTGCTTTTAAATAAAGCACTACTGTTTAAAAGGTTGTTTCAACAAGCTATATAACAATATTTTCATCATTGTTATAATAGAAATATCTATCTTTAGTCTCATTTTTGCATTGATTTAGAGCTCCGTAGTATCTTGGCTAGACTTCCTTTAGTCACGTATTGCTACAGTTTTGATGCTAAAATAAGAAACTGAGGAACTTGAATTATTCATGGCAGACTCCATTTAGGACTCACAGCTAAAACATACAGGAGTGTAAAAGTTCAGAGGTGGTGTTTTTTTGGGTTTTTTTTTGTTTGCTTTGTTTCTTCTTTTATTTTTATTTTTAATAAAAGACAAATCAACTTGAACCAGCTGGGTAACCTGTGGTAAGCTAGAAATTGTAGATGTCTTTGACAAAAATGATAGAGATAAGCCAATGTTGTATAAACTAAATATTCAAGTTTTTAAACTGTCTGGCACACATGCTTTCCCAGAAAAGTAATCAGCTTAAGGAATGAATTCTTTATTTCTTTTCTGCAATTCTATCATGATTGCCAAGTTTATTTATCAGAAAATGGAAAGAGCTTGAGGCAAGATAATTTATATTATTTTTAAGCATGAACTCAAAATGAAAATCTTTTGTAAATTTTACCCAATGACAATTTAACTTTATGATGCGAGTTTGTTATATAACACCGGCCTCACGCAGGCATTGCATTGCAGAAGTGATGAATTGCTTCAAAAGAGGAAAGGTAGCCTCCTGCATTTAGAGCCCAGCAGCAGGGGTCAGGAGATGCTAGTTCTGTTTCTTATCCTGCCTCTGATTTGATATATCACCATGGGAAAGTTTTTGAAAAAGACACTGGCCTTGATCCTGGAATAGGTGCTTTATGGGTAATCCTCTGAACAAACACTGCTTCTGTGCCTTTCTGACTCTAACAGAGGCTCCTATTCAAATTGGAGGAGTAGGGTGATGGTGAAGATACCCTCTTTGCAGAGATGGAAGAAAAATTATAATACTTCCTTATGTAGCTGGGGAATTTGTTTTAGAGTATTCTGGGCTCTCAAATGGGAGAGGCTTGTAATGTGACAATAATAGATTTTAACTGAAGAGCAATCTCTGGTGTCAGAAATGTGAATAGACCTTATCAAGGTGCATGATAATGCCATGTAGGAATTTCTTACGCAAACTCTTCATAGGGAAAGATTTCTTCAGAATAATGAGTTGTAGGCAGCTGGAATATTGTGTAGAGTCAGGATGATATAAAGCAGAAATGGGTGAGCAATTACAACAGATAAAATAATGAGAATAGAGAGACTGTTGTGGGAAATGGTAAAGTGTCAATCTTGGCTACAATAGAGAGACAGCAGCTTGTTACTTAAAGACAAAACAGACAGGATTTTTTTTTTGTACGTGTGTGTGTGTGTGAATCCACAGCTCAATTGGGCATTACAGTGTGAACTGGTGGGTGGTGGGGTGGTGTTGGTTGTTGCATTTTTTTTTTTTAATCTTCTTTTTGAATGTTCCAAGTCTAGCAAAGAAAAGGAAATTTTAACTGAAGAAATAGATTTTGGCCTCGCTTAGAGCTTATGGTCAGGTAATTTGAATAGATGCAGAACTGAAACATAGCAGCTTATTATTAGACATACTTTGTGTGCTGTCCTATGAGAGCATTATCCTAAGGTGCATTACCTCCTGAAGGCCTGATTCATTTCAGCAACAGGTTTATGCAGTAGATGTTTTGTGTGTGCCACCATCATATGGTTGAGCATTCAGCTAAATCTATGTAATTGCTTCATACAATGGGAAAGAATTCTGCTCATTCAGTCATGAATAGCACATATGCAAAATCTTTCTTGGGAAAGGGTGATCAGCTAATCTGAATTTCTGTGTGGCACAAGCTGTCGGGTGTCACTGTAATAATTATATTCTGCATTACTCTAGAATACTGCTGGTACCAGTTGAGGAGTCGTGGTGACGTTGGAGCACATCTTTCAGAGAAATATCAACTGTTGCAGTTGCAAGTTGTTCCAATGGTTTAAAAGTGGCACTGCTTTTCTAGACTGAAGTTGTCTGACACTTACAGGGCTGAGTGTCAAACATTTGTGAGATGTGGAGTTTTTTGAAGTAGCTTTTTATGCCAATGAGAAGTTGAAAATAATAATTTTCAGGAATTTATGGAAGGAAGAGTTAGGGAAGGAATGAAACAAGCACAGAGATCACATCTTTATTTCTTGCCCCCATGTCTATGAAGACTGGACATACCAGTAACTAAGTCATAAACCCAGGGTTTAAGATACTCTAATGCAGTTCTTTGCTGGGTAAGAGTTAGAATCAGAATTTGAAACTTGCTGGATACTTGGGGCACATCAGTACAGAATTGAACTATTCACTGTCTATTTGAGAATAACATATAAAATTAATTGCTGAGTAACTTGATGATATATTAGCAACAAGACTTTTTTTTATACCATGGTCTAGAATATTTTGCCAAGACTTTTTTTTATACCATGGTCTAGAATATTTCACTAATGGGTTCATTTTATATAATCATCTCTGTTTTATTTTCTAGAGGTGGGCAAAAAAAGGAAGTATTGTTATCACTACTTCTGCATTTCCCATGGCCCCAAAACCCAACTAATGACCAGTCTTGACAAGTTCATTTCTGTGGAAGACATTATCTTACTTCCAATTCACTACCACCCGCAGATGACACTTTACAAAATGTCACTGTTACATAATTGATAATCACTCAACAACTGAGAAAATGGAACTTGGAAAGAGGCAACATTTCTGTGTCCAGAGAGGAAATTCTCTTTCAGCTACTCCATCCCAGAGTGGATAAAGGTGAGTGTTCTACAAGTAAGGAAAAAGTTCATTTTTGCATGGAGGCATCTTTCCAAAATGATGACCATAAATTAAAAAAAAAAAAAAAAAAAAAGAGAGAGAGAAAGAAATAGCTATTTAAAACTTATTAAATAAAGTGATGCACATCTCAAATGTATCTTGCCTTCTGGAGAACAAAGACCTTAAGAAAATCCAAAGCAAACACTCCCTCACAGGGGATACAATATACTGAAGGCAAACCTTGACAAATTTCAGTGGTATATTAAATCTGGGACACTGGAGACAGGAAGTGTGAAAGATATGTTTTTCCCTCAGGTATTATATGGATAATTCCACTGTAACTGGGCAGTCATTGTGATTGTACAATCAATCCTATTGGATTCCTAGGTGAAGGGTGCAGTTTTTAATAAGCCCATCTCTTAAGGCTCAGTCTTTTATCTGTTGCACAGAAAAACGCATCTGGCGCTTTCCCTCACCCCCATCTCTGGGTAAGACTGTTAAAAGCATGTTGGAATGGAAGATATTTCTTTAGTCTGTGATGTATACACCTGATCTCGGTTAAATTAGTAGCTCACCTGCTTCCATTCACAGAAAGCCTGATGATAGCTGAGAAGGCCCCAGTATTTGCACAGCAAAGCAGGTGTGTGTGCAGTATTTCTGGTTGTCCTACGAGTGAGCTGTTGGCTGGTGTGCAATGAGCAGCAGCACCAGTGGAAGAGAAGGGCCCCAGTTTGCACCCCAGAAGTACAAGTGACAAGTACTACTGTAATTAAGCAAGGTACTTACGTAGCACTTATACACTGATATTTCCAAACTGGCATCCACAGGCACTTCCAATTCCTCTCATTTATTATTGAGGCTCCTCACAGCAGTGTACGGATTCCTTCCACTTCCCCCTGTGCTTGCATTCGTCATATGCATGACACATTGGAACTGGTGTATGCATCCGTGATTTGCGCTGTGATTAACACATTATCAGCTTCCCGTTTCTTGTTAGCTAAAAATAGTGCTGGCTATCCCTCCTAGTCTGTCGCTCAGGTGATGGGGATGGAGGCTGCAGGAACCTTCTGTAGCATTTGGCAGTCAGGTCCATCTCTCTCATGCATTTCCCAAATCTTTCCTTGATCTCCTGGCATGAGTAATGGTTCAGGGTTATTTTTTGATGTCTCTTGCTCAAAGAATTGGAAGAATTTCCAAAACCTACATTTCCATCCTACCTACTCTTCCCTTTCTGATGCTTTTGTGGACACCAGCGGTCTCTCTGTTCCCTGCTTGCAATGATGCCCACACAAGGCATGTGAGGCTCAATCCCTTCTTCCTTCAATGCTGCCTGTTGTGGTTGCACCACACAATTTTACAAACAAAACAGAAACACAAAAATCCCCAAAGAGTAAATGCACCAAAAAGAGTGCTTGTCATCTTGTATGACTCAAAAAGGCCCAACAGTATTTTTCTGAAACTTTCCTGGGATATTCAGCTGTAGGGTATATGCAAGCAGAGGAAGATTTTGGGACATAATGGATTTTGGTTTCAGGTTAAACTTGTATTTTAATACACAGTCTGGAAACAGAATTTCAGGTTGGTGTAAATATGAGGAGATTAAAATATTAGAGATCAAATTAGCCTCAGAATTAAAATGTGCATCTCTTTCCTTACCCCAGGCACTAGCTTATTGAAGCTTCAAAATCTTGAACTACTTGCAAAACAGAGCACTATAGAGAAATGAATGCCTATGGTACAGAAATACGAATTCCTGCCACTTCTGTTCCATGCTGTTTGCTGTCTCCAGAGTAAAAGCTTCTATTTCAGAGCTGTGTCAGGAACCATGAAGCGTTATAGCCTGACCAAGCATCGACCTAGCAAACTTCTAAACCCTGGAGACAAGTCAGTGGAGAGATTGAATAAACTTCTTTTAAAAATGCTGTCTCTAAACAGTGGCAGCAGTACCACAATTTTGTTGCTCCTCAGGTTTTCTTCAACTTCTGATTTATTTTAACCTTGCATATGTTTTTTAGCAATTTATGCATCTTATTTTAGCAATTTTGTGCCTTCATGAAGAATTGTATGCAGTCCTCCACTTCTTAACCTTCCAAATGTTTCTTAACCTTCCAAAAAAGTGGGTCTTTCATCCTTTGACTTTGTACTCTATTGTCTTAGCTACTGCATCCCAGAATCCCCCACACATCTTTCAGCAAGAAAAAAAAAAGGCATTTGGATCCATTTCTAAAGGCTGTAGAAATAGCAACTGAGCATGAATAAATCAACCAACTAACTTGATAGTTTGACCACACACGTTAATATGATGCTAGGTACCTATTTTTACGTGTATGTAAAAAACCTTAATGTCTGTGAGCAGAATAGCTGCAGCTCCTTCTACTTAATCTAGAAGTTGCTGAATTTGAAATATTGGATTTCTAGGATGCTTCAAAGGGAGGTGGTTACTGTGTCTCAGCTGAGGTATCTTACTACAATCTGAAAATTCTTTTCCCATTGTCTGTGGCTCAAAGGTTGCCATGAATGTGTAGGAGGTGGTTTAATGTTCAGAGATTTTTAAGACTGCAACAGGTCACTGTTGCAGTGTGATCTGACTCTATTGTATGCAAAGTCTGTGGGATGGCATCTAGTTCAATAACTAGATGAATTAGAATGTCAGGTTCGGAAAAATGCTTTAACCTGATCTTGTTATTGAAAGGAAGGAGATGTGTTTTCCACTGATATTTTGGGATAATATCTGTTGTTTGAAGTCTTGCACACGGAAGAAGCAAGCTTGGCAATGCTGCAAACTGAGCCAGGGAATGGTCCTCTGCTCCTGGCAGAGCTGGTGTGGGGAGACAATGCACTGACAAGGGAACGTGAGTTTTTCTGTATGCACAAAGTCTTCCCAACCACTTGGCATTTGTTAAAAATGTGTGTCTGAAAGCTGTTTCAGATGTTTCAGTCCCCTTTCTCCTCTTTGTCTTTAGGTTCAACCCTCATTTCCCCTTGTCAGTGCAGCATCCAGAACACTTGCAGACACTCACTGGGAAGTGCAACTGTTAGTTTGTGCAATTTTACTTCTTTTTTTTTTTTTTTTTTTTCCTAGAAGGAAGACAGTGCAACTTCCTAAAGCATACATTTAATCTGTTTGTGGGTAGTGTGCTTTACTTGTTATTTAAAGGAAGATGAATTAAGAATAATTGTACTTGATGTTAAAAGGGGTGTGATAAAAAACAGTTTTCCTGAGTTTGGGATGTGCTAGGTGCAGGTGTGTGTGACAGGGAAGGTAAATCCCAGGTTCTGGGGTAGATTTGAAAGGAACATTATGTACAGACAGAGCCTTGGAATGGTGCTTTTCTTCTGTTTGTGCTTCCTTTGGGACCTGGCTTGAACAAATACGTAAGACCCTGAAAACTTTCAAATAAGGTTAAATGTATGCAATCTTATGCTCCAGGGATGAATGGAATTAGTTGTGCAAGTAGGGGTTTTTTTTCCCTTTCTTTTACGTTTTTTACCTTGGTTTTTACTTCAGAATGCTTTGAGTTGTGGCCATGTGTGGGTGTATGTCATTGGACTACAGGGCTGTTTAAAGTCAGCATGCATTTTAGGTCTGTAGGTCATATCTACATTTAGAGTCAGTGCCACATGGCAGAGCTGGCTCCCACCAAGCAATCTGCCTGAATCTGATTAAACAATCCAGATATTGTTCACACCTTATATGTCCCCACCAGCTAAACAGGTTTATCGTATAGCAGTTCACTAATGTCCCCGGGAACTCACTTGCTACTACTAAAACATATTTTGCATCTAACTTTAGCCTGTTGGGTGCTCAGTTTTGTTATGGAAATGAAAATTTTAATAGCTAATGAATGGGTTCCTCCATTCTCTGTCATGGAAAGCAACAATGATAACTTCATGGGGTAAAGCTTCACTTTGGGGCTGGGAGAACAGGGTTCTTGATATCCTTGACCAACAAAAGGCACCACAGGGCAGCATGTAGCACACAGGGAGAATGGGAAAATGGCTAATCCCAGCCAGATCCCATTGCAGAACATCTTACTATCTGGCTAATCAGGATAAGTGCTGAAAAGCTCTGAGTGTGATGTCAGATTTATTTCACGATGAACAGGGAAGATCTCTTGATCCTCAAACACTTCAAGTAAAAGTTAAAAGGGGGGGTGTGAGGTGCGGGGGAGGAGGCGGAAAAAAGATATTGCGCTTTTTTTCTTTTTTTTTCCAAGTGTGATGAACTGTTTTCTCCTCTAAGTGTTTTAAATAGCGGCAGTGTGAAAATTACATTTGCTTTGAATAATTGCTAGCATTTTTCCTATTGCAGTCCTTCTATCTGGAAGCTTTGTATCTAATATTGCTCTTGCCTGAAACTCGGAGGAGCAGTGTGAATGGAGCGGCAGGTCCATTTTTAAAACAAAAAATATTTTGTAATATTTTATTTGCTCAACAGTTCTACACTGTGGCAACACAGGCTTACGCAGCAGTTTATAAGCGTAGGCCCTGGTCCAACAAAGGCTTATATCGCGTATGTTTAGCTTTACACTGACTCCAAAGGGAATATCATGTGTGATACAGACTGTAGGTAAGGCCCATTTCCTGCCCTGAGCAGCTTGCGAGTGAAGTAAGACAAGACCCAGAACAACCGTGCACGAGTAGGAGTCTTGAGCAGGGAAACTGTCCAGGGGGAAAAGCCCTACTTGGGGGGATTTTTAAAGAGAGAGGGGGAAAAAAAAAGATTCTTCATGTTGTGGGTCAAGGGCAGTGAGAGGGAGTTCAAGGGTGGCAGGGAGACCTTGTGGGAGGATAAGGCAACGGCTGAAGGAGTGGAGGTTCTCTGAGGGGATGGGATGCAGCAGAGTAGCGGGCCTAGTGCGGTCTCTTGGTTTTATCTGTTGACTAAATAAAACTGGTTGACACTTCAGGGCATTCATTTTTATTCAGTCTAATGAATACTGTCAAATCCTGAGAACAGCTTGTGGAATTCATACATAATTGTTTCACTGATGAAGAAACCGAGGCAGGGAGACTAATGATTTTCCCAAGGCCACAGAAGGAACATCATAATTAAAAAAAAAAAATCTCTTTCCCAGGCCTGGGCTGAACCACTAATTCATCTCTGAACAGAGGGCAGTATTTACAGGGGTGCTGTACTCATATTTTTAAGTGATTTAGGCACACCTAGAAGTTTGTGTCATTGGAAGGCCATGCTATTTCTAAAAGGCTAGATCAAGTTTAAGAAGGAACTTTAGACTCCTGAAGATACTGGAAAAGATTATCTGATATCTGTAAAGAGTATTTGATAGGAAATTATAGGCACTTTGTATCGTAGATATAGCTGGGCTGGATTGTGCTCTGCTGAAGTCAAGCAGATCAGATCTGCTACAACTTGCTGGAAAAAAAAAATCCAATTAATTCCCAGCTTGGCAATCAGCTCTATCAAGTGTCCTGCTTTATTATTTTCTCTTAGGAGCCATGATACCCAGCCTTGTCTTAGCATATAGTAGCACTTCCTTTTTTTTCCTCTTCTACCCATCAGTTTGGAAATCAGGTTCTAGTTGGCACCATCTTCCTCTTGTGTGGGTAACACTAGGAAAAAAATATTGTAATTGTAGATACTCTGTTTAGGGAAGCAGAATCTTTTCCCAAGGATATATATCACTTTCCAATTTAGTCATGTGCACACCCAAGCCTGTGCATGAACTGCATTTCTGTTGCATGATGCACACTCCCATTTCATTCAGGTGGAGTCCTGGTAATGTCTAATAAATATCTGCTTCTAGCTATTTTGAAAAATATGCTCTGAATCACCTGCTGTTCTGCAATACATCCAATATGTAAATAAAGTCACTTAAAACCACTGTATGGGTAAGCATTCACAGGAGTTGCAAGCAGTATTCAGGATAAGTTGTTTGGAGAAAGCTTCTACCTGTTTGAGCAGAAGGATTGGCTAAATGATTCACTCTCAGGTGATCATGCCCTACCCCAAGTTACTGCAGGGTTTACTTTTCCCTAGGACAAAGTGCAATGATGCAGGAGGACAATAAGCTGCAGTGGAAGGGGTTTAGCAGAGGGAAGACCTCTGGCCCGTGTTTGCATGAGCACCACTGATAGTTTTAGCCAAAGGTTAGGGAAAGCCCACTTTCATCTGCAGCCCTGCATTCATTCCTGCCTTTACTTAGCTGAATCGGAAATATTATTCGGTTGCAACTTCACTCATAAATCTCTGGTTTTGAACTGGGAATCAGGTACATTCAATTAGGAAAAGACATAGCATACCTTGCTGCTTGTGTCCAGTGAAGGAGCCACAGGATCTGCAGGTGTGATTTGAGACACCTGTGCATCTTTTGCATTTGGACATGTGGGAGCTCTACCTGAGTGAGCCCTGTGAAACCAGGCCCCAAGTGTTTGAGTGAAACCTTATGTTATGAAAGGTCCTTGTGTAGCGTCCTTTGGGAAGGGGCTTAGTGTGCTCATTTGCATCTCTATACCCAGAATGCTTTTCCAGCTCATTGCTGTTTCATAGTTGCTCTGGTGTCAGTGCTACAGAGCAGCTGAAAATGGCTTGATGTGCTTCTGCATGCTGCTACTTTCCCTCTGGAGCAAAAGAAAGGATGTCTGTTTGGAAAGGGAGGATGAAACAAAATGTCCCTATCTTCCCCACAGCATGGGTACTCTCCTGGCCACCCAAACAACCAGCAAGTGCTGCTAAGAGGACAGATGCTAGCACTCAAAATCTTAAGCTGCCTGCAAAATATCATCACGCTTCCAGGCAAAGACGCAGCTGTGTGAAATTGTGAACCTTTAACGTGATCCCACCTCCCTGCCACAGACAGTTTGTGGCAGCTTGGAGAAGTGCTGAGGGTCTAGAGATGTAAAATCCTGACTCTTGTGTCTGTTATAGGGAAAAAAATATGGTAGATTTTGCACTGAAACATCAAACGTGGCAATTGTGAGTGAATCTGATAATGTTAAAAGCTCTGGGGTCAGGTGTGAGGGCTGCAAAGCATCCACTGTGCTGCAGAATGAGAGCTCAAATGGAAAAGAGCCTGACCAAGTGGTCATCAATTCCCTTCCCTGACAGGCAAGAGCTGTGCCCTGCAATGAATATTCTGGTTAAAGACATATCCTTGAAGATTCAGCATGTAATGATTTGCAAGTTGTAGCCTGAGATAACTCAGAGGAAGTACTATATAAATGTCAAGCTACTCTTAATATACTGGTGGTGGTACTATACACTGGTGGTGGTACTTTTTCAAGGAATTGTCACTGAAGTAAAATTAACATGCAAAAGATATGGCAAATCTACTAGCAAATTATGTAAATATTTTGCAAGGGGCAAACTTTCAGTGCCAGGCGTGAAAATTGGGTCACAATTCCCATTAACAATTACACAGCCTGCGTGCCTAATTTTCCAGGCACCATGCTGAAAATTCACCCCACGTTATGAAAGCAATTAATGGCTTAAAATTCTTTTTAGGCCAGTAAATGTGTAGAAGTGTTGATAGCCTTTTCTGTGTGGCATTTAATGAGCTATAATCTGATAACTAGATTAGATTGTTCTCTCATGATATTGACAAAGATTTCTTTATATCATTATTATTGCTATTTAAATACTACAGCAATGCCAGATGCAGGGATCAGAGCCCTGTTGCGCTAGGTGCTGTACAAATATCTGTGAACATGTGGTCTCTTCACTGAAGACAGATATAATAACTACTTTGCTATTCTGGTCTGCTTAGGCACCAGGGAAATGCTGAAGGTTCCCACACAGTATGAATCTATTAAAAAGATAATCTGAAGCTATTTTGGTTTCTCATATAGAGGATTTTTTTTTCCTTTTCAATGCTTACACATGACTTTCATTAGCATTAAATGTGTGCGGAGGAAGAGTTGCTCTTAACATTTGTAGCTCAATACCTATCCCTTTCATATCAGTGAAATCCCAGTGAATATAAGTGTTTGGTAATTGTCTGGTATTTAATTAAAATACAATAACCCCTTTCCAGAGACGCCAGTTGTGAATCTGGTGGCCCAGTCATAAAGATGCTAATTTAATGAATATTCATAAATCATGAATATGCATAGAGTGTCAGGGATGTTCTTTTGTACCCTGCTGCTATGCCAGGTCTCGCTGGCACAGCAGACGGCACATGTTGAAGGAGCTTTGCTCCTAGGGGAGAAGAGAAATATTCACGCTGGAGCAGGACGAGTGTCTGGGTGTAACTCTGAGTGGAGGTGCTGGGAGGAGAGGCGATGACTGGTGAGGAGTGCATCCGAACCACTAAGTGGGATGTTATGGTCAACCTTTGCTGTCACGGGGGCCACAGCCACCACTATTACCACCTGAGAAGAGCCTGTGTGCAGGGATTCCCAGTTATCCTTGCCCTGGGCAAGCTGTACATGCAGAAAAGGCACTGTAGGAAGCTGCCTTAAACCACTTCAGCCTGCTGCAAGTGATAGGTATGATGTGTCCAAGACTGTGGGGCTGAGTGGGGTTCATGCAGGGGAACCTCTCCTATCTAGGATGTTCCAGGTTGCTCCTTGTACTGGGGTCTTTCCCCAGGGTTTCCAGGTATTTGGCATCCTCCTTGGTAAACTATAGTGACCCCGCTTGACACTGATGTTGTAGCCAAATATTTCTTTCATTTACTTTGGGGTGTGTAGGAACTCTTTATTAGTCAAAAGAAAAAAGAAAACAATTACGAAAAATTATGTATTTATCCTGCCACTTGAGATACTGCAGAACAAAGTCAGTGTTCCTCCACACCTCACAAACTCCATGCTTTCCTTGTGACATGTTTTTAAAGAAACTGAGTGTTTAACCTAACCCTAGGAATCCCTAATATGCCGTCTCAGGAGCAGGCAAGGGAGCCAGCCTTGCATTCGTTGCTTCTACAGGTTTCACTTGCCCGTGGAGTTCCAGGTTGATGGCTGAAATATGCTTGAATGCAAATGCTGTGAGCCCTTATGGTGCCTGTGCGATGCCAGTGAGGCGCTTTGCTGCAGCTTTGCGTTGTGAGGCGCGTACCTATGGGTGCGGAGCAAGCCCGCTTCTCACCCCGCCGCACACTGCTGGGATGCAAATTTGTTCTTGTGAAAAAATGTCAGCGCAGAGAGTTGAGCTGTTTGCTTTGGCAAAGTGTAGAGCAGGAGCGAGCACCCGTCCCTCTGTCCGGGCTGAGATGTTGGAAAGTTTACGAAACCCGAGCAACAGCGGTGCTCTGAGTACCCTGCTGCCTCTTCCCCGGGACCACTGCAGCACTCAGGCTTGGCTTTGTGCAAGAGACCCTTGCAAACCCCTTACCAACCCTTCAAATGTGTTCACAAAAACTGGCAAGGAAAGGAGAGGGGAAGAAGAGCTGCTGGTGCTATCCAAGAGAGCTCTGTTTTCTCTGGTAATTTATTTCAGCTAATACACTTCTCTAATAGCTGCCGGCTCCAATCTTTGCTTACATAAACGCTTATTTAAAGCTCTTACGATCAAATCATTCATCTGGACTCAAACTCGTTTCTAAATTTGTGCATGTAAATTTTATTCATGGGCCCAGCTGTGTTCGTGCCGAATTTGCATTTGTGCATATGAATGTGTTGTTTTTTCCCTCTGTCAGCATACAACCACAGGCTGCAGCTGAAAATATGGACCTAGATTTCAAAAATTTTAATGACCATATATTGAAAGTTTTAGTTCCTTTCCCCAGAGCTGGTAAACTTGTCTGCATAAGCCTTATCTTTATCCTCTGCTTTAGGGAGCTTGCTACTGTATGTGTCAGAGGACTTGCTTGCACATGGTGTTCAAATATAAAATGAGACTTTGTTTTGCCAATACGGGTATTGATATGAAAGGGCAATTAACTTTTTGTCTTGCTTTTTATGCAACTAATCCTTCCTTCCTTCTTATGTTTGTGCCACCTCAGTTTGTATACCAAAAGATTGTTTTGAGAAGAGCTGAAATTTATTTTGTTCATAGGGGGTGGCAGGGCAAGAAATCAGTGCACTGGAGGCTGGGAAGAAAAAATACCTTTCTGCCTCTTTAAACAGTGTAAATAAATACAATTCAGAGAAGGAAACAGTAAATCAGTCTTGCAGAGCAATTTGGATATCTGATGTATGCAGCATGAGTAACCTCACTTCATGTACTACCAGAAGTGTGAAGCAACAGTGGTGCTGCAGGTTCCACACAACTGTTTATCAGAAGGGTCTTACAGGATTCTTTTCCTGATGCTTTGTAGAAGATGGTGGTGAGCATTTGCCTTCTGCATGCCCCATTCATTGTGATGCTCTTCCCTTATTGTCCAAGAGTAGGAACCCAGTTAAAATGTTTAATAGTTTATTAAATAATCTTGCCGTAATTTCTAAACATTAAGTAGTTACAAACTTGTTAAAAATCAAGAACCTTTGCAATCTGCTGGGTACAAAAATATTGTAAATCAATTTGAGGATAAACTGAAAGGTAGCTTAATCCTGAGTAGAGCCTGGAGTCAAGGGGATCCCAAGCACTTTGCATGTAAGGGCTTTTCTGAGAGATATTGTTTTCATAAATTCCTTCTCTACCTTTTCACATGGCATAGGCTATTTCTTTGGGGTTGGGGTTTAGGTAACAGTGTAGGTTTCATCCTGGGAAATGCAGTTGTGAGTCACAAAGTTGTTCTATGTAAGTGAAGATGTTTATGCATCTTCAGTGCTTAAGTGATGCACAGGAGCTGTAGGCACTGGGAGTGAAAGGCACAAAGAAGCGAAGATCACAGCATCATCTTTTGTTATCATTATAATTCTCTCCTCCAATGGGAAATGCTGGGTACTCATCATTTTACTAGAAACTGGGGACTTTGGAAGGAAATGAGGGAGGTACTTGCTGGTCTTGCGAGAGTCTGAGGGCATTTCACTTCCTCTGGCATCTGACAAGGCTGTGGGAGTTTTGGACATTGACAACCAGTAATGTCACAAGCATGTGTTGGAAGCACACTTCCTCTTCAGTAGCTTTTGGAAAGCTTTAGCCGAAGTGGTTAAAATATGGTTGAACAGTGATTAAATAATAATTCTGGAAATAATTCTAATTCCACTTCTTTTACTGTTTAGACTGTTTGTGCAAGTAATTAAATCAGAAGTGCGGTATAAGAAGCTGGGCAATTCCACGCTTGAACAATGACTCTGCATGTGAGATGCAACACTGCCTTTTTTTTTTTTCTTTTTTTTTTTTTTCTTTTTTATTTTCTTCTCTTTTCTTAGTGGTTTTGGTGTGGGGTTTTTTTGCGGCATGCTGAGCTGTAGCCTGTTTGTGCACTACAGAGCTGTGGTGTCCGGTGGCATTGCATGCAGGAAAACATGAAGGGCAAAGTGAGAATTTCTTTTCATCACAGTTTGCACTATGCAGAGCATCTGGGATATTCCCTACCTTGTGTTTTTGTGCCCTCACGATTTTGGATGAATGAGTTATTCCTTGAAATGATACCACTTATCTACTCAGTGTAGCCTTTCTCAATAGCATAATGTCTCAGACCTGTAACCTTTGCAGGCAACATACAAGTTTTCCTTAGTCACAGACATACCCTAAAATTTGTCAGTGTAACTAATTGGAGTTCTAAGATTTCATTATAAAAGCTTTAATGAAAAAAAAAAATCTACTGAGATGTATTTTACATAGACTGCTCATACCCTTTTGCTTAATAATCTAAAATAAAAGCATATTTAAGGAGGGCCTAATCATATATTTATTCAATGTTCTTAACTTAGATAAGAATTTCAATGGGATGTCTTCACCCAGAATATTCACCTACTTAGATGAGGAACAAAAGACAGTCTTCAGAAATCAGCATTTTCTGCTTTAGAATCCAGTAGTGGTTGTTTGAAGAAATAGTAGTTACAGAAGGGAAAATGACAGTCTCTTTAACATATACTTAAGTATGGTAAGTGCAACGATGAAAGCAGACATAAGGAGTGAGAAAGATATAAATAGAAAGATTAATGACAGCATTAATTTATTTGCATCTATCATGGAGAAGTTATTTGCAACATAAAAAGTAGCAGTTTGTGAAAGGCACTGTAGTAACTTAATTCTCATCTGGGTATTAAACTTAATACGTGTAATATTTCTACAGTTTCACCTGCCTCCCTTCCTTTTTTGTTCTCTGCCTTGGAATTTACAATGCCCTTTTGTGTTCTTATTCATGGGGTGGTGAGCAATGCTTTGACCTCTTTTGCACTTTAGACATGAAGCATGTGCGTTACCTTGTCTGGTGAGTACAGCCGTCTTTACGCTATTTAAAGGAAAAAAAAAGTCATTTGTGCAAGCAGATAATGCAAATTATTTCTTGGGAAGTACTGCAGAACAGCGACTATGGGATATTCTCATTTATGTTGCAACTCCCTTTTCAGTCGGTATCCAGGCATGATTTCACTTTGGTGCTCGAGGGTTGTGTTTCCTCCCTTGTAAGCCTGCCTGTGTGGTGAGCAAGGTCTGCGTGTCACCTGGAGGGGCCACAGCCCCGTGGGTGCCCTTGGACCAGGGCAGCAGCTACTGCCCTTTTTGCCGCAGGATCCCTTTGCAGTTTCAGGTAGCAAACCTGTAGTAAGGATCAGTTCGATGCCAACTGACACAAAGAGGAAAACTGTGTTTCTTTGAGGCTGCGGGGGCTGGGCAGGAGGAGCAGAAGAGTTATTAGACTGACACAGAGTAATTGCCGGAAGTGGAGTTTGGCCAGGCCTCGTGGTTCATGCTGGGAGCACCTTACGCAGTTTTTATCACAGTTATAGATTTTTCTTGCGATATCTCTTACCTTGAATGACCATTGCCTCTTTAAATGACCATTGCCTGAAAGACAGCACATAGTGAGATGATGTTCATCCTGACGCCTTCCTGGGTAATGGCTCAATGTTCATTCAGGAAGAAAAAATCATCCAGACCAAATTACCTCTACAACAATCTGATGCCTTTTTTTTTTTTTTTCCCTAGAGGGCTTATATCCAAACACTTTCCAAACTTCAGGAAAAATTCTCACATGTTTACAGTTTGATTCAATAGTTTGCAAAGAGAGACAGCCCATTAAACAAATGCACAAGATTGTCTTGGCTCAGCATTTATTCATTGTTCAAAAATTTTAAACCAACAGAGGTTCTCCTGCTTTTGGAAATAGATGATCTTTATGATAAATAATGGCTTTTCCTTTAAAAAAAGGTGAACTTGAGTATCAATTCCAAAAGACCAAACCGTTATGGCAGCGAGGCCATTAGGCTGCAATTTGTCTTATAACAGATGTTGTAGAGTCTTGTCACTTCGAATGCTAAAACAGATGGGATATACACTTGAAAATGTACTAGAAGTATTTAATTTCCTTTCCAGCACAGGAGATTTCTTCTCTCCAAGGTCTTTGATGCTCTTTGCCTGTTTGTTAAATCCTGTTGCATTGGTTGGTATGGTTTAATCTCTTTGGAAAGCTTTGTCTCGGTTTGTGTTCTAATACAATTACTCTTGGATTGCTTTGGTTTTGCCAAATGAGACATGATTCCATTTCAAGCTGACTTTATATTAGCCTCTTTCAAGATCCCTTGTAAACTTGCTATTATCACTATGTACAAAACTGTACAGGTGACTTAATATCTGGCACTGATTTTCAGCAGTTATGAGTAACATTAGCCAAATGCATATTATATATGTCTATGTATTAAAAAACCCCTAGATAATCCGTGATACTCATATGCACTTTAGATTACAGGCTACCATGTACATTGTGAGGTTACTGTTGTTTACAATAACTATGATTTCTCATCATCTGCAGGAAGACTCAGCTGACTTCATTGGACTCCATATCAGGTTTTCTAATCCAATGCAGATGCTTTTTCAAAGTCTGGGGATTATCAAGTCAATCCCCAGATGAACTGGGAAGTTGTTAAGTGAAAATGATGGTCCTGTAGTGATGGAGGAGTGGGGGGTTAAAATCTTTGAGTGATTCTCCCCAAGACCCCTGGTGGAAAACTTGGAGAGCAGGTATTGACTTTCATGAGCTGGCCTTGGGCTCCTAACTTGCAAGCACCAAATAGCAGATTTTACAGACACATCCGTGTTTGCGTTTATGTTTCATACTATCTAATCAGTTTTCTCCTTTTAAAATCAACTTTTCATGTAAGACTTGTATTTGTTTTCATAAGTCAAAGGAAAAGCCCTGATATTGTTGCATCAGTTTTGTTCTTGCTTAGTTTCAAGACGCACGTAATAATCTAAGAAAATTTGCTTTATGAATATGAGTGTTTAGATAGCTAGCACAAAATTCAGCATCTTTAAAGTGCTCTGTGCTAGGTCATCTTGGGTCTGCCTCAATAAATTAGGGGACTGCATTTGCTGAGTCAAATGGCACTCTTATTTTGAGCTCTTGAGAGATTTTTAGTGTGCATGTATTTAGAATCAAATCTAGAAGGAAAGCACATCCAGAATGCAAAGGGCCTTTCACTGTCTTGAGCTTGGCAGCTTCATTTTCTGAGCTCTATAAGGAAAGCCATGAGTATAGTAGTTCATAAATATTTTTTACTTCTTCCTTTTCTTTCTCGTCTAGTGATCATAATTTTTGAAAACAGTAAATAAAAGCTTTTCTTATTGTTTTTCTTTCTGATAATTTTAATGAACTCATTTTCCAGAGCGGGTAGACCATGGAGCACTGATTAATGTTTCCTTCTGTCATGCTCTGATGCCTCTTCTGCCTTTACTCCTGCCTTTATTCCTGCCTCAGCAGTTTAACTTGAATTTTTGTAGTTTGAGGATAAAAATCAGGCTGTTATAGGCTTTTGTGCTGACATGAATTCATACCTTAAGTGGATTTCCTTATTGTAATACTAAAGTCAAAAACAATTACACCATTTTTCATATAGCTGCATCTTTTGGAAACAGAAAACTCAAGAGGGCTGTTCCAATGCACTGAGCTGGTTGGTGGGAATGCTGAACCAGAGTTGAGAAGATAATTCCTTGGCTAAGATGGAGAGGGTGAACAAGGTGTCTTTCATGTAGCTAATATGATTTCCATTTCTCAGGTGCTGCATCTTCATTGCCATATTCAGTTTCGTGGTCTTGGAGTGGACTTGGTAGTTTGGGAAGGGAAGTTACCATTTCATGGAAATTACAGTTGCTCCCAAATTTTAATTGCCCTCTATCTGCATGTATGGGAATGTGGTATGCTGCTGCTTTTCTCTCTCTCCCCCCCCGCCTTTTTTTTTTGCAATTTTTTCTTAGATATTATTTTAAAGAGTAACACCGCTGAAAGTAATAAAAGACTTCAGAAAGTTTATACTTGCTGTTCTTTGAAGTGGACACAAATAGAACAAAACTTTGAACAAAACTTTACCACCTCAAGACAATCAATCATCCTCAAATAATTTGTTTATTAAATAAAATATTGATCTCATGTTTACTTAAGCTTTTTACTGTTCATACTTCTCCCATGAAGTTTTTTTAATCATCTACCATGTGAGTCAAGTAGTAATTCAGCTGTTAAAGCTTCACATGGCTAAAAAGTTATGTTAAGAATTTATTAGCAGCTTAAAGTGATTCTGTCAGAAAGATAACATGTACTTGAAGCTGATATGATTTGTGTACCATAAAAAGAACTACGGGAAGAGTGAAATTGTGTAAGGCTACCAAAGATTCAGCTGAAGAGGGTGAGGTTTATACAGAAGAAATTGTAGGCCCTCTTTTTCCTCAGTTAACTATTTAAAACAATTTAAACACCAAGTTTAAAATCAGAAAAGGAATTGAAAAACACATCTATGCAGTCCAGAACCTGTCAATAGCTTGCCATCTAAACTTAACAGTGACTTCTGTAGAAGCCATTTAGCCTGAAGCAAAGCATCTAATCTTGCCTGAACCTCACAAAATAAGTGGGTGTACAGTTTGGTATTTTTTTTTAAATATTGCTGCATAGCAAGAATACAAAAGCAACTATGTGCAAAAAAACACTTATCTGCATTCTAAATATAGCAGCACCCACTTGAATGAGTATTTCATACAGGAATAACCTATATGAAAGGAATAAACGCAGGTAATGACGATATTGGTAGGATATTTTTTTATATGGAACAGGTTTTAAATGAGTAAATGAATATCTAATAAAAGCACTAAATCCTTGTATGAGTAAAAGTTTGATAGACCTCTGTTTTGTTGGCTACTTGATAGAAAACTTTTAAAACAGGGACATATACGTAAACTTAAGTCTAAATAAAAAGGGAAGTAGGAATTGGTGCATGTTTCTCTAGCTTAGACTTTTTATTGCTGCTGACTGGTTCAGCTGTGATGGCATGCAATAAAAGGCAGATGTAAACACTTCCCTGTTGTGTACAGAGCCCAGGATGGATCAGGCAATGCCAGGAAGGAGCCACAGGGTGAGCTGCCTCTCCTGTGGCAGGAGGAATGGAATGTTCTTTGGTGGTTTTGGTCTAAATCTCTTTGAGAAAATATCCAGGGTCATGTTAGGCAACTGCTTTCCTTCCCAGAGGTTCACTCACCTGGGGTCCTGCAAGGTTTCAGGCTGCTCTGCTGACACACATTACATTGGCATGGGATTACTGAGGAACACAGTGTGGGATGCGCTAAGTGCAAAACTTACACCAACCTTTACATTTCCTCCACCACCTAGCTCAGATGCTCCAGTTATGTCCTGGGGTATGTCTGGAGCATAGAACTGAAAGTGCTGGCAGGAACTTGTGACACAACAAAATGAATTGAACCTTAGGCTCAGGCCAAAGGGACAAGGAGTGCTTGAGCCTGTCCTGGCCAGGATCACATTGTGTTCCCTGTGCGCAAGCTGGAGACTTGCTGAGCTCCTGCTTGGGAACCTGCTTTGTAACTTTTGCTGTTGATGGGGAAGGTCAGTGGGGAAGCACCTTCAACGACTGAAAATCTAATGCTCACAGATTTTTGACCAAGTGTCTTGAATTTGATACTATAACCTAGCAAGGGGATATGAAGGAGAAGGGGGATGGCTGAAGAGTGTTAAATAGATAGAAAGGTGAGGAAATATCCTGAGGCCCAGACTGTGGGGATGAAAAAGAGATCTCACGAAAATTATGTATAGAGATGAAAGGGGCTATGATCTATTGCAAAATACCAAGCCAGGAAGGTCAGATGGATAAGAATTTTTGTGAAATTAATGAGAACTTTATGTTCATCTGGAATTTAAATGCTTGCAGACATCTCCTGATGGAAAAACCATAGTGGGAAATGAATGATTCAGCAAGTTCTAGAAAAGTAGTGGGGCTTAGTCTTGATTGTTTGTTTGTTTGTTTGTTTTGTGGAATGGAGAAATATGTGAAGAGCAAAGGCATTTTTATATTTTAGACAATGAAGGTGAAGTAGCTGAGAGCACAAAGGCAATAGGCAAGTTTGGTGAAACTGAGCATGAAATGATATTTCACAATATTTTTGAAGATATGAGGAGGAACAACAATGTAACAAAAATGGACTTGAGAAAAAGATAGCTAAGATCTCTCCAGAGATCATTTTAATAGTTGAAAGCAAAGGTGAATTAGCTGCCAGATCCTCAAAGATGTGACATTATGGTACAAGCACAGAAAACCCCAATATAGAGATTAATTGGCTAAAGAGCTGGGTTCTGCACAAGGGGAAAGAAGGAAATATATCAAAGGGGGAAAAAAGAGTACCCCAAAATGGCACAAGTATGAAGGGATGAAAGGAAAGTCCAGGCACTCAGTTGCAATGCTAACTAGCTAATTAGAGATGTTGAAATGAGGAAGAATCATCATCAACATACATTAATAGGAAGACAATCTAGACAAGGATTGCTGCTTTGCTTACAGGAGAAAGCAACCTGCTAATGGAACACTCTGATTGAGACCTCATGAAGAAAGTTTTTTGCTTTCATATTATTAATACTATTAAAATCAATAGAAAAGGGATGCAATTGTAGCCAAAATTAGAAAACACCAAGTTAGGGATTTACAGATGATTCAGATGTTTTCAAATGGACTGGTTGTGATGATCTTTGTTCCAGGGTTTTTCTAAAGGAATCTGAGAGCCCTTAGTGTTTTCTTTGAGAGCTCATCTGAGATAGATGATGTACCAGAGGCTGGGATAAGAGAAAAAATAATGTCCTTCATTTTGAAAAAGGGGGGTAAAAGAGGAGCCAGAGGATTACAGACCAACCAATGCTAACTCCAGCTCCAGTCCACAGAAAAATTTGGAGGGGAGCAGGGGTAGGATCAAACGTTTGAAAGGATGGAAGGATAACAAGAAAGTAAAAAGCTGCCAGCACAGATTTGTCAAGAATGTATTGTCAAACCACTTGGATTTTCTTGTGCAGCAGGCTAACAGACTTTATGGAAAGAAAAGAAACAACTGATGCTGTCTCTTGAGTATTGTGAGGTCTTTAAAGTTGACTTGTATGAGTCTCTGGAGCAAGGGATACCTGGGCTGGATGAAAATGCTGTTAGGTAAAAACAAGATTAGCTGGAAAAACTGCTTTGGAGAATGAATGTTAGGAGGATGAAGTAGTATCGAAGCAGAAGCATGTATTGAGGAGTGCTCTACAGAGCTGTGTCCGGCTCTCATTAGACCATGACCGGAGTGACACAGTACACATTATACATGTTAAATTTACAGAAAACTGAGAGTGGAAAGCTTTATGAATAGAAAATGGCCTTGAGAATGGGGAAAAGCATCTATAAGAATTTAACATTGTAAACTGAATACAGAAGAATGGTAGTTCAGCAGAAATAAGACACTGCAGAAATATGAGATGGGGAACACCTGTTTTGACAGCAGTTCTTTGGAAAAATTACAAACCATGCAATGTCATGCTATTGTGAAAGTGGCAAACATCATCTAGGAATTCATAAATGGCAGTATAATCTGAAAGGTGTGTTAAGTAACTCCTCTGCCATGCTTAGCACAGGCGATATCTTCCCAAAAGATGTTTGCCACTTTGGGGATACCTTTGTCCGTTTAGAAAGAGGCTGACCACTTGGAGACAATCCAGACAAGACTGATGGGCATGTTCACCATGTCCGGTCAAGATATTATGGGGGTTATGGAAACATGTGGATGGATGCTGTTTACTCTAGGTCAGGGAAAACTCTTGTGGGTTCCTACCAGTAGCCTTCAAACATGCAAAAGTATGATACAGAGAGGAAGAGATAGGTTTTATTTTGCATAAGAGGAAACAGGATGAAACTGTTGTAAGGAAGAATTGGATATTAGGAGAAATTTTATAAAAGCAGTTTTCATCTAATTCATGCAGGGCAGTTCTGGAACAGACTGTCCTCTTTGTGGCTGGAGGCTGTTAAGTAGAGGAATGACAAAATATAGAGCTGATTCTGTCTTGGAGCAAGAAGTCCTGTAGACAGTCTACCCAGTCCTACTTTCCTCGATTCCACAGTTTCACTGCTAATGATAACCATCCATCTTCTGTAAGTACTTGGAAGGGATTAAATCATTGTGGAATTGCTGTTGTTCTTGTTCTAGGATTTTACCCTTGAGAATGCCTGCTACAATAGGCGTGGCTGTCAATATCGGAGTGAGATAGAAAGTACTTTGGGCAGGCGTTTTGATCCAGCTCAGGCCTGTAACAGACACCACAAAGCAGTAGAGTTTTCCTGCTGTTCTGAAACTCCTTGCTGTATATTTGCAGATAATTTGTCTGTCTGTCTCTGTCTTCTATGTACCATGTTGATGGAACTTCTGAGCAGTACAACTGAATGATTAGAAAATTGTTTAGTTCGGTGCTGGTTGTATCAAGTTTTAAATCAGTCTAAATCGTATTCTTTTTTTGTTATCCCAGTCAAACTGCTCGTACTCCTTTTAAATTCCTTCACTCTGATTTTGAGTCTCAATACCCCAGATTAAAGCTCTTTATCCATACCTTCATGCTTTCTCTTTTGCAGCTCCAGTGCTGATTTGCATGGCAAAGGAGATATTTGTGTTTCTCCTGACCTCATCTATATTCTGGTGCACAGCGTGCACTTATATGATAGTTTATTCCGGGATGATGAACAGATGCAAAAGTGTCTTCAATTGTCTCTGGAAATTAGCAATGGTCAATACATCCTGCAAACACAATGCTGGATGCTGTGGTGCATGCAAAACATGCATGGCAGGCAGAGCACATAGCCTTTTCCTGCCTCTAGCACACTTCATTTAATTTTAATAGTAGAAGGAGATGTGGTATCTTTTGAACATAAATATCCTTGTGGGCTAATGTAAGGCTTGGACAATGAGAGTTTTGCATAGGAGAATTTGGCTTAACCTGTCAGTCTTCCAGAGATTAACAACTTCATCAGCTACTGTTGATATTGACAGTCAGTTGCTAGGCTACATGTTTACTGCTAAATGAATAGGCGACTTGGGGCCAGTGTGAATATTCAACAGATTGGCAAATAAGTAAAACGTGCTGTGACTTGATTTGTTAATTATAGTCAAAATAAATGGCTGTATTGATGACTATGATTTTACACAGCATTAGTCCTCTGAAAACAGCAATTAAGTCTGCCATGTAAACATATATCTTGCCTGTGACAAAAAAAAAAAAAAAAAAAAGAAGCTTTAAACAACTGAATACACCACTCCAAGCAGTTTCACTAGGAGTCCTGAAGTGCTTACATTAGTTAAATTATGTCCTTGGGTGTTTTTACACCTCTGACTGAAGCACAACATTCAGGCAGAGTCTGGATGTTGAAAAGCTTTCTTGTTTGCTGCATGCAATGTTGCTTATGGTCAGAGTTTATCAAAAGAAGCATGATCACACTTGAGAGAGAAAACTCAAGTAGCTGGATTTCAGGAGGATTTTTTTTTCCTGTTGGGAGAAAGCTGGGCATTAATTTTATGCTCTATATTCTCTTTTCTTGTGAAAGAGTTCTCACATGTATACCCTTTTACTGTATTCCAATTTATCAGCTGGGTTAACTAGAATTCACTGCCCTTGATCCGTCCTACTTTCTTGTTATGTTTGAAACTATATCAATGTATTGATTCACTCATTTTGTGTTTCAAGACTTACACACACTGGCAGGTGCACTGAGTATTCAACATCACTCATTGTTCAGTCCTGCATGTGTATAGGCAATGCCACTGTTCTGGGCTGTACTGTGCCTTTTGGTTGAAACTTGGAAAACACATATTCTGCTCTCTTTGCTGTTGACAAGTTTCGCTGTGGCACTGGCCAAGCCTCTCTCCCAAGCTTTGACTCAGTTTTGCTATCTATAATAAATAGTTGTTGGGGTTTTTTCCTTCATGAGGAACAGCCAACCTAAAGAGCACTGAAGTTGCCAAATATGCCCCAAGATTTGCAACAGAGAAAGAGAGGTTGTTTTAAGCTTGAGAAAAGTCAATGTGTTGCATAGAAAAAAATTTACCACTTTCCGTGGATAGGTCTGTGTTACAAATAGCTGTTGAGATTGGGTTTGAGTTTGGGCTAGTAATTATCTTTTTCCCAAAAAGTGGTAGGAAGGAGCTCCCCTTTTTCAGACCATATTTTTGTTCTTACGATCATCTGCCCTCCTTTTTAAGCTTTTGAATTGTTGTCTTCTGCTCTCTCACCATGAGATGTCCAAGACCAAATTTGCAAAAGTAAAACCACCAGTTTGATCGCAGTTGGCCTGGTCTGATCACAGTTGGTCCGAGGCAGAGTGGTACCAAATGCTTAAGCCAAGAGGGAGTTTCAGCTTTTCTTTCAATGTGTTGCTGAAGGAGAAACCACTCAACGCAGATGCTTGGCTGGCAAATGTTTGGAGAAAATCAGGCTGAAAGGGTGTTAGAAATGAAACTAGAAATGGAGTAGGACTAGAGATTGAGCTGGGTAGCTTAGAACGCAGCAAATAAGAAGTGATTTGTATAGGGGAAACTCCAAAATGAAGAAATAGCTGGGAGACAAGTGGTTGCACTGATATCGATTTGATGAAGGGGGGAAAAAAAAGGATTAAATAAAAAAGAGTGATAATCAGCTGCAAATACTGTTAGCAGCTTTATCTTTGCTTAAGGATATGAGGTCAGCCCTCTCTGTCAGCACATTGTCATACATCTGCATGCTATTCATCACCTTTGTCACCAGTGCAGGTTATGTAGAAGGCTTACCAACTACCCCGATTCCCGGGATCTACACTGACTGTTACAGTGAAGGAGCAAGGTGTCAGGGATGTTGACAGTTCTGTGAATTCTTGTGTGCCCCACAATGATAAAAAAAAAAGTGAATAGTTACCAAGGAAATCGCTGACGACAACACAAAGAATATCAAGGTTCACCTTGAATGCACTCATGTTTCGGACCTTTCATTTTTAAATGCTTTTGTGGATAGGGAAAAAAACTTCAAAGGAAGACAAGGATGTTCCAAAGCACTGAATGGCTTTTCAAAGTGGGTGGTAGACCAGCAGAGCTCACTGCCAAAACACATTGTGAATGTGACACGTTTACATGTTTAAGTTCATGAAAGACAAAATCAGGGAGAATTACTAACTGCATGTAAACTATACACGGGTCAGGAAGTCTCAGAGCTGAAAATAGTTGGAAGCTGAGAGGTTATGAGTCTGAAATAGGATTGCTCTGTCCTTCCTCATCTCCAGCATCTGATTAAAGCCACCACAGCCGACAAAAGCAGTCCTCATACATGGATTTTGTCCTGGACATTTTTTCCTGATTAGTTTGCCATTGCCTGCACTGTAGCTTGTCTGACTCAGAGGGGTATTTTGAGGGATTTCCCTCTCAAGGGCTACACTTACCAAATTAGTTTTATGTCACATGTTGTGCCATAAGTACTGGGATCTTCTCAGGAAGATGACAAATCTTCTTCCATTGGATGAAGCAGGAATATTTATGCTTCTGGGAATCATGGGAAGATGACTGTGTTTCTCCAGAGATTATTAACTGTAATGAGCTACTGGACCAGGCATAGTTTCATAATCAGTGTGGCTATGCAAACATACATTGCTGGTTCAGTCATTTTAGGATTCCCACAACGTGAACATCAATTTTTGCAAAAGCTTGTTCTGTGCTGACCATGAACTTCCTTGCAGATCCTGAGTGGGGAAACTTTTGCTGGGGCATTTTCTTGTGCAGGGAATAAATCAGAATTCTGAAAATTTGGACTTTTGTTCAGTAATCTACTTTCCAAGTTTTGTATGCAGTTGCACCTGCTCCCAAGCACTATATGAGTGGACAGGATGAAGAAGCCTCAGGGTGCAGGTAGCTAAGACAGGAACAATTGCAAAAGCCATTTTCAATTCTGGAGACATTAACTTTACACTGACTGACTACTGGGATGGTTTCCCTAATCATTTTGGTGGTTTTGTAATGCTGAAAAATATTCTGATAGTCTTGAAAACAAGAAACAGAGTTCTCCCAGAGTTGGTGCCTATCCCTGTGTGGGGGCAGCCAGCAAGCTCTGGGCAGCTTCTCATTTTCCAAGGAAGTCTTGCTCCCTTCCTTGCTTGATTTACCCAAGGTAAATTGCCACTTTTTGAAACAAGCTTCTAGCTTTTCTATTTAGACAGTTTAAGACTAGCAGCTTTAAGCTAACTACAGGCCATTTATAAATGTATCAGTTCTTGTTCCAACATTTTACCATGCACCAGGATATCATCTAGGTATAACAAACAGGCTGAGAGAGGCGTACCACATAATACCCTCTTCGTTAGACTTTTGAATGTAGCTGATGTATTGCACTAGCCAAAACCCCATCATTTTAAATTGCCACAGTCCTTGTCCTGCTGTGAATGTGTTGCCTTTTTTTTTTTTTTTTTTTTCCTCTCTCTGTCCCTCTGGATCCACTTCCACTTGCCAATAGCTACTTTTAGGATTCAGGGTAGTACGCCAGACCAAGCTTTCACCAGCATTTAGGATACTATTTATGGTAATAAAGGAATACACGCTAAATGACTTTGTGTTGTTTTCTGTAATCTGATGCTGTCACCTTTTGTCCTTACCTGGACTTGGCCTGAGATTTGGCTGAAGGGTCTGTTCTACCTTCTTAACATGCTTCTTCCAAGGACTTCTAAGGCTTCTTTACTGCTTCCCTGCTGAAAAGAAGGATGCGACTTTGGTATCCAGGATTACTCTTGTGTGGAAGCAGTCAAGTACAACTTAGGTGTTTGTCAGAGAGAGAATAATTTCTAACAAAACAGTATCAAAAATATTTTCTTGCTTCTCTTTAAATGCTTGTAGGGTGCCAGTTTAAAAGTTAATACATTTTCTCAGTGTTCACATGTTCACGCCCAAACTTTGTATAGTCCATATTAATTTATCAGATCCATTTTTTTGCCATCACAGTCCCCCTTTCCCCATCTCTTTCTGCCTATTGTCAGAAGCATTCAGTAAGTGGATAGAGATTTAGTCTTGTTTCAGATCCAGAATGACTTCAGCACCTACAGATCCCCAAAGATCCAGGATCTCAAAGCAAGTTTTGAGCCCTCCTCATCTTTCATTTGCTGGAAAGATGCCACTGCCTGTAATTTCTAGTGGTATTTCTGCCCCTAAATGTGGGGCATGGGCACCTCAATAGAGATCGGTAGGTTGAATGACCCATTCCCTTACCTTCTGTTCCTGGAGTCACAACCTAAGTCTGACTCGGTGATTCTTGTGCATTTCACATAGTTACTTATTACACACTAGCCTTCTCTGTTTATTTCTTCTTTTAAAAAAGTAACTGTTAAGCTCCCTACAGAAAAACTGGTGTGCAACTGGTGTCTGAACTCCTGGCTTGGTTCAGCTTCATGCTCCCCTCCAGCCTGTTCTGCGTCTTGGTGTTGGGGGTCTGATTTGGAACATGCTCTAGTCTCACTAGGCCCATGTTTAGAACTATTCTCCTTTAAAGGCATTTTTTTTCCCTCCAGGATCAATAATGACCTCATCTACATTCCTTCATTTTTCCCAATGTTGCCAATTTCTTTTGCTTTATAAACTCAGATTGGTCATCACTCCTTCCACAAAGCATAATGATGGTATGTGCCATATTAAAATTGCTGAACCGAATTTGAGATAGAGAAACAGCACTGTAGAGATCCTGGCAAATTCCTAGCACCTTCTTCTGTTTGCAGCAGCTGTCTCCTTTTGTGGTATGCAGCAGTGAAGAAAGTTCAGGATCTGCAGTAAATTGTACAGTCAGTACAATTTTTTTTTTGTTTCCGGCTCTTACTTGAGTGTCTGCACTGTTGTATAGCCAATTTGCCCTTGAGGCTCTTGCTGATATTTGAGTATATCAGGGAAAATGTTTGCTCCCACCCAATTCAGATGAAGTTTGGGGTTTTTTTTCCTTTTCCTTCCTTTCAGCATGGTTGCTGATACTGGTTCATTTTCATTCTCTAGGACACTTTTCAATTCCCTGAGCCCTTTCTGCAGTTTATCAGATAGCAACTTCCAGGTTGGTCAAAGCTTTCATAGCACTTTCCAATCTTATTTCAAACCACAACTGTTGCAGCTGCAACTCTTAGTTTCTTTGGGCATTTTGCCATTGGCTTTCTAATAAGGGTTCATCTTTACCAGTAAGTTTTCAGGTGCTGTTTTAACTCCTCCAGTTCTTTACATGTTTGAACTGTGTACTGCCTTTTGTTCTTCCCTGATACAGGAGAGATATCAGCTCACAGGCTTTGTTCTTGGAAACCAGAACATGGGGGTTTTCTCTCTTTAACCCTGTTGTAGGAAGCCCAGAGTCTGAACGTTAAGAAGTGCAATTGATGATTGAGTCACTTATCTTTGATGCAATCCTGTTTATTTACTAAGTCGTGATTTCTGTTTCTGCAGGTAGAATCAAACAAGAGATAATTCTCTTGCTTGAAATTCCCAATCTCTTTCAGTCAGTACTTGCCTCAATAGCTTTCTTAAGGTTTATCTTGAAGTCATGCTGTTGATGTTTTTGTGGTTCTTTTTGATGCTTCCTTTTGGCTCTTGATTGGATATTCTCCCACAACCATCCAAAACAAGCATTCTGCTACCAAAGTCCTAAACATCTAGACTCCAGGGCTTATTTTCATTCCAAACTTCCCATATGTTTATGCTTTGGTTGTTCTCCCATTGTTTTGATTATTTTGCTCCGTAAATGAGCTTAATGTTTATTTGTATTTAGTACAAATGAAAAACAGTTCTTCCACTCAATGATTTCAGTGAGTTTTGGTCAATCCTGCTTGTGATGCTTTCTTATTGCTCTTTGGATAAAGGCCACAGAGGTACATACACACACTGCAGGGACAGGAGGGCAGCTGCATGGTGCTTAGTTTGAATTCTTGTCTGACCTCCTCAAGTGGCCTCTTAGCTTCTCATTGCCCCTTTGGCTGTGTCCAGAAGGACTGATAGTGAGATTTGGTTGGAGAACATTACATTTCTCAAATTAATAAATTTTTTTTTTTTTTTTTTACTCTCTGAAAATGCTTTGTGGACTGTAGGAGTGAAAAAAATCTTATTTTTTAATGTTTTTAATAAAAGGCACTACTTTAGGAAAAGTTCAAAATTCTTTATTTCATTTTCTTTGTTACTCAATAAGTATGGAAAAGATTAATAAAGTTTATTTCATTGATAAACAACTCAAAAAGATTTTTAGAGAAAACGTTCACTTTGAAGACTTTGCATCAGACCATTGTTCCCATGTCTTAGGTCAATTCTGAAGTCAAACTCCAAATTCACTCTCAGCAAATATGTGTGAATATTTTACTCCTAGCAAAACTGCTAAAATCTGAACCCCCAAGGATGCTTATGGAAAAAGTTGCACAAGACATGAGGCATAGCATAGTTCAGTGCTAGTGTTTCCCTGTGGGATTTGGGCATTGTGTAACACACCAGTCCCTCACACAGACCACAAGAGACTGGGACTTGCACTCTGTGATTAAGTTCAGAGATGCTGCATGGTGAGCGATCACTACAGGTTTGCAGAGATGCCAGTTCCCTACTGACTAAAAGCAAGCTTTAATGTTCTCATCGTAATACTTAACTGAGTTAATCTACTCATTTACTTGTGTTTCAATATCTGATCAAATTCACTCTCTGGACCCAGAGTCCCTGAGGTTAGAAGTGACTAATCCACCAAGTTATATTGCATTGAGCTATAATAATCACAATAAAGTGAGATAAGTATTTGGCATGGAGTCTGGGAATGCGGGGATGACCAGGCATGTGGGATGAGACAAGGATACTGTTTTGAGCTTTTTCACAATCTCCAGGCATGCAGTAGAGGATGGAAATGACTGTGACCAGGTGCCAGCAGCCGGTGTCCTGATAATGCAAATTTGATAGGTGAAAACGGTGGGTTGTAAATTCTTGGCTTCCCATGTCTTGTCCATCTTCCCCGGCTTTCATGCTTGTCAGAAGGGAACCTAAACAAAGGCACCCCATGAAATCATCCTGTTTCTCTCTGTTTCTGGGTGGAGAGCCGAGGGGCTCAGCCCAGGGTAGTCAGGGCTTCTGGACTCAGTGGAGAACCAAAGCAAGCATTGCAGTGTTTGTGCCAACACAAAATGCCACACTGCACAGAATACAGCCTTTAATTCTACCAATTTCTCATTCGACACAGGAAAACAGAGCGTGATCAAAAAAATTGTGTCTTAACTGACTGCTCCATATTGTCATGCCAGAAACAATTAGCTTAACTAGAAAGTTAATTTAATTGCAAATGTGGATGAGCAAACTGTGCCAGCCACTTCACTATCATTATTCTATGTTATTCCTAATGCTTAGTGCTGTTTAATATGTTCTTATGGTATATGGTGGTGGAATTAAAAGATTTTCTCTGTAGCAGTTAAGGTTGCTACTGAAAATAACTTCCAGTCTCAGTTTTACATGTCTTTATCTGTGGCTGTGGGGCTTTTAAAAGAACTTCTAATAAAATTTTCTAGCTTTTTTTTCACTTCTATGGATGAAAAAGAACAAAAGCAGAAGGATTGCCAGAGACATATGTAGCAGTAGGAACTGACCACAGATATTTTATGGTAAAATATTCTGTATTTTTCTAGGGGAAGAGATTTTCCCTGTTCAATTTTTTGTCATAAATTTATAGATATTATAATTTATTTCTGTAATTTTTACAAGCAAAAGAAATTTGCCTTGAAATAGTGAATAAACACTCAAACCTGGAGATGAAAATAATTTTCCTACTTTCTGGCATAACTAACACGGAAATGGACTCTTGTAGTGGGAGTTTTTAGGAAAAAGCTCCTTTGGGGAGAAGAATCACAAGGGAAAAACTAGAATTTGGTAGGGAAACACACAAATTGTGACTTTTTTTTTTCTTATGCAGTTACAGTGGATCATCCTGGTAATGACTCAGCCCCCTTTTATCCATGGACATCGTTATTACTACTGTTTAACCTCATATTATCATATTTTACTGTGTTCTGTAATATTTTGTTACCTGCATTTTATTGCTGGTTTTAGATTTGATTAGATTTGAAGATTTCTGTGCAGTAAACACACTGCACTGGTGGAATTTATTGCTGCTCTCTTTGAATAGCTAGTTGAATCAAAGATCCATCCCTGTCCTTCCATGCACTGGCAAAATTTTGTTACATGTGTCTTCTTTTTAAGCAGTATTTTGTAAAGAAAAAATAGAAAAAGTAATACCTGCTACATCAGGCTTCATCGTGACAGTTCTAATGCACAATATTGAAGAGTGTGTGGGTTTTATAATCCTTATTAAACAAAAAAATCAACCCTAAAGCCCTATAAAAATTTGGATCAATGTGATTTAAGCCACCCACCCTTTGGCAGGCTCCCCTGCCTGAAAAACTCAGCTTGAGACGAGGAGTGCTACCAAGGTTGAGTGATGGAAAAAATCATAATAAAATGGTATTTGCTTTAGCAACAGTGGCTGCAATCTTTTCCCATGTACACCAGCTACAAAATGCTTCTCAGCCCTCCTGCCTTGGACCATCAACCAATCTTTGCACTCAAACTAAGCCATCCTACCTGTGTTTTCTAGGTTTTGGGGGACAGTTGTTTGCTATGGGGCACTAAGCCTTTGCTTGTCATGGTACACAGTATTAGCTGACAGAGTATCTTGGACTAAGCAGGCCACTCATCTGATCCAAGATGTCATTTTTCACGTTCCCATAGAAACTTAGATTAATCGCTCATTCCTGATGCATTTCTTGTACAATATTGTCATTTTGATGCTCTTTTGCTGCTAGTTTTGAAGGCAGCTTCAAATCCATTCAAGGAAATAGAGCCAACTTTGTGCTGCTTTTTAGCAGCAGGTACTTTGCCTGTAATGAGGAAAATCTCATTTTACAGAATTCTTGCAAGGTAAAGAAAACATAGCTTCATCTCCTTAATGAGAGCTTTCTTATTCAAGAGCGCTTGACTGTAAAGAGTGCTGTCCACAATGGTTAGTGTGGAGAGGAAACCTTAAGTAGAACATGCTATTGTGGCCTTTGAGCAGTTCCCATCTCCTCTATTCAGAAAGCAGAGTTAACTGAGGATAGCAAGAACAAACTGTACATGCGCTTGAGAAAAAGAACTTGACTTGGCAAGTTGGCATAAGTGTAACACAATATATTACCACTTTCTGCTGGGCTTATTCTCTTACTGTCATTGACCAGATCTGTTCAATGGCTGCCATTTTCAGCTGCAAGTAGAAGAAATCCCAAATACAACCCCCCACCCCCCCTCTTTACTTTCCAAGAAAGACAGTTTATGTAATCGATACTGGGTCTGTCTAGGAAGCTGTCCTGAAATTTAGGTGGTGGGGGGGATGCAGGGGGAAGAGTGAGGGCTGAAGGATGAAGAAGGAACAAACATTAGACCTGACAAAGCTTGAAATATAAAACAAAAAAAGCATCTGCGAGGCATAATAAAACAAAGTGTATATACGTGTTGTTCTCACAGAGTATTTGGCTGAGCCCAGGCAACGGGAAAGCATGCATAGCTAACGCTCCTGACTGTGTGAAACCCTTTGTATACTCCAGAGTCTCTGCAAGAGACCTTGATTACAGAGTTTGGCATGATACCCAATACATTTTTTGGAATGGTTTCTTGTCCATCACTGACACTCGTAATGAGAAATTTATACACCATCCAAAGCGGATAAATTAATTTCAAACACTTTTGACTTGGGTCAACAATGGCTATTGGCGGTGCCTATTATTTGCCTTTTTATTAAAAAAAAACTCAACAAAACAAAACAAAGAGGAGAAATTGCTCTTCTTCACGGTGATAGCATGGTAAAGACCCCAAGTACGTGGAGATTGAATCTTGGCAAGCACATATATAGGTCAGGATAGATTATTTCACTTTTTAATGTAAATGAAAGTAATTTTCTTCAGTATGAACAGTTTAATAAATTCCCAGGATGGTTTTCATTAAGAAATTTGCATATTGGCTAGTGTAAAAATTTCTGAAAGCAATCAGTTGGCAAAAATAATTTGATTCTCCTTTTACTTTCCCAATGCAGTTAGTAGTCAAGGAATGAAGTATAAATTAGCTTTTCCTTTGAGAACTCCTTTCAAAACTTGGATGCTTAAGTTAGGCTTTTAAAGATGATAATTGTATATATTCTCATGCAGATATACACACCAGAAATGGGGAAAAGGCATTAAAACACACCTACACACAAAAAAAACGTGGATTGGAAGCAAACAGGAAAATTGCTACATCTCCTTGGGAGATATTGAAATTATGGGGACTTACAGATAAATTAATGGTAAGTTCCCATTATGTGCACCCAAATTAGATCATTAACTAAATTCCTTAAGTCAATGTAAATTCACAGGTTTTGACTGATCTTGGACTTTTTCAGTGTGTTTTATTTTGTACATGCAAGGGACATGGATTTATTGCTTATATACCAGAGTAATCCAAATGCAAGAATCTACAATCTTCTAAAATACAGCTGGAGAACTTAATGTAACTAAATTGTTTTAATTTTCAGAGCCATATGATAATAGAAAAACATAATGCTAATAAATATTAAAAAGTGAAAAATAAAAATAGGACATAGATTTTAAGGAAATGTAAAATATGACAAATAATTAGCCGGGATTGTGGAGTGTGAACACAGATGATACTGCACGTGCACTTGTATTTTGTTGTGTTTCAGTTAGCTTCTTTGTGCAGGAACTGTTTATGGTTTAGATTTAGGCTTATGCCTGAAATTTTGGCTGTGTTGCAGTAGGAATGGCAAAAATGGTATATGTGATTTTTCTGAGAACTGCTTTGGAGGCTTTTTTCCCCCTAAAAAGGCCAATTTCCCTTTTATCTCCCTTCTTACCTACCTGCTGCCTTTGTGCAAGTAGGATAGCCGGTGGAAGGTGGTAGTTCTGAGTGCCTCGGCAGTTTGGAGTTGGAAGGATGCTTCATGCAGCTGATACGCTGGCTGCACTGTGCATAGTGACAACTGAAACACGAATCCTGGGATGCTGTGCTGGTAGGTCCTGATGGCATCGCATGGACACCCATTATTAGGGAAGAACCAGAGCAGGTTTTCAGATGAGCTCAGACTAGATGATCTAATGGTCCCATCTGGCCTTAAAATCTGTGAGTCTATGAAAGACAGTCCTGCAGTTATAAGCATTTTAGAACTGTCAATTCCAGATTTACTTCAGTGTAAGAGGCAATTGCTTCCATGCTGAAATGATCCGTTATGTATTATGTGCACGGTGGTATAAATGCTCTATAAAATAGAGATATGCCATGTGAGCAAGGCACAACAAAGCGGAGCAGTTCATTGTAATAAGAATGATGAGATATGATGCTTATATTTGTAGAGGGTGGGTATTTGGAAGAGATTTGAGAAAGGAATAGAGTGCATTTGGGAAAGAAGAAAGAACGCATTCCCCCAAATATGAAAGGCACTAAATCTGCAAAGCCAAAGGAAGAGAGAAAGAAGCAGCAAGAGAAAAAAAGGGGGTGAGCGAGATAGTGAGAAACTAAGAAGAACCAAGAGGAGCAGACAGTGAAGCTGCAGGATACAGAGGATGAATACAACTTGTTTATTCAGTCCCTTTATCATTATAGGACTGTGCCTGTATGGCTGTCACTGGCTCAGCTGCTATGCTTTCTTCAACTTCCCAGCTAAAATATAGGAAGGGAGAGAACTGGGAATGGGGCGGGAAAGGTGGGAGGTGAGGGAAAGGTATTTTTTTTGTTCTTCTCCTTATTAATGGAGCTGAATGTGGGTACCTGGGTGTTGGAGGACTTGCTTGAAGTACAGGTCCTGGGGCTGAGAAGGGTCATGGGGTCGAGAGGGGCCCTGACAAATATCTGGCAGCTCATCAGAAAGAGTTGAGTGGCTGATACTGAGAAGAGGGGCTGCAGAGTCTTTTCCGCAGCACCCTCAGAGGAGAGTTCTGTAGACGCAGGTGTATTGTAGTCATGTGCAGTTGTATTAGTCACTCTTACTCTGTTCTTAATTTTTGTTTTTGTTTTTGAGATGAATATTCAACTTTTTGCTGCCCCTGAGTATCCCAGCAAGCTTTTTTTTTTTTTTTT
>WBMY01010667.1:3186020-3197627 GCA_013397315.1 Donacobius atricapilla | reverse complement strand
TTTTTCTTTAAATATACTGTGGATTAACATTAAACATGATGAGAGGATAGAGCCTCTTTTCTGGTGCAGATATCTGCAGCTGAACTGTTTCCTCAAAGAACTTTCCCAAACAGCTCAGCAGCCTCTGTGCTCCACAAACACAGCAAAACCTGTGCTGGAAATCCTTACACTCATAAAGCAAGGTACACACAATTCTAATGATAGAAAAATACACTTTGTTGAGATAGAAATTTCTTTCTATAATCTCAATACTTCTGATGAATTTTTGCTGTAAGAGTCAGTTGTTAGAAGAGCTTTTTCTGGGAGAATGAGGTTATTTTTTCTCTGGTTGTCGATTGCTTTCACCTGAGATGCTGGAGATGGTTTAGACAGTATTCCTCTAAACTCACAAAATCCTAAGCCTTATTCCTTGAGCTAATCAAGGAGTGTGATAATCACTTGACTGTTATCTACGACACAGTATCTTGGGGTTTTTTGCTACAAAAACAGTGAAATGACCAGATTTTGCATAGTCAAATATTTGTGCTTTTTTTTTTTTGCTTTGTTTATTTTTCAAGCCAGTTGCTTCCTCACCAGTGCCTAATTCCCATATCTCTGTTTGGCTCAAGCAATAAGGAAAGGTGCTATAAGGTGTGGTATGACAAGGATGGGATTACAATTTTATTACAGTTTTCCCCACAATCACAGAAGGCAGAATTTGATTATCTTGTAATTGGTATCTCTCTGGGGTGATGCATTTCTTAAATCCTTGTATGTGATGGCACTATCTAGTTGCACTGAACAGATTACCTGCTGATTGCTGCTTCTAGGATTTACTGATAATGCTGAATGCCAGAATCTTTCTTAACTGTGAGTGGAAGAATTAATTTCCACTGTCTTAATTTACTTTCTAGTGACAGTTAACACTGTATCTAGATTTCATTGTTTCAAAGCATAGATACTAAGAAATCTCTTTAAGACAGAGCAGACAGGATTTGCTGGCACTTTTAACCTGTTGCTTTGATGGGACCAGGAATTATTTTCTTTCTAGCTGAATATCTTTGACTTGCTGTTCATTCTTAATAAAGCAGCCACGTTTTACCATCAGAGGTACTTTCCTTTGTGTGTTTGGAGATGGATGTTACCTCCAAAAAAACACAGTCAAAACTGTGTACAAATTTCTTTGGTGTTTCAGATGTTTATCCAGGGATTTTATTTTGGGCTTTTCTGCAACCTAGCTAACAGAACACTTTTTGTTTCCTTTGGGATGATAAACTCTCTCAGTGTTTCTTCCACCCTTCTAATTTTATTTAAAATGTAAGGTAACCAAATGCGATGGGGAGTAAGTAGGGCCAGGCACGTTCAGACCTGGTGTAAGCGGTAGAGTGCAACTATTTACTGGAGACCAGTGGCAGAACTGAAAGAGGCCCCAGAAAAATCCCTCTTACAAGTTGGTTCCCTGGCATGCCTCCTCCCCTGGCCATAACACCGCAACTCCTGCGGCCGCTTGGTTGCGAACTGGGGTGCTCCTCACAGACCGTGCAGGGCTTCGGTAGTAAACAGCGAGTGGTGGGGATGAATGGGGCTGGGGGATGGGGTGGGAGGGGAAGGGAAGAGGGGGAGTGATATATTCCTGCCACCGGGAAGCAAAGCGGAACCATGCGCCGGGTATCATTGCATAACAGATGATGTATTGTACAGCCTGTACCCTCTCCTAAAGAGCAGAGGTGGGCACGCCAAGGAAGGCTTGAGCCTGGCTCCTGGTGAGTGCCTGGCTCTGGCCTGCCTCCATGGCTGTGAATAAAGACAAGTTAAGGAAGAGGCAAAGGGAACATGCTGGCATCACCATACTCCCCGTTACTCACAGTAATGAGATTGTTGTGAGAGTGAAACACAGCCTCGCTGCAGGCAAAGGATGGGCTTTTCTAGCCACAGAGGGGAAAGTCTGGCAGACCTGCTCTCCCCAGTGTCTCCCTGGATGTCTCAGAGCCTCCTCCTCCCCAGGCAGAAGGGTGGGAGGTCTCCTAACATTCCTTCAAGGACATGGGAACTTGCTGCCTTTTTCCTCTTAGGAATCCCAAACACCATACTGCTTTCCCGCATCATGTCCAGGCTCCAGCAGCTACTGCTGCCTCAGTCCAGGGCAGCAGGACCAGTGTGCTGGTCCTTCCTGCACAGCTCAGACCAAAAATGCAGCTCATCTTCAGCCTTTAAACATTTAGCAATGAACAGAAAATGGGTTTGTGAAAAAATCCCGAGAAGATACAATACAGAGGGGATGTCTTTTCCGTCTTTGTGGCAGATCAAACACATTTATCTAAGGTTTTAATTTCTTTTCCTTTCACATCATAGTGAGGATCTTTAGCAGAGAACGGAACAGCCGGGTGATATATTTTTGGGTTATAACTTGAGAACAAAAGCTCATTAGGACTCAAAGATTTTATATGGATAACACCACCCACGGTTACTTTAGATAGGGTAGAAATGTTTTTATGCTTTAGGGCACAAACTAGCTATTAAATTACTAGGGAACTACAAATATCTACTAGACATATCGATGGGAGTACAAGCAGAACGCAGAGTACTACATAAAATAATTACATACAGCACAGCTAATATTAGATCATATGAAAGTACATGACTGTTCTATAAAAATCATTTGCCTCTCTGTATTGGACATTGATTGAGGGTGGCATTGGTGTTGTACAGGGAGATGCTGACCTAGCTTTCAAAGCTTCACAATCTTATAGGCTCTGCCAGCATTTTTCGGCACGGTTGTGCCACTGGAACTGCCAGGGGAGCCAAGTTTCCTCAACTAGAAAAAGTCCTCTCTTTTCTGTGGCTAGGTGGGATGTAGGAAACCCAAATGAGAGGGGGGATGGATTATCCATGTGCTGGGGACCCACCAAGCAAGCGTGTCCTTGACGTGTGAGCCTGAATTGGGGTCGGTGACAAGGACAACTGTGACATCATATGAGTCATGTGAGGAGGGAGGGGTGTCGCTGCCTCCTGACGGGGGGACGCATCTGTTCCACGCTAGCTCGTGAGATGTGAAGAGGTTGCAGTGCTAAGATGCACATAGGGAGAGTGGGAGTGTGCCGCTTAGCAGGGCTTTTTTGAGTTTGGGGAACTCATCGGAGCTGCCTCTCTTCCGCTCTGTGATTCCCACCCCTCAGGCGCTGGTGGTTGTTGGACCAGTGCTGGCATGGTGGCAGAGGGGCCAGGGGCCAAGCTGGTGTGGGAGAGCACAGCAGGAAAGTCAGCGCCAGCTTTCCCACCTCTGTGAGACTTCAGAGGTCTGTGCGTTGTCTCTCAGGGGTGCCTGAAGGTTAATGGAAGAAAAGCTTAAAGGAGGTCTTGTAGGGTACACTTTTATTAATTAGAGGGCATATAGATCTTGGAGTAGCTGCCAGATGTTCCCACTAGAAAAGGCACACTTTCATTTGCCAATAATTTTGCTGAGCTGAGAAGTCAGGGCACATGTACAAATGACACTCTCTAAGCTGCCATGTCTTTCTCTTTGTGCATCAGTGCTGTGCACTCTGGAAGGAAACATTATTCTGAAGGGAAAAAACCTAGTATATGAACTCAAATTAAGATTACCTAACAAGTGACTCCACTGACTAGTGGGATCAGTTCTACCTGCAAAACTGTAAATATTTGATTCTCTGATTTATTTTTTCAGCTTTGTTACATGGTGGCAGAGAGCTACGTCCTGGGAAAAAAGGCTTCCCTCAAGTACTTTAGATGTGTGCAGTGAATACAGATATGAGCTTCACTGGTAGTTACACTTAGGTTTCTTTTGGTTTTGTTTTTATATTTTTTGTGGTTATTACCTGAAAGGATAATAATTTTGAAGAAGATGAGATGATGGGCAGCATGGGGAGGTCATGAGGGTATGTGTTCGCAAATCTAACAGCAGGAAGATGCTGAGGTCAGTCACTGTATGTCAACTGAAGTGCAGTGGTTGCAAGAGGGCAGTTCTGGTGTGAAAAGGTTAAAAAAGCTAAGGGAAGTGATGAGACATTGCATAATTGGTAATCTGAAGAAAAGGGAGATAGTGGGGAAATGTAAATAGAAAGCTGACACAGTCCAGCAAGGGATGAAGAGAAGACCACTAGAAAGTTCTTGCTGGATGTTGATGGATCAAAACAGAAATAGAGATGTTGCCGTGGGCTGAAGTGGCTATTAAGCAACCTGCATACTGAGGGTGGTGTTCTGTATTTCTGCCTGAGATTAAGAAAGGACAAGGTGTAGAGGAAGTAAAGACGATAATACAGATGCTACTGGGAACTACGGTGATAATTCCCCTATTGTGGATAACTGACAAAAGCCGAAGCCAGAGCTCTCAGCATTTGCATGCAAAATGAGTGCTGCTTGACTTTAGGTGCTTGACCATTGCCCATCATAGCCATGTGAGTGCAGAATGGTACAGATTGGTCCATGGAAGTAAAAATCCTAGCCCCCAAGCAATGGGCAGTGATTTGGGAATGTTGTGTGCAGAGTTAGGGAGCAGCCATGCCTGTGTCCTGTCCCTAGGGTTTCTGTTCTGGTTAGAGCCTGAGAAGTGAACTTCGAGGAGAAAAACATCTGAGGGGGAACTTGACCCAGTCCTGTAGTATCTGCTTCTTCTCTGCCACAGAAAACTCATACCTAAGAATCATTTGTTTACTTTATTTTTTTACTGTGAAATTTTTCTGCCGAATTTTCCTTGGGAGCATAAGCTGGAGAAGTTTTTGGTACAGCTGTATAGTACAAAAGCCAAAATTTATATCTTATCAAAATCAAGGAGGAATTTCATGGACCAAGTGAAAAGACACATGTGCAAGGTTGGGGCTTTGGTCCAGCTGAATTTCAAGGGTTGTCTATTAATGCAAGTATGACAGCTTCTCACAAAAAAGACTCAGTTTTGTGTACTGGAATTCTCACTGAGCTCTACTCTAAAGCCAGCATCATAAGTACCCGAAATGCACTAACACCCAGTAGCCCATCTCATACTGGGACCCTGTTGCACTTGGCTCTTGTCACGCAGGGTGAGAAACAAAACTTCTCGTGATACGTTGCAGACAGCAGGGAATGAACAAGTGTGCTTCTGATGTGTCCTAGTTCAAAGAGCACGCCAGTGGGAATTCCAGGGACTTACAGCACATCTGATTACTGGAGATTTTCTATTTGTATCTCTTGGGTGTTTAAGCACATCTTTGGACCTTAATATGTGTATTTCCCCCAGTCTGCTGCTGGTGCCCTGTTGTACACCTCTGCATAGGGTAAGAGAGAGGCAAGTCACAACAAGCTCAGCCTGCTCCACTTGGCAAGGGCCGCCCAATGGTCTATCCCAGCAGCTTCCTCCTTCCCGGCAGCCCTTTGCTGGCTGCTTCACAATGCTGGCTTAGTTGCACAAAATCCTTACTTAGGCTGTAAAACTGATACAATTTACTCCTCTCCTCTCCTCTCCTCTTTTCCTTTCCTTTCCTTTTCTTTTCTTTTTTTTCACAAAGGAAAGCCCCTAATCAACATTGCAGTGTCATTTATAGAATTTCTCATTCCCGTTTTCTCTGATTTTTCTTGCTGCGTGTCTTTGGGTCTGGATTGGATACTTATACAGGAAAATCCTGGAAGTGACCACCAGTAAAGTGGTCACAGGCCACAGTAAAATGTGAGGGAACTATGAAGGTGTTTGGACTTGCTTCTTCTCTTATGCAGAGACCTTTCAAACAAACAGCCTGGAGAATTTTGTTACATGTCAGTCCTGTATGGAGCCCTAAAATAGCCCCCATAAAAATATAGCTTCTGCTTTAGTGGCTCTCCCAACACTGATTTTCTTATTAATCTCCCTAGCAATACTTATAAAAATGCTTGACTATGGTTACGCAGATTGTCTGATGTGATCACTAGCAATTATGCTAATCACAGTCTTCTCACAGTTCTTTCCCATCTGTTTTATCCACCTATGGATACTTAGAGTGATATAAATGATAAAAGAGGCTCCCATCACATCATGCTCTCATTTGCTGGTCGATGTATGACCAAAGATTTTGCATATATAGACTAGGCAAATGACAAGGAGTGAGAAAAAGGAAGTTACAGACTACTACCATTTTCCATGGAAGAAGAATAAATAACTTTCCAGGGATGCCTGTGGCAGAGCTGTAGATCTATGGCAGGCCTTTGGAAAACCTTTTCATACAGGTATGAAGCCACGTAGGCTGAGCATCACTTAAAGGGGGTATGAGTGGGAAAGACAGCCTCTATGCTGTCATTTACTGAAACTGGAGAAAGAGGAATGCAAGAGCAAGGAGCAGATTTTGTTTGCCTGACCCCCTGATGTCATTAGCTGTAGGTGGAGGATAATAAAACATTGTTTTCTTTGCTGTGTGCCTGAAGAACTGCAGTTTGCCAAGTGCAACTGGGTTAGTGAAGACACACACTATTCAAAATACCAGCCTTGAAGAGAGAGGCAGTGCAGCTGGCACCTACCCCTGAAAGCAAAGGGAAAGGGGTCCTTTCTCCTACAGGGAGATCTCAGTGGTCCTCCACACTACAGCATTGCTTCTGCAGCCCAGTGACAGTGCTGCCTCTCAGCATCTGGGGAGAGAACAGGATGACCAACAGGGGGTTGTGATGTGTCTGAAATTGTTAATGTCAGGGCAGTAAAGCCTTTTTTGGGGGAGGAGGCTGAAGTCTCTGCAGTGGCATTTTGGCCTGAAGGTCCAGACTGGTGAGAGCTATGTCCCTGGCTGCTGGTATGGGGACTGCAGAGGAGGGACACAACGGGACTAGATAAGAGGATAACATATTTTTGGGTGGTAAAGTATATCCTCTCAAAAGCTCTTGGCAGTTGAAAAGAGCTCTATGCTTTCACACCTCAATGCCTCACTAACCTCTGATGCTAAACAACGAACGATGAAAGAGATCTCAAAGAAGCACTGGTTTTTAGGATATTGCACTGCTTCAGGAAACTGAAGCAAAGGTTTATGACATGAATTGCTGTGGTGAAGGGCAGTAACATATTTGGAAAGTAATGGCCTGCTCCTTTTCCCCTTCATAAATTTTTCCTATCTTTATGTGGAGGCTCAGCACTTGGGAGAAGTGAAGTGTAGCCAGTAAAGCCTGGACAAGGAAACTGCTGGAGTTTCCAGGTGGAGATGGAATCTGCTGCTAAGGGGAGTCCTTAGTATGTCAAATGTCTCAAATCCATGAAAAATGCTTTAGTACCTATTTTTCATTACATCTGACTGCACACAAATGATGAACTTCTTGAAACAGGAAATGTGTTTTCATCATGTGTATGGACACACCTATCAGGCTGGGGCCCCAGCTCTGACCAGAGGGTGTCGATGCTACCTTGATAAATGACAATTACTTTTCTGAAAAACTTGGATTAATCCTGGACACAAAAAAATGCAGCAGCATTCACTTGGAGATCATTTATGGCCATTGGAGAGAAGATCCTGCTTTGCTGGAATATTACCTGTCAGAAAAGAACCCCTCTACCAAGAATCTTTCAGGGCTTTATATGACATTCAGTAAAATCATATCCGTCAGGAGATGCTTTCCTGCAGCAGATCCAGGTCCGTGTCCCATTTCCGGCTAATACAACACACAATGGGACTACAGATTTTGAAGGAAATAAATTCTTTCCAAGCAGTTGTCGAAACTATTGAGTCTAGGGAAATATATAGAGATGGATGGGATATGTCATTCTTAGAGGGATGAGTTATTTAAAGCTAGTCTGGGGTATGCTGTTCTTAAAGGAATGAGGTATTTATTAACAGACTTACATATTCCTATAATGATTCCAGTGAGAACAATGAAAATTGTGGCTGAGTAAAAATAAATTTAGAGTTTAAAGCTAACTTAAGCTTGCAATTTTCAAAGGCACTTAGTGTTGACTTAACTCAGAGCTTTTCAAAGTCAACGGAAGTTTTGTGCCTTGAGTCAGTAGAAAGAAAAATACTCTGATAGCGAAAGCTTCTGAAATCACACTCTAAATTGATAAATACATACTTTCACTATATTTCTGATATACCTCTGATAGATGCATATTATTCTAAAGTGGATTTTTTTTTTAAATGAGTCTGATACTTCCCTTAAGAGTAATTGAATTTGAAAAAAAAGAGAAATCTTAAACCTTTTTATGGTAAGGAATACATCTTCTGCATCTTACAAAGAGCTTAACATAAATAATTTAAAACTAGCAGTGTTTTCAAATTCATTTGTTAAATGCTTAACGATATAGTTAAGTCATTGCATATCATATATAGTCTTAAAATAGTGTCTGGATGTTTACAACAAGCCTTAAGATACTCAGCTGATAGTTAAATCCATAACATATGCCCCACCTGGAAAATATGGCCCTGAAATAGCTGTTTGAAATTAAATTTCCATGTGAAGTCTGCCTATTTTGGGCCTCATCTCCAGCTGGAAGACTAAGATTAATTTCTTTGAGAGTTAACTCTCTTACCCCAGCTGAGCATTGCATCCCAAAGTTGTTTTTGTCCTTCTGGTTAGCTGCGATTTTTAGAAAGGCTTGATTGTGCTTGGTCAGTGAGCACTGGGAAATATGTAAGATACAGAGCAAAACTAAAGTGGCTTTAAGAGGAAACTTGTGAGGGAAATCTTAGTCCTCAGAAAGTCAATTGGAGTTTTGCCACCAATTGACATGGGGTCAGGATTTTTTCCCTTAACTTCTCTAATGTCTTTACTTTTGATGACTTGCTATCTAAGTCTTTATGATATGCTAATGCTAGTGTATATGTTCTGAAGATATAGTGCCTGGTAAAATGTAAGATGTAAACCTAGTACAAACCTCTAGTGTGTGTTTCTGTTCTGTCTTCTTCAGGCATTAAAGGATGTGTCTTTTTTGGCTACTGCTCTGCTGGAGCTGAAACTTTCCCAAAACTCACAGCTAAGCAGTTCAGTGTGTGTTGCATGGGACAGCTACGGAATTCCAATTACTGCAATGGTGAGTAGCACTGAGACATGTAATCCTCAAATTTAAGTCATTAAAGAAGCTGTAAATGCAGCCAGGAGCATTCAGAACATAAACCAAACACATTTAAATATAAATATAGAAAAAGACCTTCAGGCCACAATACTGTCTGTCAGAGGCACTCTCTGTCAGAGGTATTATTTGGTATTTGTTTAGTGTATCAGAATGATTTGCAAAATGAGAATTACAGCTCTATTTCATTAGTCATTATGAAGTGCTTGCAGACTGTCAGAAATCTAAGATATGTATGCTAAGAAAGCTGCCGCTGAAAGCACGATAGAGAAGGGACAGGAGCATTCAGTGCAGTTCTTACATGTGTATGGTTTTGTGTTATACACTACTCAAGCAAAGATCAGCCATCCTGATTTATCCTTTAACCTGCTCATCAACCAGCTAATTTTCTACAGTGTCTGTAGCAGAAATAAGTCTTGAGCAGGGATTTGGGGGAAGATTTAAAGACGGATTTGAAACATTTGGCGACTGGTTGGTCAAATTTTCCATTACTGACAGCTGACCTGTGACTTCTAACTCTTTCTGCTCACAAGAGGTTCAGATTAGATTTTTTTTTTTTTCCCAGAGGCATGACTATGGTTTTGAATGTTACATAGATATGTATTATACAGTGTAACTTGGTATTTATGCTGGTCAGTAGTAGTCTATGGATATGAATTTAAATGAGATTATTATATGTCGGATATGCCACTAAATCCCCACACTGAGTTTATTAATTATTTATTATTAAAATAACTAAAACAGTGTTATTTTAATGTTATCTCGTCTGTGAAAATTATAACATTAACAATAGATCATTTGTCTTTCTTACTATCACCATAGCATTCTTTAAAGAAAAATACAGATTCTTTTCCTGGCTGCAGCTTCTCAACTAAAAATCACATACCTTGACGTTATAAGCTATGTAGGGTTATTGCTTGTGTCACAGCTTTAGCCAGGATTCTTTGCAGTGTTCTTTTTGTGTGAGACTAATAGAGAGAAAGATGACTAAGTTTGTTTAGAAAGCCTTGTAAGCATTTTCTCTCTTGTGGGGTATGCTTTTCTTTCGCAATGTTTCCTTTTATTTACTGAATTTGTGTCCCGTATGATGAGCTGACAGCAGTTAGATTCTTCAATTGTGCTTTATTTTAAGATTTTTTGCTTGCAGCCCGTGAAAGCTGAATCAAACACTTTAAAATTCTACATGCATCTCTTATTATCGTGGTTATGGTTAAACCTGCTGTTTTGTTTTAAATGCCAAAGCCTTGCGGCCTAGGACAATGTTGCTGATCTTTCAAAACCCATGTAGTGATGCCAGGTATAAAGACCAACTTGTGACCAGTAAATGCAGCAATTTCTCCCAGAAATACGCAGCATAGGTGCAGAGATATTTACTCTTGTATGGCTGAAGAGGCAAAATCAGTCAGACACCCAGAAATGACGTTATGCCTTCAAACTGTAACCAGATAAGGGATCCATCACATCATCTGCCTTCATGACATGTTTCCCCTCTGTTTCCAAACTCACCTTACCCAAAGGCAAACTTTATGGAAGAGGAACCTAATCACAAGCTTCATTATATGCTGTGCTGTAGCAGGCAAGTGAATAAGCAGGGTTCAAAATGGGTTTTTTCGGCTGAAAACTGAATGTGCTGATTGCAACTTTGTTAAATACATAAATAACTGGAGCCTTTCCAATCAGAGCTAGCCAAACCTTTTAATCATATACAGAAGTGTTCCTCGTGACATAATTATGCTATCCAGACTCCTTCCCTCATTGGGAAATATTCTGTCAAACAGTAAAATAATTAACATGGATTTTAAAATCGGCATTGACATTCTAATGTCTAATTAGGTAATTGTCATTGGCACAGCAATACCTATTAGGAGCATGCAATTTGTGGAAGGGGTTTTGATGGAACAGACTGCAGGTGCAGATGGTCTAACAGCAGGACTCTTACCCGATGTAAACAAAGGTATTTTAATTAGCCATGTGACCCTGATCATTGTTAAAAGGTAAGGGCTGCGCATTCATCTTCCCACCAGCTACTTCCTGGTCCTTTCAAGGGGAATGTCGAAATATCTTGACCTGTGGTAAATTACATACAGACTTGATTGAAATTCTCTTCAAATCTAATTATTGTTTCATTTGGCTTCTGGCAACTTTAGTGCTATATTGCAGTTGGCTCAGAAGTCTTACCTACATGCTGGGCTATTTTTGGTTTGTAGATCTCAATTGCTAACCTACACAAAGATACCAACTTTTGCTTGGCATACTACAGAAGACTTCCAAGATGTTGGAGTTTAGTTTTCTGCCAGTGCATGCTGGAACCACTTAAAAATGTGCAGAAGACCTGAATTCTATAAAATTATAAAAATCCCTTTCTGGTGAGTCTGCATGTAACTCAGCACAGATATTAGCTGAATGAAAATTAATTGGGAAAACAGGAATGACCACACAGCCTCAGCAGCTGAATAACCTTGAAGTTAGGAACACAAGAGACCTGATCAGCTCCCCATTCTGTTTGCATCAGCTGTGGGAAAAGCTCTGCATATGCTAAATGTTCCAGAGCAGAGGCTGCACCTGGTAGCTGGAGGAAAACTTCACGGAAACTTTGTGCATTAAAAAAAAAAAAAAAAAAAAAA
>WBMY01010667.1:3166232-3185991 GCA_013397315.1 Donacobius atricapilla | reverse complement strand
AAGGAAAAGCACTTCTGTATTTTTTTTTCTGGAGACTTTTATTTTGCCTAAATTATATTACAGTTCTTAATTTAAGAGTATATTTTGCTTATACAGTTTGGTCTTAACCATGCTCAGTTTTTTAGCACTTAATCACATAAAACAGTCACATGTACTTCACTGCAGTGATGTAGTTCTAGTAATTAATTGGAATTGTTCTTATGAGCAAAAAAATTAAGGATTTGTAGAATTGGGGCCTTAAGTTGTACAATGCTTAGTACAGGGTCTGTCTCTGTAGCATGTTTTCTGCAGTTTTTAACTCAATGAATTACAGATTACTGATCTGCAGAGCTGATATTCAAATACAGTGAAAGGAATATATCTGTATATCTTCCCTCTCTCTTGTTTTTCTGGAATCTGTTGGTACTGTGACAAGGCACATGTTCCGGCTGACAAAGCTCACAGCTTGGCTATTTAATAAATATTTAATAAAAGTTTACTAGGATGAGTCTAGGCCATTCTGAGAACTGGTTTAAAGTGTGTCTGTGTGTTGTTTTTTAGGATTTACAAAAACATAAGCCATAAATATTTTGATTATAAATAATTATCAAAGTTCTTCAAATTTTCAAGCAGCTGAGATACATGAAAACCCGGCAAATATACTTCTTTGAAGACAACTGCAATGGCTGCTCAGGCATATGATTTCTTTAGCATATGAGAATCCAAACAAATTTTTTTCTCAGTTATTTGATTTGCCACCGGTTTTGGGGTGGGAGGATCTCTGAGGGCCTCAAGAAGCATAGGGTGCCTCTTGGTTATTTCATGAGGGCCTTTTTCATCCTATGGCTTTATAAGTGATGCCAGACAGAATCTCTAATGAATTATGTGGTGGTCTTTTGACTCTGTGTTTATATTCCTCCAGAGCTATAAAATGAAGAATCTGTATTCCTGACACAGGTGATAAGTGCAATAGTTTTGGGGGTTTTTTGAAGCTACGGAGTCCAAGCACAGAAACATTTATTAATTCAATGGTGAAATATAAACTTCTCTTGTCAGGCTAAATACCTTTGGGAAAAACCTTTCATCTTGAGAATTGCATTGGATATGTCACTGCTTTCCAATCAATGTGAGTGTTTTTCCACTTCTCCCAAGCCAGTGTATTAGAGACCTTATTGTTTGAGTGTGAAATAATGTACACTTGTTAGTTAATGCGTTCAACCACCATGAGATAATCCTCAGGTGACATGATGACCGTCTGTGCTTAAAAATAAATAAATAAAAGCTAGAAAGAATACAAATGATAAACACTCATTATATCTCACCTACTGATGCAGGGGTTTAATTATGGGGGACAATTACCTACCACGGTCAAAGGATTCGCACATTAATAACATTATACAGGGATAATGTCTTTCTAAGCTGCTACAGCATTTAAAAGCTGGTACTTATGTTGCAATCCAGATTCTGTCTACCCGTCAGTCCGGTCTGGATTATTGCTACATTATGTAATGTGGTCTCTTGGGGTTTTTTTACTGGGTAATTAACATGTGGGTCTGACTTATCCAGTCCACTCTAATAAACCATCCTTAATGAGTGAAATAATAATAATGATAATAATAAATCCTACATGATTTTTGAGCTTCCCTGTTACTCTTGCTAAGATATTTGTATTTAAGCAACATGAAAGCTCAATTAAATATATATGTACCTAATTCTATTCATGTGCAGTAGCCTTCTGAGAACTTTTCTCTGGTTTTATCCAGGAAAAAACTAAATGCATTGGAAGGGTAGAGTAAATAGGCAAACTTTCTAACTCTGCATTCTCTGCTGCTCCTTAGTCCTGCACTTTCACAGAGGAGAGATACACTAAAACCTGTCAAAACTTAATCTCTTGCATACCCTTCTTAAATATTGTGTTTTGTGCTCTTCCCACTGTAAAATCTGTTACTTATCTCTTCTAGGAATGAGTGAAGGATTTGTGACAATATTACAAAAGCACAGGCAATTAGAAAATCATAGAAATTCTGCTGGTTTCCTTTTTTATTTTATTTTTTTTTTAAATTTTTGCGAAAGGTACTGCTTTTTATGTCATTTTTAGGACAGTCATTGAATAAGTGGAGTTTATTCTAGAAGCAATATGACTTCAGTGAGTGTCAATTTTCAGCAGAGGAAGACAAATCAGTGGCTTGAGTTAGTGACGGTTGCTAATTTTCAAAAGTTTTGGGGGGGGAAAAAGTGCCATAACTTACTCATAAAGAAATTATTGCTAAGAGCTGAGCACTCTCTTTTGCATATAGTACAGGTTACTGTAAGCAAGTGTAGTGTGCCTGTGCTTTGAAGAACTCTAATTTACATTGATAACTCCTGTGCTTTCTGCTGAAATTAAAGAAGGGTTTTTCTCAATATTTGTTTGCTTTGTGCTTTATTTTTCCTATGTTGATGCATTAATAACTCAGATAATGATGCACTGTCATGATTTTCATGGGTACTGGGAAAATCTCTTCTTGGCTTATCACAAAGTTTGAATTGTAAATATAAACAGAATGTATTTGTTTATAGCTGAAATACGAACCATGGCATATATCAATGGAATTCAGATTGATTCCAGAGGGAATTATTAGCATATATTACAAATATATATTTAATTTATGCCAGCTCCAAATATACTCTTGGATTTTAGGGGTTCTACTTTTATTACCTACTGCTAGGATTTTTTTTTTTCTTTTTGATGCCTTTAAAATTTGCCCATTCTCTGCAAATATCAGCATGTAATTGGAATCAGAGCTTTTAAGAAGATGGTTTCCGATTAAAAAAGTTTTTTCATGAAAACTTGCTTCAGTCTGCATGTAGAAATCCATATACTAATGTAATAACTTCTTAATATAGATACACCTGAATTCAAAGGATGCTATACCATGTAATCTCCTTTTACATTAAGTATAGCTTAGGTAATACTTTCTCTTGGGATATGGTTTTTGTTAGTTTTATTATTTTTTTTTTCACCAAACCATTTTTAGCCTTCAGAAGTTTCCTAGTGAAATATTATATCAATCACCCTGAAACTGAAGGTAGAATGGTGTACTTTTATCCAAATTGCTTTAGCAAATATGTATGTGTTAGCTTTGTATAGCAAGGTTTATAGGCACTATCTTTTATTAGAACAGGGAAAATAGCTGGCAGAATAAAAAGGACAGTCTTAAAGAGAAATAGAAACCTTCTGCCAAAGAACACTTTGGAAATGGTTGTTTTAATTCAATTTAATGTTCCTTTATAAGAAAACTTGTAGGCATAGTTAGCAACTGTAGAGCTGTAATATTGCTGAGGGAGATGCAACATCCTCAGTGATATGTGACAGAGGAGGCCAGCACCTGTGGAACAGCAAAGTGTAAAATCATGATATACCATAGAATGAGTGCTTGTATTGAATGCATCAATTTTTCTGACTAGTAATGGCATCCCAGGGCTTCAGGATGGTACTGCAGCAGTGATGGACCCAGACATCACACCTCGTAATCTACAGGTGGCTACAGTCCAGCTCTCTGAATGAGTGAGAATTAACATTTTAAATCAAAATACACAGTAAAACAACGTGCTCTTTGAAGATGAAAATAAGGACTAAAATTTCTGGCACGACTGGATACCAAGAAGCATGGGCTCAATCGATACACTTGATTTATAGCATGCTATTACTTCCTTCATTAACCTAATTTTACATTTCATGGGCTATAAACTACCTGCTACTTTTATTCTGCTGAGGGAGAACCCATTACTATCTCTCTCCTCCTTTCCCTTTCTCTCCCCCTCTCACTTTGCAAACATCCTCTCTGTTTCAGTGGTGCTAACTACCTTTTATTTCAGAAATGGTCTTATAAATACTTGTCTTAATTACACTGTAAGCAACTGTTCTCAACTCGTTTTTAGCTTTGAAGTCTGTTGCTTCTATTTCAGACAAGAAATAGAAGAGGACTCGTATGCCCAAAAGCTTGTGTTCTCTCTAACTGCAGCAGTTGGTTTAACAAGGGACATTGCCTCTAACTACAAACTTGTCTTGCCTCATTTCCATGTAATTGTGGGCCTTCCTGGATAATCAGGGTTGAGAAATTTTAGATGGAGCCATTGCTTTATGACAGACATTTCCCTGCTGGTAACAGGATGTGCCTGATCATTATCAAGCTTCTTCCAGTGTATATTGACTGTTTGTCCTCACCCCAGTAGCTGCTGTGCAGCTTTATGGGATGGATATGCCCTGTTCTGAGGTGCATGTGTATAGGATGCTGGAACTGGTGTTTCTCTTGCTCATGAGCATTTATTTTAATTACTGGGAAGATGGGCTGTGACTGTTTAATGACTTCTAGGGTAGGGTAGGATTGGGATCTGTATATAGGGTATTCACTTTGTACTATAATGAGTTAGAATAATATTAACGCTGCTCATTCAGGGAGATGATCTGTTGCCCAGAGAGTGTTCCTAGTGAACAAAGACCAGTTATAGGTTGATGAGATTGGGTCTCATGATTATTCTTCTCATTGTAAGTATGATGGTTCCACAGGCTTTGGGTGTCTATTTTGCCTTTTTAATATGTATTCTGGCTGATTTCTTAGTGCATGATGTAGGTCTAGAGATTTTTACTAATGGTAGTTTGTAGGCTGCCATTTCTTATGCTGATCCGATTGTAGAACTGCTATGATGTTATGGGTCTGATACCCTCTAGAAAGTAGTTTTTTGTGAATTGTATTTTTATGGGAGTAATTCCAGATATACTTTGATGAAGGAATAGTTCTTACTGAATTTATGGTGGGAACAAAGAAAAGAACAAAAACTTTTAGCCCTGTGTGTTAGTGTCAACCTATGGTTGCTGCAGTTACCCTGAACCTGTTCTTTATCTTATGAAAGAGTTGAGGTTATATGATCATTTCAGTGCTGGTTTCCTAGGGTCAGACAAAGTCAGTTTGGGAAGTTAAAATGTAAATTTGTTAATATTTTTGGGTTTGAAGTCTGATGGTTGGGTGTTGCCTTCTAAATGCTTGGGAGTCTGCTGTCACAGGGAAGTAGATAAAGGATGAAGTCACTGAAAAAACCCAGCTGTATGCAAGGCTGTAGGATGTTTCTGTGAATTTTGAAACCATCTTAGCAAGGCTATCATAGGCACCTGTAGGTCTCCAGACATTCCTTGATTATACCTCCTGAGGACCATGTGACAACTTTGGGGGATGAGAAGGAGAAATTAGAGTACCATTTTCTCTAGCAGTTGTCAGGAAGTGGATCCAGGGGTATTGATCTGAGCTCTTAAATGAATGAGGGACTATAAAGTCTTTGTTAAGTCCCTTGCAGCAGGTAGGGTCTGCTAGCCTTATTCAGGCAATCTTTGCTGGTTAACATGATGGTAACCTGCTCTTTGGCTGAATCATAAGAATTGTAAAAACTTTAAATGTCATGAAGGTAGGAAAGGGAAGAAATGTCCAGAAGTTGCTTTATCCAGGCTATAAAAGAAATCTTGAATATATGATTGGTTTAAAGAAAATATCCTTTAACATTCCATATACTTGTGTTTTTTGGGGGGTAGCTTCTCTGTGCACAAGTGTACATCTATGGAGAGGTTTATTTGCTATTAATTTAACAGCTATGACAGCCTTGTGCCAGATGTTGAGAAGGTACTCTGTGGTCATGGACATTGCAGCTTTGGGTGAGGTTGTGGTGTCTTGCCCAGCCCGATGGTTCGTGTGGTTTATTTTCTGTACTCTTTCTATGGTGGTATGCAGAACAGTGGCAGAAATTGTTGATGTGGTTCTTATCTTAGTTTTATGATTAAATTTAAATGACTGGAGATTAGCTAATTGTGCACAAACATAACTGACTTATCTACTACAGTAATATTTGAGGATTTGCCAAAGTTGGGGTCCTGTGGTTCTTGGCCAAGCAGCATAAAACCCATTCCCAAAAGAGACATTACTCTCATCTCTCCTATTATTGTTCCTCAACATTGTCTCCAGTTCTTACACCCACATAGTGTATACAGTTCTAAATTAAAATGAGAACTTTTCAGGGAATGGCTTGTTTATTACTTTGTGTTACAATGCTTACTGTAGTGGAAATTCTGCTTGCTGAGATCTCTGAGGACACCAGGAATACAAACAATAATAGTACTGAATCATGGAAAGTTACCCTTTCATCTGTTTGATATTTACATTCCTTATGAGGGAGAGACTCGGCTGGGTTCATACTTTTACATTGTGTGGGAACAAGCTTTTGCTGGAGTTCTGGCATTTTCAGTTGGTGTCTTGCTGCTTGCATCGCCTCCTGCACTTGCACTGCTCTGATAACTCTGCAACAGCTCAGGTCCACGGCCAAGTGAAGAAAAGGGTACAAAGCTCAGAGAAAGTAGAGAAATGTGGACTAAAGGTGAAGCTGCCATGGACCCAGAGAATAAATCCACCTGCCTTATTCTTGTCCTGGTCCTGTGCAGGGGAGCAAATACGCCTGGAAGTGATGGAGACCGTGATGCAGCCCCCTCCCACAGGCACCTACTCTGAGAGAGGGGTGAGGGGGGGGGAAGTTGTGCCCTGCTTTCCTTTGTGAAGGTGTTTGTGGTCAATAAAAGTACCTTTCAAAAACTTTTTCTCAGACTCCTATATAAAGAAGAGAAAAATTAAAGACTCCTTTCCAAGGACATCTCTATTATATATATATACACACACAGAGATGTATAAAGATATCTATATAAAAATATATGTATTTAATTTATGAAATAGAAAGCAAGTGTTTTTATCCCATCCTTGGGATGGACAGACTCCTCCCTTCTCTCATCTTTCACTTGTTTTATGATCATGAAAACACACATAGGAGGAGTCTCCATGGATTTGGGGTGGGAGAATTGTTTGTTTTCTTTCACAGTTGTGTGGGCATACAGCCATGAGGTAAGCACTTTCAATTTTAATTTTTTTTCAGGTTTACCATTGGTTTATGTCCTACCTATTTAATATTTACATTTTTTTACTTCTCAGTATTTTGCTATTTACTGTTAGGTATACACAGGCAATAACAACATTGGTCCATAAATCCATCCATGAGTCTTTGTACTGAACACAGAAAATTCCTGGGAAGTGCAACAGTCAAAATCATGCAAATTACCAACTGTAGCATCATAAAGATGTAATTACAGGACCAAAATGCCAAATTTTCATTCCTCTTCTGATTAGTTGTTGGAACAATGAGTTATCACAAGATTGCTACTTGTTAATATTGGCAAATCAACAGCTGCTATTCTTTGGTATAATAATATCACTCAATTCTGTGATTGTCATGTATCTAGTTTTACATCAGAAATGATTATGCCCATTAGGATTAAAGTCATTATACAGTAGGATTAGAATGGAGCATGAATTTGGATAATAACAGTGTTAGTGTTACTATAGATTTCAAATTATATTAATTTCAGTCAATATGCAAAAATACATTAGAAAATCTTTTCACACTAGAAAACATTTTCACAGTGACTGGGACATGTGTTTGTTTCCTGGTAATAGTATTCAGATGATATCCAGGCTACAAATGAAATACGATTGTATAATTTACTGTCTGCTCATAATAAGAATATGTACTCTGTCGTCAAAAATTCAAGCATTGTAGAAACGATCCCATCTTTGAGCAAATGGTGCAATTACTTCAAGCTGTCAAAACTCTGCTTCCTTTGAACAGAAGTGTCCAGAGCAAATACTGTAACAATGAATCTTTTTATCATTCTGCAATCCCATTTGTGATAAGAGGAATTCCTTGGGGATTACTTTAAATTCTGTACATTAGCAGCAGTTCCGTGGGTTAAATCAGATAAAACGGGCTCTTATCAGATTATTAGTCACATTAGGCAATTACATTCTTATCTCTTAGAAATAATTCGTGCAGCCTTGGTGCTTATTTCTCCTCATTAGAAGAGGCTAATTCCTGATTAAGATCTTTTGCCTTCCGTACAATAAACCTTTATATTGGATTTGCCACATAAATTGAAAAATACCTTGCGGCAGAGAGGGACAGCTGCACTTCCCTTTTAAAAATATACCTCACTTATCACTTAAACATCAGCCATGCACATTTGCTGCCTGCAGTTTGGGACTGAAGAAGTCAGCACTCTAGCTGTTCATCAGCATCAATGTTAAGGGCCTCCAAGGCAGAATTGTTTTAGGGGACAGGGAAAACAAACATGTTTTCATTTAGTTTTATGGAATTTGGTTTAAATTTCATGAAAACTGAAGACAGGGAGGAATGTTGCACGCAGTATTTGCATAATGGCCATAAATACATTGCCCTGTGAGCAAACCCACCTGTGGGATGCCTTCACAGTGAACATCCTGTGCAGCGTGAGTGGGGAACGTTGGCTCAGAGATGGACCCTAATCCCTGATATGTGTTGCTCTTTTTGGAAGTTTTCTGGCGGTGGTGTCATGTGTATGGAGCTGGGCTTGCTGGCAGTTGTGTCACAAACATGAGTTTGTGTTTATTGTAGGAACTGGATCAAAGTTGTTGTGCTCTTTCATGTAATTAACTCAACCCCAAAGAAATACCCAATTGAGTGATTTACTTCAGATAAGCAAGGCACTTGGGAAATGTAAATACTTCAGTGGAAAGGATGCATGGGAAAAAGGGAGCATCAAATTGCTCCATAGGTATGTCATGCTTCCATTTCTGACATGTGTCAGAAGCTGGTTGCTGAAACAGGTACCTCCCGCTTCCCACTCTTTCAGGAGCATTTGCTTTTGCAATCATTCCATACTAGACTATCCCTACTGCTGCTCTTTGTGCACCATCATGTATAAATCTGTCTTACACTTTTACACTGTGTTATGTGCATGCTTATGTGAGAAATGAGTACAGTCACTGTTGCTTCATTATTTTTGTAAAGGATTAGAAAAATGTTTCTCTTACTAGAACTGAGATGATGGGAAGTTTTCAAAGACAAAAATGTCGAACACCTAACTCCTATTAAAAATAAATGGGAATCAAGTGTCTGCCAATTAGACCTGTGAAAAATCATTTTGGTGGTCTTTAGGATTGAACCAAATTACATTGAAAACAAGAGGGGAATATGTGAGGAGTGAAGTGACTGCTTGAGACAAAGTGTTGCCTGTTGGGGGTGGTCCCAAGTGAAATTTTCAGTGTCTGTCTGTCTCTACACCAAGGGATGTCATACTAAGTTTACAGAGTGGCTTTAGTAAGAAGTTCAGTGCACTGACTGCACAAGTATTGCTATGTGCATTGCTTCCATTTAATTTTCATATTTTGCAAGTGGTGTTAAAAATTCATGCCTAGAGTCATTGTATTTGAATGTGTATCCACCAGATTGCATGGGAAAGGCTAAGAGCTACTTAACTTTTTCATAGAACTCCTAGAAGACACTCCTGTGGCAAAATTTGAACCTTTGGGGTTGTAGCCTTTCAAAATACAAAAGGAAAACTGCATTGAAGAAACTGATGACTTGTAAAAGAGGTTAGAGCTGTTCCTTTCAAAGATTGCAGGACAAGGGTAAGATGTTGCATGGGTGCCCACCTGAGCAGATCAGGACCAAAGACTTGAACCTGGGTTGCCTTTGTCATGCAATGACCAGAGGGCATTGAACCTTCCCCCCTCTCTGCCCAAAGCTCTGTTAAAGCCATCCTCAGAAAAGGTTCCTTCTGGGACAAAATTTCTTTAGGCCGAAATGTTTAACTTCGTCCCAGTTGCGTGGTGCCACACAAGCCCTGAAGCTCTGAAGATGCCACACAAATACTTTCCACGATAGTCTGCGCACAAAATTCCATTGTCTAGATAAATCAGAAGTCAGAAAAAGGAAGTATTATCTTTAGTTAGGTCTCTGAGGTATAAAGATGAAGTGATTTACCCAAACCTTGGGAAATTTAGGGTGGACTTGAAAAACTGGGCCCACATCTCCTACTCTCACTACTCTCAATGTAGCGCTACAGATCTGATTCTGGCTGTGTTGTGCAAGCGTCCCAACACTGTGATTTGGCCCAGCATGATTAAAGGTCTGTGGCAATTGTGTAACTCAAGTGACAGGGCTGAAACCATTGCTCTGAGTCTGGATGGCTCTCAGACTGCCCAGTCCCTTAATCTCCAGCTATGAAATAGAAGGGAGCTGGGGTCCTGGGGCTGCTCTGCACAATTCCCAACTGGCCAGGCAGTATCTCCCGGAATATCAAAGCACTGATGAAGGGCACATAGAACTATTCCTGAAACTGTTGTAGAACAAAAGAGTTCTATCATAGTAAAGTCTTGGATAGCAGAAGTTTTTCCCAGTGGAAGCTGACTTGCTGTTATCTAATCTCCACTTGAAGAAGAATAACACAAAATTGATGAATGGAGCAGTCGATCTTGGCTGTTTCTTTGCAGTTATCCTTCTTCTCTGGATAAATTCGGTTCTCTGCTGACCTTTGTTTTGCTGTAAAACAGATAAACAGGTTCTGCTTGTGGAATACTTTTATTATGATTATTATTATTGAGACTTTTACTCTGGCCTGGTTCCATTTATGAGGAAAGTCTGGTGGAGCAAAACCAGCTTGACAGGGTAAAAGGGTCTTGAGCAAGCTCCTATGCTGCAGCTAAAGTCTTGGCTCTTACTTAAAAATCAAGCATGAAATGTTGCCTAAGGTGTGATAGAGTAACCTCTTTTTCTTTTTCTAATAACTATAGCATTTTTCTCCTTTATCGTATTTCACAAATTCTATTTCCCTGTCCATTTAAGAAATGTGATGTGAGTAACTGAACTACCTGAGTTCGTTAATCTTCTTCAGCTTCTAATAGATCAGCATTGGCCAAAAACTGCAAACATCATTCTAGGGCTGATGGGTAAAAAATAAAAAGTCTCTTCAAAAGCTTTGATAGATTTTATTTTTCCTTTTCTTAACTAAAAGAAAAAAATAAATCAGAGAGCTGCTACTTTCCTGGAAAGCCTGTTAATTTCATTGGAAAAATCCAAAGCCAAAACATTTCAATAGGAAATTCACATATTTCTGTTTGGTTTTTCTCTCCTATCTTCCCCATTCTCAAGTTGTTAGACTCAAATTGTTCTTTTCTATATATCTAAAAATAAAATTTCCTACCAATGGATATCATTAGCTTCTGTACAAGCCTTCTCAGAGGTGTTAGATGTTGATTTCTAGATCTTGCATTAGCAGGCCAGGGTAGCAAAAAGCTCAATTAACATGGCCATAAATTTAGAACAGTTATGAACTCTATTTCTTCCTCTCCTCATCTAGAATTAGAAGCATTTTCTCTCTTAAGTACAAGTATTTTTAAAATCGGCTTAATAAAGTTATTTTTGTTTCCTGGCCTTTTCTCAAGGTCTGATGCTGAATGAGAAATGGGTAGCTCTCTAGGAACAGTACACTGTAATGGTTACTTTGCTGCAGAGGGATTTGTGAATTTTATGCCTGTGGTTACTTGATTTTAACAAAGTTGGTCTCTCTGGGACCAGCGATTGTAGTGTAAGCATAATGGGCACTTGTGACATAAGGAGAATTTATGACGAGAGTAACAACCTGCTTATGGTTCTTGTAATAGCCTATGAGTTCATCTACCATAACCTGCCTTTGAAATCCCATCAGATGTGGGCTCAGCTCTGAAGTATGGAGCTTACAGTGACCATATCTTCTGCTTCTCCCCATGACATTACAGGGGCAGGGGAGAGAGATGTGTACCATGCTTTCTGAGATTTTATTTAATATTACAACCTGTGCATCAGGGAGCAGTTGGCTACTTTCCAAGCTCTTAATGTGGGATGGAAAGAGTTGCTTCTTGTTACCTTCTATCTATCCCATGACCAGGGACAAGAAGACAAGAGATGAGAAGCCTTGCTAAGGGATGTACTAAGCTGTTAAGAGCCATATTGGTCATAGTGACTAGATATTCACTTCAGAGAAGGCTATCTTCTGACTCCAATTTCTATTCTATTTGATCTTAATCTATAGATTTTTTCCTTCTGGGTCTCATTCCTACTGACAAGATCATTGCCTGTTAATTGTGAAATGATGTCTGTGTATTCCCTGCAATTCTTCACTCTTGGAAAATGTGTTGCCACATGGAATGTTTCCAAAGCTTTAATTTCCTCAAGGATTGCCAAAATATAACTTAATAAGAAAACAGAAATATAACAATATTTTGCTTTCCCTTTCAATTTAATTCTTTGTTGTTGTTGTTGTTGTTTTTAAATCTATAATTTTTAGCCCTGAGTCTCTCAACACATGTAGAAATAATTGCCAAAATGCAAATTTGCCAGATTAGAATGAGAACGGCATAAATTCAGTGGCAGACCACAATGATCCACAGCAATCTGTGGACTCGCTCACAGGGGTGTTTAAAATCTTGGAATAAAGCAAGTTAATAATCAATGGGCTTATGTTTGCTACATAGGGATCAGCAAATCAAAAAGATGTTTAAAAACCCCTAAAACCCACTGGAGTTTATTCACTGCTTGAGCAAAGGCATGAGTCATCCTTTAAACAACCTTCTCACCACATATTCTATGGTTCAGTGTTGCATGATGCCTTATAATAGAAAATGCCTGTCTTCCCAAAAGACCTCAAATTGTGTTTAATTTTAAAGGATAGTTCTTCCATATTATTGCCATGTTTTCACTTGTTATAAGGTACTTACTGAGGTAGGTTTGGTGAACACCTCAAAGTTTCTCCAGGAATTTTGAACATTATAAAAGTAGCTTTTAAGAATTTTAAGTTTGGTAGTTAGAAAAGAAATTGAAATAAATACGCCAAGTTCCAGTTTTCTCCAGACAAAGGCAAGTGTTATTCCCAAGTATGCTACCTGGGCTGTTTAGGGTGATGATTTTTTTGCATATCTTAGGGCAAACATATAAGGCATGGTGATAGATAATTTTTCTTGCTGGCTTTAAATTCATTTAAAAAGAGAAGGAAAAAAAAATCTCAGCAAACCAAAACCAACCAAACAACGAAAAACTCAAATCTGAATTAGAAAAAATACTTAATCTTTCCTCTTCCTGTAACACTGTGTATTTAAAACATCATTACTTACATTTAACTGGGTCTTTTCCAATATCACTCATGGAAGATGGAAATTCTCCAGCTGACTTCACAAGATTTTGGCTCGAGGCCTGATATGGAGAAGTGGACTGCACGTCTGCCTGAGCACGGTGGAGCAGTGCCTGAGAGGAGGCAGCCTGAACTTCAGGGATGCTGTCTGATGACCTCTATGGTCACACAGTGGGAAACTGATTTACCAAGGGCTCAACTCATACCTTGGCTGAGTTCTGCCCCATTTGTTGATCTTTAGCCTCTTTATTCCTTCCAAGTACTGTGGATGCTGAATGTAACATTTTAGGGCCGTACAATCCTTCAGATCCTGCATACTTGAACATGCTGGAAACTTTACCAATAATGGGGGTGAGCACCTACTGGGTCCAGGTGTATGGGGTGAGCACTGATTTATAAGGATGATAACAGTATGGTGCATATAAAGGTCTGCTCAAGTCAAACTTTACAGTAGAAGTGATCTAAGAATAATTGCTTTTATAGCCATCCTTACAAAGATTTTAGTGCTCTTTAAACTCATATTGCTTAAATGCAACAAAAGTTCAATTGTAGTCATAGCTCTTTATTTTACAAGGCAGTTATAGGTGGATTTTTACTGCTGGTCAGGTTTGTAAAAAACACATGCTTTAACCTTAACTATTGTGTTGAACAGAATAGTTTTCTCTTTTTTTTGGACTGTCCTTTTGTATTTGATCCTGTTAGCACAATAACAGAGAAATGGTTTAATTCAGCTTTGTGATGAATGGGAGTTGATTCATAAATTCAGTGAAATTGATAACAAACCTCCTAAACATTTTGGTTTATTTGGTCATATAAAACAGAAATAAAAAATTTAAAAAATGTAGATAATTCAAAGTCTTGATGAATAATTACCTAAAGCTTTGGAATTTGGCTTTCATTTTGTTAAACTTATAAAATATGTTAGCTGACTGGAGACTTCCAGTGTCGTGATGAAGCTTCAAGTGTGTTCCAGTTGTATTTGCATGTGAACATGGTGCACAAAATATGCAAAGCACCCAAATTCTGGAATCAGTTAAATACCTTAACTAAATTTAGGGAAAATCAATACATTTGACTAATTTGAACAGTGGAGCATTACCGAGGTATATTTTATTGGAGACTCAGGTAGGAAAGAGTTAACAAGTGGAATTTGTGTCCTCTTTCCAGAGTGGTTATTGCCTTAGATTATGCGTGGCAAAACAATTAGAAGTCAGTATACAGGATGAATTTCTGTGTCCTCTGAAAGACAAATATGTTCATTTTCAATAAGCAATGTGAAAGTTGAGCCTTTAACTTGTTATTCATATTACCTGTGATCTTGCATATTTAAACAGTTCTGCTGCTGTGGTTTGCAGTGATACAGATGCTACCTTGATTTGCAATGCTTAATTTGCAGTTCTGCAATATAGCAAGACACCTTTAAGACAAACTTTAAATTTGTTTATTTATCGCTACACCACACTCCGTCTTACTCCTGAATGTTTTGTGGAGGAAAATATTTGACCAAAAGGAAAACTATTTTCAGCTCTTTCGCCTTTCTTTGGAAGGAGACAGAAATGAAACCTATCTGGAGGAAAGCTCTATTGAGAGGGTGAGGAGAACAGAAAAAGATTCCATTATATTGTTTGGATCAAGATATTAGTATGTGAAATCCGGTTTCACATAGACTTCAAGAACAAACAAAGACAAGTCCTTTTGAGCCTCTAGCAATGTGACTGGCTCCATAAGATCAGAGCTCAAATTTACATGGATCTGTATTAGTTCAGGTATGAAGAGTTTCATTTTGCTGATCTTTTGAAGCAAATTCCACATAGCAGCACAAGAAAGGGCTGCCACATCGGATTTGACACCCTCCAACTGTGCCTTATGCCAATGTTTTCGTTGGTTCCTTCCTTACAAAATAGTTCTTTGCCAGTTTTCTGAGGGCTCTATCCTTTCTTTCTTTTCCCTTTTTTCCCCCCTCCCTGTTTGAGAATGGTTTCATTTGGGATTGTTGAAGTATGTATAGAAATAGCCATGAAGAAGGAGGAAAGGAAGAGTTGGCTTGCAATCCCCCTCTATTTTAGTTGAAAAATAACCCTATTGGAAGGTGATCTGTTGTTCTCTTTTGGTCTGTAAACAGTTCTTATTCCGTGTGCATGTATTAGCCAGACATGGGGGTGATTAATAGCTTTACAATTTATATGATCTGCACATGTAAAGTGTAAAATTCAACAAACCTTGCTCAGCTCTTAGATTATGTTGTTTCTTAGGCTCTCCCAGGCTGTGCTTGTGAATTGTTACTTCACCCAGTTGTTCCAAGCTTCCTCACACTGACTTCAGGCTTCCTGCCCTCTGGGCACAAGACAGCTCAGAGACATGTGGCCGCATGCTCAGGACCTGTATTGCAATCCCCTTTTCACATAAATGACTGCAGAAACTGTCAGTGAATGTGAAGATTCCCATAGAGCTATGGGTTAAGCCATGGCAGCATGAAATACAGCAGAAGGCAGCCAAAGCAATAGCGGAGTGCCCAGCGCAGTCCTCGGTGCCTCTGGCTGTGCTCTGTACAACCCCATGTACAGTTCTTGCCCTGATGGTGCTTATGTGTTTGCTTGCTCTGCAGATCCCTCACAAGCAACTAAAATGTGACCCACTGTACCCAGCAAATTGAATTACTGTTAAAATAACACAGCTAAGGCAACATACAGCTTGCTCTGTATTGCTGTTGTGGCTCAGAAGCTGCTCTGAGCAAATGGTAGTAGCTGACAACTCCTATATTATGCTATATGTGGGCCATAACAGCCTCTTACAAGCTTATCTTTTGCAAGATGGGTAATATTCATAGTTGCTTCCTGAGTTCCGCAACTTTGTCAAAGATGTAGCATTTAGTTTGCAGGCATGATGCACTGTATCAAGATCAGCAGTTTTCATACTGTTTTTTAGATGCTCCTGCCACACAAGCCTCCCCTCAGTAGGTGGGAAGTGGTTTGTGATCTAAGCTTTGCGAAGAGAAACAAGCAGGGTGACTTCATGGCATTCAATGCAGGCTGTTTCTACTCCCCAGAAATGGTTGGTTTAAAAGCCCCATTTACGATAAATATCTTGATTTATAGGTGAGTTCATTAAGGATTTAAAGTTTGGAAGGGGTGAGGTGGGTTGCACACATGTTGGTTCTTAGGTCTTCATTTGTGAGGCTTTGAAGTTGGAGTCCATTTAGGAATTCTCTTCAAATCTTAGAAATAACATTTCTGTGAAAACGTAACGCAAAATCTGGTGGCATATGGTTGTATTTAGGTGACTAATACTCACTTGGGGCCACCTTCTTAATTTACTGCTGGCTTCACCATTCATGAGTAATGCATCCATTCCTAGCTCATGCCAATAAAGCTTTATGCCACCACACATATAATATTTCACTACATGTCTTGCCTTCTCCATTGCTATGGCACTTGCGTGGTTTACTTTTACAGATAATCACCAAAATGAATAGCACAGCAACATTATATAACTTGTAATTAGCTTTAACAATTAAAATTCTAAAAGCAGATTTTGTAATGCCAGGACTCCAAATATATTATACTGCAAGAAATTAATTTTTAGATCACAGTAACAGCGTGTAAACATATCCTACAATGAGAAGAGTTTTTCTATAAGGAATGTTTTAAAAATAAGGTAATTTTTTTCTTCTTTTTTTTAGCTGGTGAGTTGGACCATAACAAAATGGTCATTTTTCTGTCTGTTAAGTTGTGAAAATTGCCAATGTTTGTTTCATTATAAATCATCCTGGGTTCTGGATATCTGCACAAACAATGCCATGAAACATTACAGTGCCTCCTTTCCCTCACATCTTGGATTTGGTTGCCTTGAACAAAAACTTCTCTCAGCTGTTTTAAGTGACTTGTACATTAGGGAGAGCCTCGTCTGCCTCTGAGACTTGGTTGTCAGAATTTTTACAGATGATGTAAACTGGCACATCATCATGTTCCTGGGATGGAAACAAAGGTAAAAATAGTTTTTTGTTGTAATGGTGTTTGGTTTTATAGTTTTTTTCAAGTCAGCACTGGGGAGATGAGTGTTCTCTAGAATGTAAACTGGAGAAACAGACTGCAGACCAAGGTATGGGAACTGGGAGCTATTTACTGAGAACAGGTTCATGAGTGGAAGAAGGGGAGATTAAAGATGGCAAAGAGAAGAATTTCACTCATTGCCCATGACCAGTGTGCTCTTGCCCTGGCTCCATCAGTTCAGCCTATATAAGTGTCACTCATGATGGGGTCACAGAGTTATATTTTCAGTTGTCTGTAAGCTGTAGGTCATATGAAGAACATCTCCTAAAGATCTGACAAAGTATTTTAGACAGAAGACATAATTTTTTAATTCTTCAAAAGACAAGTTAAATGTATTCATTGCATAAGAAATCTATAATTTAACAGCAGCTGTGCAGCAGCCTTTCCATGCTATAGTGCAGTCTACTATATTGATGATTTCAAATATTTATACCATCATCCCACATTCATGAAAAATATTTAAATTAAACATGCATGGGAACAGATGCCATTCTGTTCTGGCAAGAAAACCTAGTCATAAACTTCTGCTTATGAAATGTTATTTCACTTGACCCCTATCAGTAGGAACTCATGAAAATTAAACTGGGGAAGGAGAAATATTGTATGTAAGCTCTTCTCTCAGAGAAACCTTTGAGTGGGTATGTGAAGACAAGATGTTTGCATTAAAAGCAGAACACAGTTTGATTTGATAAGGTAAAGTTCACTGCTTTGACTTCTACTGCAAGAGTCATTCCCCGCTTAAGAGTTTCCTTTCACTTGCAGAAGATACTTGTTAAAGAAGTTTTCTAGACCAAATTGCAGCTATTCATTTAAATAGTTAATGCTTCTATTAATTGTTAGAGATGATGAAAAGTACATTTAGTTTTGTATTAAAAAGCAGAACTTTGCATTTGTTCTTGCTATGCTAAAAAAATCCAGAGAGATATTGTTCCTTACTTACTCTAACTTATGTTATGAAATAAGGAAAAAAGAAAGGAAATGTCATGCGAAGATTGCAGGCTAAGGATGTCATCAGCCTCAATCTATTCAAGTTAAACATTTACATCTCTGCATGTAGTCCTAAAAGACTACATATGCATTTGACTGGCATATTTGTAGCACGGCCTGAACAAACAATTGGTTCTATCTATTGTATCTAATCTATCTTGGCATTTATACAATCCTTTGAATCCTGTTATCTGATGGAAGTTAGAAAAATAAGTAGGTGATTTCATGGTTCTCTCTACTTCTAATAGATCCTGTTTGAGATGTTAGGATTTGAGTTTCTTCTTCTGGCCTTGCATTTCAGCTGTGTTAACAGATTTTATTGTGTATGTCCTCCCTTCCCCCTCTCCCCAGCGAATGTGAAAAATCATGGGACTTACTGACACTGGGATAGTTATAATGTATGTTATTTGTCATCTTACTCCTGTTTTAGTTTGCAGAAGGAAGAGGGAGAGGGGATTCTTGGATTTAGACACTTGATCTGCTTTTCCACATGATACTGTCCTGGGAATCAGAGTTGGACTGATAGAAAGGTTTGATCATTCCTGTAGTTGAAATGGTCTCATGATATTGAGCAGTGACAATGAACCACTACTGCAAATCCATCACACCTTACATTTGTCCAGAGCACAGAGTTCTGCCTTGGTTTTAATGAGAGTCTCATGACAAAAGGACTCTTTGGCTTGTGGAGGGAGGTCTGTTAGCTCTGTAGGGATGCAGGGCAGCTGAGTATTGCAACATTTTGGCCAAAATCATTGAGAGATGATGCCAGAGAACATGAGGTGCAGTAGATTCCCCAGTGACAGAAACCCAAATAAGCTACAAGACCTTGCAACTTGTATATTAAGGAAGTTCACCCTGCTAGTTGGGTACAATTTGCCTTGTTCTGCTGACTCTACAGTACAGTTTCTGGTAGCTCTTTTCTCCACAGTTTTTAATAATATTGTACTAAATAAGAAAGTATTTTTACATCAGCAAGATTCCAGGGTAAGGAGGTCATCAGATTCCCCCTCCACAATGTTTTCTGTGAAATGTCAGAAGAAAAGACAAAAGGCATAAGAGCTGACTGGTGATGTGACAAGAGGGTACCTTCATTTTTGTACTCAGAGTAGTGTACAAACACTGTTCCTTTCATGGCCTCTTTACTTGCCTTTGAACTTGATACTGTGTGAGTCGGAAGTAACAGCAAACCAAGATGCATGACCTGGGCTATGCAGACAAATGTTAACCCAACTCTCACCATGTCCTTAATTCTCTGCTCTTTGTCCCTGTCCTCAAAAGGCTCCATTAAAAAAAAATAATACTGTGCTCTGTTGAGAACAGAAGATTTGTCAAGTTATTAAAACACCCCAGGAACAAGAGCTAATCTACTTGGGTTTAAATCTTAGCTTATTCAATGAATTGTAGCACAGGGTTTTTTTACAAGTTGCTTAATTCTGAGGGTTTTTTTTCTGGAAATATATACATGCTCACCTGTACTCTGGGAACTGAGAGAGAAGGAAATATATTCTTGATAGCAAAGACTCAGTAACAATAGATTGCATTTTTCAGATAGGCGTACTTAGTTTATAGCAAATAGCCTCTTTCAGATTTCAATATATGTTTGAGCATTTGTGATGTCCTCAGATTTATATATGTTTTTTAGAATGAGCAACATAAACACTCTGGGATTTTATTCTTTTTTTTTTTTTTTTTTTAA
>WBMY01010667.1:3116283-3166222 GCA_013397315.1 Donacobius atricapilla | reverse complement strand
TTTTTTAACATCATATTCTCCTCTGCCACTTACCTCCAATATAACTCTCTCCCTCCAAAAAAAAATTTTAAAAATTTCTAGCTTCTTGATGTTATTGGGACAACACCATGGAACAATGAAAGGACATTTCTTGGGCATTTTGACAACAAAACAGTCAAAGATTAAAGAACTAAAAATAATAATTTTTTAAAAAAATCTACAAATACTCTACCAGGATATCTGCCTTGAGGAACTACTGACCAGAATTTCTGCATACATGCTATAGTTTGTGAAGCAGGAAAGTATTTACTATAATAAACCACACTTTTATTAGGGTCAAAGAAAGCAGACCATATTTCCTATGGACTAGCCTAGGAACATTTGTTTATCTTCCCTTTTTTGTTTTGATATAGCAACTCATGTATCATTACTGTAAATTCTTTGCATTTAAGTAGTAAGTGGATCAGTTGGACTGAATATTTATGGAAGATCCTGGATTGATAGTCTTAAAAGCTTATAAACCTCTGTTTACATATAGTTTACACATAGTACTGTTACAGCACAGGCAGTTCAGCAATCCTCTCGCCAGAACGTAACATGGTGAAGGGAATGAGTTGCTTGGGTTCCTAGTCCAGCCATGGGTTCTCTAAAAAGTGTCAGAAGGGTGATTTACTAAAGACCACTGAATGATGGACAAGACCTGTTCAGGGACCCTCCAAAGTACTTGTAAGCAAAGCAGTTGTGGGAAAATGCCATTAAGATGCAAATAGTATCTTCCTGGCTATCTCTATAATGGAAATTAGTGAGCTATCATAATTCTTCAGGATGGGTAAACCGGCTGCATATGTGCCCTCAGCTATACCACTGGCAATTTGTAGTAAGTGCATTGCTTATGACAGAGTTGTTACAGGTCTCAAGAAAAGTAACTGAGGAAAGAATTGGCTTTATCTCTGGTCTTTTGATAAGTGGTATTTTACTAATATAATGTGTACACACCGATATCCTGTGAAATTCCTGCACGTCACCAGCGGTTTTTATTCGTGCCCATTAAAATGCATTACAGTGAGGAGGTTGCTGAAATGTAAATTAAAGGCTACGGCACTCATAGTTTAACAGCTGCCATGTAGATTGACAGCCTTTGTGCGCCCAGCTGGCAGTGTCAGGTTAGTGGGTCTCTAGTCACAACATTAATCAGCTTTATTAGTGCCACTAATACCAATTTGTAAGCAGACTGCAAGGATCAGACGGCCCAGCTGTCAGGCACTGCACATAGATTATTACAGGATTTCTTTTTATTGTTTAAGATTGGAATTATAATTTAATTACAGAATTTAACTATTTTTTACACCCACTGAAAACTAGCAAAAGTTCAATTAAAAAAAAAAAGCTAACTTTTTTACCCCGCCATTCTACCATCTCTTCTACTTCCCGCTCCCCATCCTCCTCCCCGCCTCCACCCCAGCATGCATGGGAGAGAAAATGAATTCGCTTCACAAAACCTGTTGTAGCATATCACTTGCTGAGATGAAGAACTTCTTACACTGCAGCAACAGCTCATATTGTGCTAGTCAGGATTTCCAACTGATTTCAACAGATTTTCCTTTCTGCGTTGATGTGATATACCCAGTGCCTTGAAGGACCAAGAGATAGAGGGATTGTGTTTATAATTTCCTCAAAAAAAACCTGCTAGCCGCCTGCCTGGTTTCTGGTTTCATTATAGTAATTACTAATTTTTCATCAAAATGTGTGTGTAAACTTCACGAATCTGAGGACTTCACTAAATTAGGGTCATGTTGTACAGTAAAATCTAATTCAAGAAAAGCAGAGCAAATATAAATACACAGACATCTCTTAAAACTCTTAAAACTTCCTTTTCTTTTTTGGTGTGGGACCTCTTGTCCTTATTACATTACACATCAGTTTCAACTCAGTTTTAATTAATGATTTTAAATTAGGCTAAGAGGATATTAGCTTGCAAAGCCCAGCAATGAAGAATGGATGTTGTGGCTCAGACACAACCTTCCAAAATCTCTGCAGCTCGCATCTTATAACACTTTCATGTCGGTCATACAGATTACATTTCCTGTAACACCAAAGCAGCTTTTCTAGTGGGTCAGAAACATGATAGGTTTATCCTTCAGTGTGGCCTGAAAATATACTGAGGAGGGAAAAAAATGCCTTTAACATCTACTTAGAGCATGCAAAGAAGGAAACCTCAAGATAAAATTTCAGAGACTTAGAAGACTTACGCAGGAGATATTTTCAACAAATGTTACAGAGGTTTTTGATCCCCCAAAATGCAGGGTAAAGGGAATTCCAGCTGAGAGGTCTCTGACCCCAACAGTCTCCTACCTGTACCTGTTGTGTGGCCCACACAACAGGAGGGTCCATGCCCCCAGTGTTGCCCACCAGGATTGCTGTAGAAATGGGCAGGCTTTGCAGGGCTGTGGCTTTTATGCTACTGGCTGTCCTCTGTGGTAGGGCAAGTCCCATGTTCCTCATGGAAAGCCAATGAGATGTGCTATTTCTTATTTTGCTGGATTTCTGTGTATCACAGAAAGCGCTGAAACGCATGTGAAGTGGCCAGATGCAGCTCATGTACATGTCTGATTTAACTCAGTTTATATTGCCATTGCTGGGCAGGAGCAGAAATATAGTTTCTGTTTAAGAAGATTCTGATTTTAATATATGCATCCTGACAACCAAATCTAATCCCCTAATATTTTTCAACCCAATGCCACAATCATGAAGATATTCAGAAGAAAAAAAAAAAAAAGATGGTCAAATTTAAATAGATTTCTTTTATTTGAGATTTTTGATTTGTAAGGAGGCATTTTGGGCAACTTCTGCATCTCAGGTATACTTGCCATCAGGCCCAGATGGCAAATATAGTGGAAAATACAGTGGCGCAGTTTTTAAACACAAGGCAAGAAAAAACCATTACATGCAAAGACTAAAAAATGGAAGGCTTCTCATGATGAACGGTAACAGTGACCTAATGAACCACAGATGACCAGAACAGTAAGAAGATGGCCAACAATTGCTGCCCTGTTACATAACCCAGGCAAGTTATTAGCAAATAAAGTTGCAAAGATTACAGTGCCTACTGCTCTCTGGCAGAAAGCCACATCTTCTCTGAAAGTGCCAACTTGGTCTGTGTTGCCATAAGTAATCCAGGGACACAAGAGCAAGAACTCCACTTTCAATAAATAAAATCTGGAGGATACTTAAAAAGAGTCTACTTATGGATAATTTTGGTAATTTGAAGATGGTGGGGAAAGTAATAGACTGCTGGAAAAAGGAAACCCAGTGTATACATTTAAAGAAGGAAAAAATAATTGAGACAGTACAGCTTAATTTCTTCAGAAAATACTGGAACAAGAAGTTAAGGAGATAATGGACACAAGCAAAGGCCACAGACTCATCAGTAGCAAATAATATCAAATATGTCCACCTTCCTTCTGTAACAGAACAATACACCTTTTTAACAGGAGGGATATTATATTAATTGTGTCTGCTGACTTGTGGGTTTGATGCTGTTTCACAGTGTTTTCTTATAAGTAAACTAGAGAAGTGTATTTTTGATTAAACCACTGTAAACAGGGTGCCACTTTGACTGGAAAATGGTAACTACAGGTTAGAGGTACCAGAGGAGACCCAGCAGAATGGTCACAGATAAAGAAACCTCAATATGGAAGAGAAGAAATTGAAGTTTTGTCTGTGGAAGACAGGATTGAGGGAAAGCAAAGTAATCTTTAAATATGTAAAAGGGAGCAAATAAACTGTTTATCTTGCTTAAGACATAGTAATACAATCAGATTGTAAAGAGAGGTTAGTCATTAGAAAAACCCTGACTTTATAATGGTAGAAATAGTCAAGACTTGCTGGGAAGATTAGGGAGCCTTTGGTAGTGGAAGGCTTTGCAAACAAGTTGGGTGAGCATCTGTCAAAATGACGCAAGCATTGCTGATCTTGTTTTTGGACAGAGGTGAGCTAGATTTCTCTGGAGGCCTCTTCCAGCTGCCTTCTCCTATAAAATTTGATTCTGTAACATCAGCAACATAATGCATGAGTTGGCTGTGGGCCTTGCCTTGCCGATATCATCAGCAAGTGCTACTTGGTGGAAAATAGCACAGGTTGTCTCGGGGCCAAGAAGGCAGTGCACTCCCTGCCGTGCCCCGGGGACCTGATCCACTTGGCGTCTGGCTGCTCCCAGCCCCGCTGCAGCTTATTCACCTGTGAGTCCTCCTCACAGCAGCTCTTAGCTGGAGGAGCAGGCCATCTCCATGCCAAACCTTGAGGAAGGAGGAAGGATGCACCTGGACAGCGTTCTTGGCTTGTCAGTAGGCAACATTTCAGAAAAGCATCCTAATGAACCGAGGTGGGCTCTGGGTAGTGGGTCCACAATGGCCACAGCAGAGGAGATGGCCCATGAGAGTAGAAATATTACTGCTGTCCTTACTCTTATAGAGCTAATAAATCACCTAGAAATTGTGCAGGATCACAAACAAGTACAGCTCTAGGCAATGGAAGTGAAGGATTCAAAATTCTGAAAGTATTAAGAGGTTAAACCTGTAAAGGCTGCAGAGGTTCTCTGTAAACTAGTCAGGCTGAATAAAAGGTCATCATATTTTCACAAGCTCCTCTTGCTAAAGAGTGCTTCTGCCAAGTTTTCTTTTGAGTTTAAGTATTTACAGATAACTTCTCAAACTCAAAAACCTCATTCTAAAATAAAAGTTTAGATGATTAAGTGTGCACGTTCAATATTTGATGGACTTAAATATTTTATAGAAATCTTGCGGAAACAGAGGAAAGTTACTGGAACATATATGTTCTGATTATAATCCCTCTAGAAATTTGATGGGTTTATTAACGTTATGGAAGCTCAGGTAAGTTGAGCGTTTTAATTAAATGTAAACAACTTTCTAATAACAATCTTGACGTCTCTTCCCAGAGAGTGATCCTAGAGGCCCAGTGCACTTAGAAATACCAAGGAGTTGCATTACAACCTGCTGAGACACTGCTGTACTGTCAAAATGATGTGGCAGTGAGCACATTTTGAACAGTCCTTACCCGATGTTCTGAGTCTCAGTCAGCTTTAAAAATGTATTGTTTCCTTCCAGCTTTATTAGTTCTTCATCTCTGTGTAAAGGATAGACTTTCCAAAGTCTAGAAATTTAATTCAAAGTTTTAAACTTGTTCTGAATTCCACAGATATGAATAGAACAGAGACATGTTGGCCACCTGTATTTGTGGGGTTTATGCAATGATGGTCCTGACTTTCTCAGGTACACTGAGGGGAGTCCCAGGGGCTGTTCAGAGTCCTCTAATATTTTCTTTCATCAGTTTTCAGAGGTTATGACCATGCCCAGCATGTATCCCTCTGCAGCCAGGGAGATCAGGATGTGGAAAATCTTTGGTCAGCAATAGAGGTAGAAGTCAGAAGCTAATCTGCTTCTGCTGGTGAAATCATCCTGCACATCTTGCATGCCTGCTGCAGACAACTTATCATGGCAAGGACATGGGAGAGAAGGCTGACATGTCCTTCCCTGTACTTTCATATGTGGCTTTCACTGTGGAAGAGGGTAGAGAGTGCACAGTTATCCTATAGCACTTATTTGGGAGTCTTCCGAGCAAAAAGTTGGTCCTTTCTGAGTCATGAACCCGGCTATTGCTTCTGTTCTTTAAAAGCTCTGTTGCCTATTCTTTGCCTCCTTTGGGCTAGAAAGACATTATATCAACAAGCATCCTTTCATCAAGTAAGAAGTAGATTTTATGCATCTCCGCCAGAAACTGAGAGGGGCCACTTGTGTGAATTTTGTACTAACATGCATGATACATTCAGCTCTTATCAGGAGTTGCTGAGGCAGTTCAAGATTTGGTAATCAACAAGGAGGGGAGTTATGGGAGTGGAGGGATTTGTTTACTCAGATAAAGAGAGAGAGAAAAAAAAGGGGTTAAAAATACCGCCCAAAAAGCTTGCAGTCAAGCCATCAAGCAGCACCAAGGCTGCCTCTCTGTAAATAGTCCCCTTCTGATGGTCAGAGACTGGGGTCCTGCTCTTTAAAACTGGTGGGAGAGACCTCTGAAGAGCAGGCAAGAAGCAGGTCGATAAAGCAATTCCCACAGGCTGAGGGCTTGAGGACAAAGCATATTGATCCTCTTCCCTGTGCTGAGGGGAAAGCCCCAGGGAGCAAGAAAGCAGCATGAAGATAGAAACTACCATTGCTTGCTATTTTCATCTGTCTCTGCATATGTAAAAAATCCCACCTCTATTTCTCAATAAAAATGGGTTCATTCCTTTACAGAAACTATGTTGGGGATAGGAAGTATTCATTGGGAAAAACTGAGGGAGAATTAATCCTGCAGAGAAGAGGGATGAAAGTCAGCAGGGAAGTGGAGGAGAGTGAGCTCATTTTGCTCTCCATGTTTATGTCAAAGACCTGCTCTCTGGAGTCCCTTCTGTCCCAGCAGTGACATGCCCGTCGTTGGACCCAGCTCAAGAAGATGCTCATTTGCTACATGTGTGTGTGTAAAAGGCTGTCCTGAAGTAGGTCATAACCGTGAGTCAGGAAGGGCTGAGCACCACTACAGAGATCCTGTCTTGTGGGAGCCATACAAAGACTTGAGATTATTTTAGAGAAGAAAAAATTCTACCTAGGGAGCTAGCATTCTAGTCAGGTTCCTTTTAAATGTCAGTTGCTCTGTGTGTTACTACAGTGGAGCTCAGCCTGCAATAACTGGCATTTATCAAGGCAATCTGTTTATTTTTTTTTAACATCTCATTTATGGCAGTTTTAAGTTCTTTACATTGGACTGTAGAAAATCCACTTACAGATTCAGAAATGATCCCCCATATATTTATATAAACAAAGCTTAGGAATGGGAAATCTAAATTGTTAATCACTTGTGCTGTTTTCTCCATGGAAATATCAAGCAGCTTTCCTTTGAGAGGGTAAAATACCCTCTTTGCACTCCATACAAAAAGGTTTTCTTTGTTACACCTGCCAGCATGAAAAAGGATTAATTTTAACAGAGCTTAACCTAGCCAGCTAGGGGAAGCCGTTTAAATGACTCCATGTCTTGGTTGCTTTTAATGGCACTGCTCTGGTGACTTCATTTAGTTTTGCAAAATATAAGAATTTTTTTACCTATGCCACTCAAATTTGTTGAATTTCATCTCAGTTGGAATAGATAATACAGGCCAGCCTTGCCTATACCTCACTCTGTGAAAAATACTTACCTATTTAGATTTTTTTCCAAGAGCATTCATCAGGGAAAGCAAATAAAAAAGTGCACCTTTTTTAGCATTACTTCATTTAATAAGGCAATGAATCCAAATTTTGGTGAACATTTGCAAAAGTCTTTCACACTGTGTTATATAGTAAGCAAAAAAACAGTGAGTGTTTTTTTCTGGGTTGATTTGTAAGCATTTTCTTCTCTTTTAAGCTATTTTTAAATGAACCTTTCTTTTGTAAAATAGGCAAGCCTAGAATTTCTTCTCAAAGGACTGGAAAGAAAAATGTTAATTAAAGCAGGAGTTAACAATGGACATATAGTGGCTTTTTATTATCTTGACACCTTCTGTAGCCACTACCAAAGCAAAGGAAATGCACAGGGCTACAACGAGCAATGGTGTCACACATCCAAGTTAAAAGAACTTGCTTATCAGAGTATCAGGCTGTGGAAACCCTCGAGGAAGAGGTGCTGCAGGTCTGCATGTTGAGCACTCTGTAGTGAGGACTGGCCTGGAGCTGCTCACCTGCACAAGGACACAGGGACATGGGACACGCACATCTGTAAGGCTGGTACAGAGCCACAAATGGGAAAATCATGGGACACTTGGCCCTTTTAGTTTTTGTGATTTTACTGCCTTTAAGTGCTGGTAAACCTAACAGCACAGAGAACAGATTTTCAGTTTTCACGGAAAGAAATTGTGAACAAACCATACTGCAATGGTCACAAAAATCAGAGAGAAATGCAGCCTCTTCAGTTCCCTAGTACTGAGGCAGAGTAAGCAGGTCTTAAACCATCCTTCTTGCATCCTTCAGAAAAAAAAAGCATCAAATTCAAAAAAATAAGTGTTCCCCACTGAAAATCATTCAAACTTTTAGGACTAGCTGAAATATCTTAAGTACAATAGGCTTGTCTAATTGCAGACATAATTTAAATATTTGAATTGAGCTGCTGCAGGCAGTATTCAATAAGAAAAGCAGAACTGGGAAGGGTTTTTTTTGCTTTGTATCCTTCTTGCTCTCTTCTTTTCTTTGTACTTGGTGTTAGAAGTGGTAGCGAATAGCTTATTTAGAATTTGCTTTAACCTATTTATAATGAGCAACCTCACGAAGCTGAAAAGTAAATTTGTACAAAGGTCCAGGTGACATCAGCTTCTGCAAATACACTGGAGCAGATCAGTGAACAGGAAGTAATGAAACCTTTTAAGGGAAATAAATCTCACTATTTAATGGGACAAGCAAAAACTTCTCTATTTTAGTGTTGATTTTCTTGTGTAGAAATATTTTATATCATAAAATATCCTCACTGAATCTGAGATTTAATCAGATTTTTATACATTTGGACTTTGTCTTTGCAAAATCCCTTGAACATAATGAAACATGTCACTTTGAAATGAAGTTTTCTGAGATACAAAAATTTTAGTTCAGCTTAAATACAAAGAAAAAGAATTTCTAGAAATTATTAGTCATTCCTGTACTACTAATGAACGATTTTGGCTCTATTATTTTATTTCCTAAATACATACTTGCACATAAAAAATTTTACAATAAAGATTTCCAAAATTATTAGAAAATTGTAACTTGCTTGTTTTGAAGGATTAAATCTTCATGTGTGTGATATGTTCTTTCTCTTAATATTATAGAATCATTGTTTCGAAAATTACCACGGCAATTTAACTCTTCCCGCTTTTATTTCTGTGAAAGGGAAGAGAGAGAAACTGCCTCTAGCAATAGTCCTCTGCTTCCTGATAGGGTTGACTTAGCAGTTATCTGTAATAAGCTGTGGACAAGCTCTGTGAACCTGTTGTTGTATCAACTGCAGCCATGGGTTGGTAACCTCTTCTGTACTGAAGATGTGTGACCAACACAGCTCTGTGACTGTAGCATGAGACCTTTTAGATTGTAGTAAACCTCAAGACTTTCCTCGATCTTCCTCTTGTAGCCTGTGGGATCTGAAGGATCATGCCAGGCTTTGCAAGTCTGTTTAGCACACAGCCATTAGGAGAATAGCTGCCCCAGCCACATTATTTCTAAATCTGGATAAACTCTGTTGCTGAGTATTTTTAGCAGTAGGTTTCTGAAGCCAGGAAAGCACACACCAGTCTAAAAACATGGTCTAAGTATTTAATGTGGTATTTGATTTAATTTAGACAAAGCCCCTTGAAAAAAGGTTATGTCTACAGATAGATAGGGATTTGATCTATCCAATAGGTCTGTGGATCAATAAGTGCAACTGTATTGCACTTAATTATGATCTGCTTTAAATGGACCAAGTGTAAATTATTTATTATAGAGAAGTACCAATGTTAACTGAAGATGCCACTCTTTCCTGTGACACTCTGCTGCTGTGTGATTTCTAGGCAAGGGGAAACAGAGAGCTCTTTGCTATTGCCTATGTAGGTGATGTGCTTTACTTTTTTCTCACCTGCGATAGAGTAAAATATTCATATAACAAATAATAAGGCACAAAACATAGATTGTTTCACTGCTGGCACCAGATTTTAAAAACACATCAAAAAAGTGAATTTTTAATGGCAGATTTTGCCCTTAGATTAACCAACTTCAAAGGAGGTGCTGCTAACATTTAGCTGCATTTTTCCAGGGTGACCTCCTGAGTTTTCCTGCATCTCTTGACTGAGTTTTGTGATAAAGTGAGAATTTCCAGGCATCTATTTGGTTATATAAACTACATTAACCTCTAGTTTTTGGAAAGTGCAATAAATCCCATAAATAATCTAGTAATTCTGAAATCATCTACTCCTTAATTATAGGTTATAATTAGTGTTTCTGTAAGAGTACTTTGCTTTATTCTTTTCAATCCACTTCACATCCATTTATTCTCCTATATTGAATTTTACATGATAGGAAATGTTGACCTGAAGGTGATCTTGAGCATGACACAGAGGTCAAGACGAATAAAAGACTTCAATCTGGAAAGGAGGTGACACAATGGCAGTCAGGAAATTAGCTTTTTCTTTTTCCTGAGTTTTCATCTGTTTGACACTGATTGTTACTAGAGCAGAAATAGGAATATGACCTCACCTTAGGTAAATTTCTAAGGTTAGTATATGAAGATTGGGAGGTGCTCTGATGTGATAGTGCTGAAGAACCTGCAATGAATTAATCATGGTCTTTTTGTAGTCATTTAAGTAGAGGAATGGGGTTTAGCATATTTCATCCTTTAAATCTTCCCTTTGCAGGTATTTGTGATACCTGTGGCAACTCTGCTTCAGACTGCGTGCTATCACTGTGTATTTTTAGGTGCAGGGAAGCATTTTAGCCTCTCTGAAAGATAATTTCAATACAATAATTTCAGAGGTCCATGTATTTTGAAAACATTACTAGCCAAGTAAAATGTGCACCGAAGAAATCAAATGTGGTGTAATAAATGTATATGTAGTCTGACAACAACTTGTCAATACATCCAAAATTCCAAAGACCTTGTTTTGCTCTCACCTCTGGGAGAATTTCAGTGCAGTGAAAAGAGCGTGTTTATTTTGAGTGTTTTGTTGAGGTTTATTTTCTATTTTTTCTTCCCCTCTGTCATTCAGTTTTCTGGAGAGTAAGGAAAGTCTCAGACATGAGACAAACTTTTTTTTCCCATGGTTCTGAACAATAACCTAATGCAAAATGGCTTGATAATAGAAAAATATATTCAGACTTCCATCTGAAACCATTTCATAGTTATTTAATTCCTCTTGCAAGGCCAGCAGAACATTACAGATGAGCTGTTCAGTGAAGCTTCTGTTCACCCATAGGCTTCAGCAGCAAATGAGCAGGGTAAATTGCTTTTCTGTGAATACATTTTATATGTGAGTTCAGAAGTGGCAAAAGTGGATCTTCTTCTTGTCCATCACCAGACCGAGTGCGTCCTTTCTGCACTCCAGCCAGGGAGGTGCCAATCTGTGTAAGCCCTATGGCACTGATGCTCATTCCCTGGCAAGGTCTCTCATATACCTCAGCCCTTAGGAGGGGATCAATATTGTGTTCAGGCACTTGATGTGCCCCCTTTGTGTCCCGTGGGTATTCCCTATAACCCTGCTGTAAAACAGCTGGCACTGCTGATGATTGGGAGGGCTTCACTTCTCTTATTTGTCTTGCTTCTTGAAATGTGTTTTACATTAGTCAGGGCAGAGTTTGAAATCTGTGATTCTCCACTTGTACACTGGATTTGTTCTGTCTGATTGAGCTGACCAGCTTCGCAACTCCCACAGTCAAATTCATTTCCTTTCCTAATAGCATATTAAACCCTTTTGAGCAGCACCACATCATAGAATCATAGAATTATTAAGGTTAATTAGTTATTAAAAGGTCTCTAAGATATTATGGTATCAGGAAGATCTTGTAGGATCTTAACTGTGACAAAACTTTAAAGAATTGTAGTTAGTGCCCTCATGGGACAGATATATGTGATTTGCTTGATTAATGTAGTTTGTAGCAATAACATATAAATGTTTTTGTAATGGTCTGTTTAAACTGCCTTATAGATTTTCATACAGTATTCAGTGCACACTCATCCATTTTCAGTTTTCTTCATTGCTGTCCTTTAGGAATAAAAGATACAAATCAACAAAATATATTAAGTAAGTTTGTGGACCCTCCTTTGGGAGTTTATGTAACCTGGTTACGGTTTTCCTGTAAACAAATCCTTTGAAATATTACCTTATAATAATTCTATAAGTGGACAACAAATAACATATAGCAGGGCCTGACCTATAATTATTTACACTTCAGGTGCTTAACAAATGAGATACAGAGCATCTCCCTAACAAATGTTTACCCTCTTCTTTTCCTTGGGATGATGACAAAGGTTTTCTATCCCTCGCTGATGACAGATGAAGAATTTGGAAAGTCCCTGTCTCCCATCTGGGAAAGGCAATTGCAAGCTCAGTTGGCTTCTTTTCATTTTTAGGAACAAGTGAATCAAGGCAGGGATTTGGAGGATTCCTGCTTAATCTTTTTCTCAGGGATTCTTTTCTCCTTTTCCTTTGGTTTTGACCCAAGAGGGCTGACCTGTACATTTTATCTTATGTCTAGCCTAAGAATCAGAAACACCATCTCTGCTTCCCTGCTACCCTACATTTCTGCAGTGACAAGCTAGGAGGGAGGGAAGGAAAGGAGAGACGAAAAATGCTCTTCTAGCCCTCAGTGATGCTCAGGTCATGTCGTGAAGACTGATGATCCTCTGCAATCATTATCCTGATTGCTGTGGTTTATCTGCAGGGGGCTTCTTTTCTTTCCTCTCACCTCAGGCTGTGTGACAATTGATGGGAAAAAAAAAAAAAAAGGAAAAAAATGGAAGAAAGAGAAAGGAAGATAAAATACCCCACCAGAAAGCATCTCCAAGATTAGATGCTTCCCTGTGCGATATAGGCTGAAATGCTTATCCATGCTTTTGTGATTAGCAGGATGGATTATTACGTAACCCTGCATCACCGGGTCTCCCCGCTTCAACTCTCGCTCAACCCTCTTTGCTTCAAGTTCCCACTGCAATGGAAAGGCCGTGGTGAAATCTCGACTATAATATCCTTATGTTGACTTAAGCAAGGCTTTACGTGGCCTTGGTTCATCTTACAGCCCTGATCTGACTTCATCCTGCTCTCTAGGGATGTCAGTATGTTCTGCTAAAGCTGCCATGGATTAGATCACACAGCTTGTGAATGAGCATTTCCTTGTTGGAGACTCAGATGGAAAGCTCCCTCTAGAAAGCAGTGAGGTTTTTCTACAGCTGAAATCAATGGTAAAGCTCTCACCGATTCCAAAGGAAGTAGGATAGGACTCAATAAATTGATTTTTCCATATATATTAATCAAATTCTACAATTCACATGGTGCCTTACTTGTCTAATTTTTTTGGTTAAATTTAAAACACATTTGAAGTGTGAGTGCAGTCTCAGAATGACAGCTATTAACAATCAAGTTCAGATTCCATTGAAACCAAAGGGAATTTTTCATTTACTTCAGTGGGATTTGAATCGGGCTCTGAAATTATATTTTAACTGTCTTCTTCCCTAACCTTTTGCATACTGTTGAGTATTAGAATCGAGTCCTTTTTTGCCTTCTTCCCTCTAGTGGTTTTCATTGCATCACATTCTTCAAGTAATCTATCTCACCATAACATACTTTGTGTTTTAATCACCCAGCAACAACCCACACCCTGCTCAGATCCACAAACACACTCATCACCTTCCCCATGTCCCATCAATGCAAAAACATCGATATGCCTAAGCCATCTTTATGTAACACAGGTATACAGCCTGATCCTGCACAGCATACCAGAGAGAGAGCAGACCCAAGTAATTACCAGAGGGGGCTGATAAATAAGGATGTGTTTCTACTTTCACTATCAGGCATTACTACCCGATGGATTGGGGAGGGATCAGGTGGGTAAAGCGTCCCCCTTTGGAAGAAAACTTTTTCAGCTGAATTTGCTTTTAGTATTGTCAGATCCAAACCAGGGTGAAACCAGCCACTAACCTCAGACAGAGGTATAACAAGCATTTAGCCAAACACAGGATGGGAAACTTAGTTAGACAGAAGTTTTACAGAAAACTGTTGTACTTGTGGATGAAAAATAGAAAGGGGTCAATAATATGGTATTAAAGAAGTCCTCCTTGGTCCAAGAAGAAAAAAGACAAATGTCTGAGCAGGAATGAATCTGACCTCTGTACTGGGCAGAGCCTGTGCTAATAATAAAGTAGAAATATGCATAAATATGATTTATTGTGAAAACACAAGATGGCATCTATAGAGGGATTTTATCTCACAGATTTGTTGGAGGCTTGTGTAAAGGAATTAAATACAGACAAATGAAAACCTCTGCAGTGGAGCTGATAAGGGTATATTTTGAATTTCCAAAAAGTTTCTCTAAACAATTTCTGCTTGATGGCTTTTCATAGGATCACTGAATTGTTTAGGTTTGAAAAGACCTTTAAGATCGAGTCCAGCCATTCACCCAGCACTGCCAAGTCCACTACAAAACCATGTTCTTTAGTGCCACATCCAAAGTCTGCCCTCCAGAAGTCCAAGCTTGCAACTTCTGCTGACTCAACTCGTTACTTCTCCAAGAATCTAAAACTGTATAATTTTGTGATTGCTGTGCCCAAGACAGCCTCCAGACATCACTTCACTCGCCAGTCCTTCTCTGTTCACTAACAAGAGGTCCAGCAGGGCACCTCCCCTGGGTCCCCACCACACACTCCAGGAACCTCCTAGGCTGCTTCTTCCTGCTGGGTTGTATTTGCAGAAGACACCCGGTAAGAAAGAAACAGCTACCATAAAACAAGAGGGGCAGTCCTTTTAGGGGTTAATAACTAGCTAAAAGATGGGGGAAAAATAAGTGGGAATAAACGGTCAGCTTGCATGGTAAAGGGAACTTAGTATTATCCAGCTGGTAGCTGTGCTGTTCAACATATTCATAAATGAACTTAGATACTAAATTGAATAATGAGAGCATTTGGTGATAGAAAATTATTCTGGAAATCAAACTTAAGCATAAAGAGTTGCAGAAGAATCTCACAGGAGTGAGTGACAGCATGCTAGAGTGGCAGATGAAATTTACTGTCAATAGAAGAAAAGGAAAATGTAGATGGGGAAACAACTATAATGCACACAGGAATAAAATTATAACAGATATGGCAAATTTCATTTACAGGGAGTAAAGCCACATTTTGGATTTGGAGTGCCTTTAGTTAAAGAAATTGTCTCTGGTTCAAAGACTTTCAAAATCATGGTACATGGAGAAATGTCAATGTGCCAGCTCTTGTTTCATAGCAAAAAAGTGTACTTTAATCAGTAAACAGCACAAACACACAAAAGACACTTTTAGCTGTATTTTGAGTTAATATGACTTCAGCCACAAGTTGTGTTCAGGTTGAGGCACTACCTTTGAATAAAGAAGTGGTTTCATTGGATTGAGTCTCAGGGTGAAAAACAAGGATGATTTAAGCTCTAGATAAAATTATGATCTAACAAAGACAAGAACATGTTATCAGGAATTCTTCTAGAGTGGTGGGGATTTTTTTTTTTTTAATTATTATTATTAGGACAAACAGAGAATTGGTATCCACCTAAACAACAGATCCTGGGCCTTTGGCTGCTGTGCAGCTTGTTAGACAGCCCCTCGTATGGATGTACCTAGCAAAAACTTTTCTCCTTCAACACTCAGGTAGCTCCTGCAGCTTTGGTATAATGGCTCCCAGCTCCAGAGATAAAGCATTACTTGCTGTATATTTTTTCCCTTGAATTAACCTTTTGTCTGGTAAAGTCTTCAGACCCAGCTCCCACTGTGACAGAGATGTGTTGTGTCTTCACTTTTTTCAGTAAAATTTAGGAGTCCATATAGAGTTCATGAATTCTTGCTCAGGAGCTATCAGAAGCAGTAGATGTGTGACCAACCTCCTGGTGATCAGTATTCTAGTGTAACTAATTATTTTAGGTATTTTCTAAATATATTCTTTTCATGTTCATCTCCTCAGTTTTTGTCATATTTGACACAGACTTGAACAAAATACTTTGTCCTCAGTTGTCTGGTGCCAGATGGTGTCTGCAAAGAATTTCACCTCTATGAGGGGCACACCGATGGTGCCAAATACTGCCTCTTGTGCACTGTGATAACTGATGAAATTACAAAGTTAAAGAAATAATTAAAGAACAATATAATTATTAAAATTAGTTCTTCACATCCAGTTTGATAAAAATCTACTTATAACTAAAAAAAGAGGCCCCTTTATAACTAAAAAAAGAGGCAGACCAAGTTGCTTTTTTTCTATTTTCAACACAAAAGGTTGAGCCGTTTCATCTCAAAGTTAAACTAGAAAGTACAGGAAAGAGCTATATTAATATACGCATAAGCCTATGGGATAATTCAGTTTCTATTTGAAAATGTTTTTAGACTAAGACTAAAAATGAACCCAACCAAACCTCAAATCTGAATTTTATGAGGAGGTGAAGAACATAAAGGAGGACAAGTCTGAACTGAAGAGCAATAGCATTTGTTCAGTTTTCCCCAGACATTGTAGTAAACATGATGCTGCTTTCTAAGCTCAGAGTGCTGCAAATGCAAAAGATGTGTTGTGTCACATTTTGATTTTAACTCAGTGAAATACTTTTCAGTTTTTATGAGTTTGCAAACATGCTGTTACTTAATAACACACCATGGCTTAATTTGACTGTTAAAGCAAAATTTCAAAATACTAATGAAAGTAAAGTATACTCTAATTTTCTTCTCCTTTTCCTGATCAGCATGAAACAAAATTGAGGTATCTTAATGTCATACAGGTTTCTTGAGTTCACTGTTTTCCATTCTGTAAAAGAATGTTTGATTTCTGTTGTTATCAAAAATTTTTAGAGGCTCAGTGGAACTGGTTGTGATTTATCTTGGGAGGGTAGCAGCAGCAATGTGAACTGTCAGAGCAGCCTGCCAGGATGAAGCCACATCTAGGCCCAGTATGTATTTCTATTGGCAAGAAGAAAAACTGCTGTGTGAAAACTGTCTGTGAGATAATATACAGAATATCCCAGCTCAGAGCTCTGCAAACCGAGAGAGCTGAGTTGGTCCATTGTGGAGCATGAGCAGTCTATTGCTTAAACCTACAGAGCAGATACTGAATAAAATTATATTTGTTAATATGATTGTGTTGTTCTAAGTGAAATATTTGTAGACAGTGTTATCTTGTAACAGCTTTCTGTCAATAAAATGAGGCAAAGTAAACTTTTTCCCCATGTGAAAAAATCTCCCAAATTCCCCAGGACTTGTTAGTTGCTGCAAAATGAGCAGCACTGCACAGATAAAATTCCCATCATTTAGAAATCCAAACAGTTTTAATTGAGGATATGATTTGCATGTGGCAGATGAAATTCTGCTGTGAATTCCTGCCATTGAGAGAGGGATGAGGAGCTGCTGGCCATACCTCCAAGGGCAGGGTCTGGCTCAGTACCATTATGAAAGAAATCTGATTTGTATGTTTCTTCTCTCTGCAGAGATCAAAGGCAGTTTACTCAGCTAAATAGTGAGGGCTAGTGTAGATTTATGGAACCAATTTAGAGAATTAATAAACCACACCATAAATCTTGTTAAGGTCACACTGTATGTGATTGTGCCTGTATGCAGACATGGAAATTTGGTATCCTTCCAAGTGAAAAGACTAGCTTTCTTGAGCTTAGTTACAGTAAGTAATTAAATTCATGCCCCTTAAATAATGGATCATTGAGGAGAGTGTTGTTGGTTGTTTGGGTTTGGTTTTTTTTAACAGAGATTTTTAAATTATGTGCCCAACCCTTCAAAGTACAGAGGACTTTCAACTCCCTTGGACTTTGGAGGGAGCTGAAAGCGCTTTACGTCTTGCCGAATGAAGGCCTTCAAATGGATCTGAATCAAAACACTTATGAACTTCGAAAATACTTTGTCTGGATGCAAATGCTAAATCCCCAGACCTGTTTTTAATACAAACCAGTATCTACAGTTTGCATGGTCCTAAAATGTAGTAGCTAGCAAGTATGGTCTGTATAATAGATTGAAGGAACATGAATAAAAAGAATCATCTCATGAATAGAAAGGTTTAAAATAGATGGTATAAAAATAGCTTGTTACTTGGGAAATTTTCACATCCTTAAATCTTACGGAGAGCCTGAGACTTGATCTTTAGGGATTTGGGGTTTTTTGTTTGTTTTAATTCCCCTTAGGTCAAACCCTGCCCTGATAAGTAATCCGTTCTCTCTGCTGCACAGATATAAATCTGCTTCTACACAGCTTTTGGCCCACTAATTCCCTGTAATTGACCTTTGAAGTTTTCAATATATTCATAGTTTTGCCATGCAAAAAAGACACAGAATTTTATATCTCAAATTTCAGGTAAGATGCATATACATATATATATATTTTATTATTTGAATTTGGATGCATGAGGAAAGGTCAGGGATATTACTGCAGGTCCAGCCTCTCCTTATCCCTACTAACCTGTAAACCATTTTTAACCATGTTTGACACAAGGCAAGAGGAATGTTTCAAGTCTCAAAGACGTGGGGTGTCTGCCAGCAGACCACCTGCTTTGTTTTTGCTGCTGTGTGTGTTTCCCCTTGTCCAGCTCCCACAGGAGCTGATGTGCTATTTCAAGTCGGTGGTGGGACACAGAGGCGTTTGGCATCAAGGTAGAGGTGCAGGGACATGCTGGAGGGGAGGAAGGACTGAATGTGGAAAGAGGTTCTGATCCATGGATCAAATTCATCAGAAAATGGGAGTGGGCAAATCTGCTGCTCCAGAACAACCTCTCCATATTCTTGGTCTGTGTGTCAGCATTGGTCATGAGGTTTCCATAGCTCTGGAATGCCTGTGAAGTTGTTCTTTCATTAATCAGGAAGCAGCAAAGCAAGAGACCGAAGGTATTGCATTAATAGTGGTGCTGCATCTCATCCTAGTGACAGGGTTGGCCAAGTTCTTTTAAAATATATGTGTAAATAAAAATGCAATCTCCTCTATAGCACCATCTCAATTTTTATATCCTGCTTGAGAGAACAGTCTCCCTCCAACAAGCCATTTCTAGCTCTGGCTCTTGGTTTGAAATGCTGCTTTGAATATGACATGAAAGAGATATGATAGTGTGTAGGAAGAGGAGGAAATACAGTGGGAGGAGAGAGACAGCAGCGTAGCTGTATTGTCATCTGTCTTGATTATTGTTCCAAAAAAAACCCCCATGTGTAGTCACCTGCTCTGATGTCATTTAGTTTGAAGACCTAAGGTCCTGGCCCTGCTGAGTGAGGTTGCAGGGGTAGTTTTTCAGAGGATTTTTCTCCCCTCTTCTCTCAGCCTGGCTGTGTGTGGTGAATTCTTCTTGGCCAGTTGCAATTGCAAGCTCACACTGTTAGCCACAAGAAAGTGTAAATATCTGAGAAGTCCCTAAAGCCATTCAGGTGGCTTTCAGGCTCTTGGAAGGTTCCCTTCCCCCAGAGTGGCATTGCCTGTGCAGCACAGCAGTTCCTGATCCCAGAGCTAACCAATGTTTACAGAGTTAGGGGACTAAGATGCTAAAGACATCTAAGACCTGTTGAGGGCATTTCATCTGTCTGCCCAGTTGCATATTAATAGGGTGTACTGTAAACCAAGACTTGCAGCTGAAGGGCAGGCGGCTTAGCTCAATTCTTTCAAACTGCTGTGAATGTAATTACACCTAACAAATCAGCCTTTGAATGATGCCCACCAAAAACGAAGCACACACAGATTTATTGCCTGGTCTGTGTGTGAGAAAGGCAGAGAATGTGATTTGAAAGAGGGAGAATAAAAAATTGAAGGATCCCATACAGCTCAGAATTCTCCCTAGATGTCTAAATTGGAAAAGAGCAGCAAGGTTTTGGTTTAATTTTAAAATACATCATCAGGTGTTCTGCCTCTCAGAATGCATCATATCAAATCAGTGGCTGCTGAAGAGGTACACAGCAGGGTGCAGAACCACACACTGCAGAAAATGGGAAACACACAGTGACAGCTCTGTTACTGTCAGTCATCCAGGCTGGTCCCGTACGGCCGAGCAGCTCTGACTGCTATACTGAAGTGCAGCACTAAACATATGCGCGTGCCTGCTTCTGACAAGGGAATAGCAGTTGTACCACTGACTCCCAAGGATCTGGTGTGATTTATTTTTCCTAAGCATTCCTGATAGGATATTATTATATGTTGGCTTATTTCCAGCAGTCAGGGTGACATCCAGTATTTTAGCATTATATTCAAAATGCACACACGTTTCAGAAAAAGGACTCTAGCTGAAAAAAAAAAAAACAAAACAAAAACCTAAGGAAAAAAAAACAAGTGACATGAAAAACTTACACTTTCTGAATGCTATGCACATACTCATCAACCAGGGATAATTAGGCCTGTTGAAGCCAGTGAATACTGAAAACGTACAGAGGGTTTATTTGTTGCACTGAAGGGGTGCAATAACAGGTTTGGTTTCTTTCGCTGTTTGCCTGTCAATCATACTTTTAATTACCTAATTGTTAGATCTGTTAACAGCCAAGACTGGTTGACAACTTTAGGGTAAAGGGCCTAATAATTTTACTGTCAACAGTACTCCAGTTTTTTCAGTACAAGGAAAGAAAACAAATGCAGCCTTCAACACAAACAAATGGAAAAAACAGCTCCAAAAGCAGCATGAAGCAAACGACAGGCAAGCTGTAGCACACTCAAATGATCAAGCTGCTGTAAGTGGATGAGCATTGTGCATGGAGTTGCCCTCTCTGGGGTCGTTGTTTACCTTTGCCTAAAGTCTGAATTGAACCATAATTTGTGCTAAGCATATAGAAAGTTTGAGAAATTCAGTTCCAGTTAAAAAGTGAGGTCATTTGTGCAGTGGTTTTTTTATCTGCAAAAAGTTTTGTTGATTGTTTTCATTCCTCCGGACAGTTCTGATGGTAAGAAGGACCAGCTCTTGAGAGTGCTGCTCAAAGTAAGCAAGACTGTCAGGACAAAATACTGAACTTGTACTGACAGTGTCTGTGCCTCAGCTGCACAGCTGACAAACGTCTGGGCCATGCTAAGGGAAATAAGAAACTTCTGAGAAGTCCCCCTGGTGCACACTGAGCTTTCTAGTTGAGTGTCATTCAGACAAAGAATCTCATTCCAGGAGACAGCATAGCTTTAAAGTAATTTCTTCTTTCTTCTTAAAGTAATTTCTTCTTTCATACCTACCTATATGTTTTGTGGCTAATATATTGGCATACTGCTTCATTATTTAATAAAGGGCACATGCAATTGCTGCCTTAGGGTATGACAACACACAGAGGTCAGAATTATGACAGATGCTTCTCTGCAATCAGCTATCTACAAATAATTTGTAAGGCATAGTCTGGCCTAAAGATATCACACTCTATTCTAAAAACAATTCATTTTTGTATTTGCTTTTTATCTCAATCTTCATTTTTGTGGGATAAAACCAGAGATTGCTACTTTATGGTGAGCCAAGTATTTTCTGTAACCATAGAGTAGAGCATTTGATGTGACCAAAGGTTTACTCCTATCTCTGGAGCCACTAGCTGAATTTTTTCCTTTTGGATCAGTGTTTAGGCTATGGAAGTTTGCGTCATGATGAGGTAATGCTTCTATTTTGTCTTTTATTGATTAGCTTTTTTCCCACATTCTTCTGGCAGAGTGCAAAGGTTTGTAAAGCATAAGACACTTTGTCTGGAGCTGTTCAGTTAGCATTACCCTTACTAAACCTAGTTACTTTTACTAACTCCACAGCAATTTCTTAAATACTGTTAGTACAAAACCAGCAGTCTAAAATACTCTTGTTCAAATGCTATGCCAGGCTTTAACCAATTTCTTCCTCAAATAGTGGCCAAGAGGAATAATGTCAGTTTATTCTAGATTTTAGTTCAGTCGTGGTTACAGATTACTGTTATATTTTTTGCTGTAATACACAAAGAAAACAAAAAATAACTCCTACAAGAGGCAAGCTAGTTGCAGCCTATTTCCTGACTTGTTTGTGGAGAAGAGGGGCTTAAACCAAAATATTTACTTCTAGGGAACATAAAACTTGCTACTTTAGACATGTTTATCATTAAAGGTTCTGATCCAGAGAGTATTAACGCCCATTATTAGACTTGTATGAATCTAAAGAGGCTTAGATGAAGCTATAACAGGCAACTTCAGCACATTTGTACAGGATCTGGTGGACTGCAAAAAAAAAGTATTTCATAAAACCTTTTCATGCTACTGCTGTTGACATCCCCACTGACAAGTCCAATGTCATAATTTCACTGTTTCCAGCTGGCATTATATTTTGGAACAGAATTATGGCTCTATTCCTCAGTGTGTTCACTCGTCCTGTAGCAGAAGTCAACATAACAGAAGCCAACTGAGACAAACTTGAAGTATCCTGATAGGGTTCACTGAGATATACACAAGGAGAGATGATTTTTTTTTCCCCAGTTTTAAACTTGATGCACAGAGATAAGAAAATTACCGGGAGTTGTGTTAAATGACCCAAAAATTAACAGTATGCTATTGTTTCTCATCTTTGCTTTTTTGCTCTTTTCTTGGTATCTTAAAATACTTTATACAAATTGCTTACAGCTCATATGTCTGCACATTAGCAAAGCAGAAGGTTGCTGTTTTATAACACAACCATGGGTTGAGTGACTGGTACCAGGGTATCCCTTGAGGGGATACGGGTCTGCTGCTGTCTTTTCCATCACAATAAAGCAAACTCCAGTGGGATTGGTGCAATAGCAAGATCCAGGTCACAGATATAAATAAGGAAAATCGCTCCTCAGTAATGGGGTTGTGCTGGCCACTCAAAGCCTGCCTACCACCAGTATCCCTCTTTCATTCTGTGCAGGGTAAGTGTGCTTGTAAAACTTCACTGCTTGTTTCTTGGTAGATATCTGATGTAAATAAACCTGTCCAAAATTATAGTCTGTGCTCTGTGTGTAAATCCAAGGCTTTTCCTTGGTGCCTCCTGGGGCGAGCCCTGTGCCCTTCTGCCTTCAAGTTTGAGAATTGTGTGGGGTGGTTGGGGGTCCCTTACAGCCTGCCTGGGGGTGAGAAGTCCTGGCTTCTCGCAAGGCTGCCTGCTTCTGGCAGCCAAGACCCTGCTCCTGCTCTGGCTTCTGCGTGGTCTCTCTCTTAAGCTTTTCTCCAGCCCGACCCTTGCCTTTGCTTCTGCTCTGCTAGTGACTCCCATGTTTAGGGTCACTCTGGGTAATTTTGAGAGCCAGACTGAGGTGGACTCTCCTAAAGGAGCCTCCAGTCCTTGCCCTCTCTGCTGCAGTGGACTGCCTGCCTACCCTGGTGTCCTGAGGTGGCTTCTCTGTGCTTTCTGTGGTTACAGTGCCAGGCTAAATGCCTTTTTTTTTAATTTGGGTTTTCTTAATGGGGTGCATAGAGGTGTTCTCCATTCTTATTTTTCTTTTTAATTTTGACATCATGATGCCTATGTATTTCATAAGTTTATGCCTGTCTCACCTGAATACCTTTTGCTCCAGTCTCCAGCATACTTGCTCTTCACTCTCAGTTCATCTAGCTTTGATGTATATATTCAGCAACACAGTGCTTTCTGTTCAGAAACACTTGTTGGGGGTTTGGGCTGTTTCTCTCAGTGGTCAGTCCTTTATGTTGGGATCACCTAAATTATTTATCCCATGAATGATCTTTCCTGTGTTTACTGAATCTTTCAGATCTCTTAATGTAGACATAAATACCAAGACTCTGAGCAATACGTTTTAAGCAAGAATTGATTTCCTTTGCTTATTCCAGGAGCCGAAATGTTATTTCCATTCTCAGTCACTATTTATCAAATGTATTTTTGTCTATTCACCAAATGTTCTAGATAATTGGATCTTATTCTTTTGTTGTCCATGTTTCAAGTTAGTAGGACATCAAAGTATTCACTTTTAAATTATTTCCTTAATTTTTGTATTTTGAATACCCATGATCTGCTTGGTCATGGACTGAATTCTCCTTTCCATGCTTATACAGGGCTTGGAATTTAGTGCTCTTGTTGTTCCAAGTCCCTTCTTTGTTCTGTGCTCAGAGATGTTTTTATTGTCTTCCTGTCAACTGCAATCTCTTCTTTGCTGTTGCTCTCACTGGACTGAAAGACTTTGTACACTGTTTGCCAGCTAATAATATGAGACAATGCCAGGCTGGCAAAATGTGTTTGGCTTCTTACAAAAATAACTATGCAGAGATTCATGACCTGATTACTAGTTATATCCTCTGTATATGGTTACTTAACTAACTTCCAGTAAATACAGGAGCAAGATGACTCCTCCACACTCCTTCCTCCTGTAGGCTATGCTCCCTCCCTGTCTGCTTAAAACAACTGCAGGCAAACCCCCTCATCTCTGGAGGTACAACAGTATCTGCAGTGTCCCCCTCCCTGATCCTTCTGTGAGTGCCTGAGGTTCAGGCAGGCTGTGTGTGCTCAGGAGGGGATTAAATGCGTGGCATCGCTGCCAGGTTTGGGAAACCCCCAGTGTAAATGGGCTGATCTGGAGGGCAGATCACACAGACACACAGGCAACTCCAAGGCGTGTGACAACAAGGAAATTTTCTGGTATTTACCTCAGAAATACTTGACCTGTCTGAGGATTTCACAGAGTCTGTTGAGGGCCAAGAGTTCTTGGCCCCAAAGCCAAACACTGAAGGGAGATAATCAAATCATCTGTATTCCCATCTAAAGAAACCACTGTACACAATGAAGATTTTTTTTTAAAGTGGAGTTTTTTGACATAGCCCCATCTCTGAAATAATGCATTTTCAAGACTTTACAGGGGAAGTTGTAGAGCAAAGGGCAGATTTGAGTTGGGTCAGGTTTCCTGCAAGCTGTATACGTTGTACAGTGCTGAATTTGGTTTCCTGTGTTGTTTCATACTGTTATTGTTTTGATTTTTATTATCTGTATTATCCTAACACTCTAAAATCCCAAAGTAGAAGAATCTCACTGTGCTGGGGTTTATACAGACAGAGCACAAAAACAGGTCTACCTACTGAGTTTGCTTTCTAAGAACAAACTAGGAGAAGTGCATGGTCTGCCTGAGAAACCATCATGTTTAAGACATGTGGTCTGTGACCAGGGGAATTCATCATGCAGAATTTTCATAGACATTTTGACAAGCTTCCAGAGATGTACATATCCTTATCATAACTATACATAAGTCTAATGAAATCTGGAACTAATAGTACATAAATCTTTCCACTCAAGTCATAAATAAGATGTTCTAGAGCTGTAGTATTGTAATAAAGACTGTATTCATAGATTGATTATTCTTTTTTTTTCCTGTCCTCATGGGAGCTGTGTTCAACTCCTCAGCTGATGTACTCCTAATCTCTGATCGTGCATTCATTACCATAAAACATACTGCATGTACTTTGAGCATGAAATAAAACAGAAATTTAATACCATGCTCTTTTTAGATCCCCATTTCAGGTTGTTTATACAAAAAGGTAAAAAAAAAAAGGTGGTTGATCCTTCAGTTTTTCTTTAAGGAAAATTGACAAGCTGCTTTGAAGACTTGCTTTGAGGCTAAGTTATTAGTTTTGCCATGGTTTTAAGGAAAAGGTGAAGACAGAAGATGAAATTAGATCAGCAACAGGCTAAAAGTCCTTTCCCAGAGCACCTGGAGAGGTTAAATAAACTGCATATGGCCCACTTGAATTTGCACATTTTTAGGAATTCTGTGAGTCAGGGGGAAAAGTAGGTAGACTGTTAACTTGCCATCTTAAGCAAAAAGCATCTGGGGAAATGATTATTACAGTCTGAGATAGGCATAATATATAATGAAATATACATCAAGCTTATAAAATACAGTTCCTTAATTTGACTAACATCTCTATGAGTCTAAGCAGGGTCCTGCATGCAAGATCCTGAAAGCTACGCATGCAAGGTAACTTTTTGTTTGTTTTATTTGCAGTCAGGAATTTAGGTTTGGGAGTGTTTTTTGGGGTGAAGGAGAGGGCTGCATTTGTTTGGGGTTTTTGCAAAACTACAAATGCTTACTCCCAATGGGTTTGCAACAACATCTGAGTTGTTGCAAGCCCAGAGTTTGCTGATGCCCTGAAATAAATGGCAATCATGGTAAGCTTTCACCCAAGCATTCAGGGTATCAGGAATGGTTCACTGAAGTACCATTGGATGCTATATGCTGACAATGTGCTTTTGTTTGCAACAAACTCTGAAGCCACAATCCTCACCCTTCTAGTGTTAATCCAAGATCTTGGCTTGCTTTCAGGCTATAGAATTAACTGGAAAAAGTTGGAACTGCTTGAGATCTCCCAGATGCCTTGCTCAACGGCTTTTCTTCCAGTACACCTCCTGAAGGCAGTCAGAAGCAATTAAATGTTTGAGGGATGAGATACTAAGGAATTCTGAAAAACTTGCAGACATGAATTTAAAAACCATTGTCCTTTAATTGGCAAAATACAACAGGTGGTAGCATGTGATTTATATGTTTCTCCTGGGAAGAATTAACAAAGTCACATTTTACTTAGATATTTTTTGTATGGTTTGAATAGCTTGGTTCTTTCCATATTGTGCTCTGGGACTGATTCTTCTGGACTATTTTGCAGAAAATAGAGACTCCCTACTGCTAAGAATCGTTGGTGAACCTGCAGAGATTTTACTGTTTTGTTGTCATGACTTGAGCCCTTCACTGATCCCACCAAACCTGTAGCATCAGCCCATGGAGAGGCAAAAAAAGCACTAAAATCCTGGATCCTTATCTGCACAAGGAAGCCTAAACTGTCCAGGCTGATAGATTGCAACTGACACCCCACAGAACCTCGCTGAAGAATCATTTCTCCGTAGGATAGATTGATTGCCAGCGTGTATGTCAGGAACTAGTTGAAGAGAATACCTCCGTTCTGGATTGTGTCTTATAAGTCCCACCTTTATAAATATAGGTTCATCTGAAATGTCTTGATCTTTGGTATATAAATACATGGGATGTATGCAGCTCTAAGAACGTCCTAAGTTTGGCCTGCTCTATTGACAGTAACAGTATTTTTGACTTTCGTAAATGCTTCTGAAACCTGTTGTGAAGAGTAAGAGTGCAAAGTCTTGGCAAGCAAGCTCATAATTTTGTGCTGTGTGGCCAGGTTAGCCTTTAAGTATGCATGTCTGACAAGAGGTTATGTAAATGAGCATATTTTTGTGTTGAACTCAAGGCAATGGATGGGAGGCAGTAAACAGACATGTGGTGGCTCATGTGATATCTTTGCATCTGAATACTTAGAGGCATTGAGAAGCAGCCCAACATAAAGACGGCTGTTTGGATGGTATGTGGAGGGGAGAAGGCCAGTAAAGCTCATTGAACATGAAGATCTGTTGTGCTTGACACCACATCAACACATAGCCAGGTACAGTGGCTGCCCAGGGTTTCATAATGGCAGCAGAAATAAACATTCTGAAATAATGCAGCCAAGTGCAAAATCCTACATCTACGCACGGAAAATGTAGGTCACATTTAAAAGGTGGAGATCGTTTCCATCAATGCAGTGGCATGAAAAGGGGATTGGGGTAATGACAGAAACACAGGTAATTCTGGACTCCCAAATGGATGCTGTCTCTTAAAATGGCAAGTATGATTATTGGCTGTGTAAGGAGTAGGAAGATAGGGAGGCAACTCCGGGGTTACTGAGCCTCAACTTCACAGAGTGTGTGGAAAAAATAGAAACAGCATTTAGGACAGAACGAGTTGAGGACTTGGAAAGATCTTTTGATCAGTGGGAGAAGCGAGAGTGATGTTTTGTTGCCAGTGTAACAGAACGACAGATGAGGTGCCCACAACTACTATTTGTGGCTTTATCTCTACTAATAGACTTCTTATGGACACAACCCTCTGGATGCCCAATCTGGTGCATTTTATATGGTTACACGGTGTCTGAATCCTTCTTGGACAGTGCTGGAGTGGATTAGGATATGTACTCTTGCATAAGACTTCTTACATCTCAATTTTAAGATAGGTAAGAAGATGCCAATACCTGAGCTTTGCAGGGAGGTTATATCTGAATTTTAGCTTTGACGTTTCAACCTTTCTCAACTGTATATGAAAAGAATATTAATTCTGATGGTCTAGTTTCTTACACAAAATCAGTGGTAGCTAGCGCTTTGATAGCTTCTAGAAAGAGGTGTTTAAAAAAATAATTCTCGAAAGTCAAAGCTTTCTATTGTGTTTCCAGATAGGAAAATAGATGAAAGCTAAGAAGATATGCCAAGTAATTCCAAAATCAACTTTAAAGCACATGATCATGTCTTGGCAATCTGAAAGCAGTGTGTGGAGAAGAGAAAAGGGTTGGCAGAGGAATGAAGAAAAGAAGTATTCTACAAAAAAAGAAATGGCATGTCTTGGCAGAGAGACAATGTTTGCTAACCTGTTGAAGGGTTCAGTTGTAAAAGAACTGTGTTCATGAGAACTGAAATAGAGCAGAAACCATTTACCACTTGATGTTTTAAAGCAAACTGCCAAATAAAATTCTGAAAGGTTTCACTTTGCAGATCAACTCGACCTTATCATGTGATAATATAGCAGGAAAATCTGTGCTCTTGCTAGGTTCTTTAATAATGCATCTGAGAAGACAAGTCACATTCTGCTCTCAGTTACAGTGGAGTAAGCCATAATATCTCTGTTGAATTCATATTTATTTTGGCATACCTGAGAAAATGAGGTAGTCCACAAGGTGTAGAAGGAACAAAATCAGTCATTTGGGTGATAAATCCCAAGTATAGACCAGGAGTCAAATGTTGAGCAGGGCAAGTATTAGTCTGTGGTGGGTGTGGTTGAATTTAAAAGGGCAGATTTTAAAAGGGAGATACTATTAAGCTGGTCTTGCACACCAACATCCTCAGTGTTTGTTTTTTCAGACTCGTCTTTATGTGACTTTCTAGATCATCTTTGATAAAAATATTTTGCATGCAATGAGATAAGCTCAAGGGAAAAATGGAATCACGGGGCAAACCACCTGAAACATCTGAAAGAAAGTGTGGGGAAGGTGAGCCTCCAGTAGCCTGGAGAAGACCCTGCTTTTTGGGTTGTTGCTATCTTGTGCAGACGGTCCCTGGCACCACAGTTGGGCAGTGCTCCTTCACTTTTGCAGCACCATCAGGAGTGCCAAAACACATAAACAAACCACCTCTGATATGTTGTAAAAAATCATTATTTAGACTGAGGTTTTACTAATCAAGCAGGGAGCAGCTGAACTTTACTCACCCAGACAGAAGCCCTGTTACCCCTATCCAGCGCCAGATAACCCAGCTTCGCTCACCAAGTGGATGTGCAGGCAGCCACTGGAGCTGTGTTTGGATACACAGGGGTTTTGTCCAGCTTGAAAGATGCCTGTGTTTGTACTTAGCAATTAACTTTGCTGTTATCTGTCTGCAGCGTGACGGCTCGGCTGGGCTGCTCGGGAGGGCTCTGCCGTGAGCACAGCCGAGGACGTCAGCGCGATCTATACAGCCAGGCTGTCTCAGATGGATCGGGCTTGGTACGCAAGGTGTTTCTGCAGACACTCACGTTTTCCGAGTAGCAACGCTTGTTACACAAAGATTGGAGAAGGGTTAACGCAACTCCTTTTCAGTCCCCCTTCTTTCCCCCCTTGCCAAACACACGCTCTCAGCAAAATCTCTAAATCATGCTCTCTTCCCGGAGCTCCAAGACTGTGAGCTACACATAGGACCTCTGTAGCTGCACAGTGCCATACTATTCTGAACGAGATGCTGAAGGCACTTGAGTTTCTTTTACACTCTCCCCTCCCCTCCGCCCCAGATTTAACCTAGTTTTTATGGCATGAACAGCCCCAAAGAAAGTCGGAGAGAAAAGAGATGAAGGCCAGAGAGCAGAGGAGGACCAATGAAAGAAGCAGTAACCATTCTGTCATTCCTTTGGAGAGCAACACTAGACACCTTTAAATGCAGAGAGTGTCCTCTGCCTTTTTGCCAAAGCCCTTTTATCTGTGTGAATAAAAAGGGAGGCAGGTCAGCCTAGTTTCTGTTGCCAAATAAAAGCATGAATAAATTAGGCTATTCTTAGTNGGGGGGGAAGTCAGTATCTATTTCTAAAGCAATTTCATATTCTGCCCCAACTGTTTGCGCATGATAGAAAGGGGCTGGAGCTGCCTACTACTATGATTAGTACTATTGTTATCGCTGAAGGGCCTCATTGTTCTAGAAGATGTTAGGTTTGCACGATTCACAATCCATCTCTATTCATCCAGGAAAGGTTAGGAGAGAGGATCTGATATTCTGCAAAGGGTTTTTTCCCCCCCTTCCCTCTCCTTCTACTTTACTGGCTTAAGGCAGAAAGCAGGCAGAAGGTCTCCTATTAACTAGAATTAGGAAACAGGGATCTAGGTGCCTGGGAACAGCCGCTCCGTAGCTCTAATCCCAGTGAGGACCTTAATTGTATCTGGTTTAACAGTTATTCATGCTATTTTACTGCAGGCAGGCACGGTGATTAGGGACATTGGTTGGAAAAATCTGTTCATTAGCCTAATAAAGGCTGCCTAAGCTTGCTTGTTCAGCCACTAATAATCCAACTATTAGTGCCATGCTAGATGCCTTGGTATTAATATGTGTAGTTTACTAGTGTCACAACAGCAATATGGGTCAGTTTAGTGGCTCCTTGGTTTCACAGTCAGGCACCCTGTGCCAGTGCAGGAAAGAGAAAATGAATGAGTGAGTAAGTAACAAAAAGAGATCGCACCATATAGCGAACCCCCAGTATGTTCTTTCCTACAACTCAGAGGCAGCCCAGGAGCCTTAGGAACAAGGTTGTTTGAGGACAACAAAATCAGCCCTTTCCAGTGATGGATGTTCTTGAAAAGCAGTTTATATTTTCATAGGTGGTTCACTCGTTTTCTTCGCAGAAGCGCTTTGGCTGTCTATCAAACAGTAACAGAGAGTGATTGTTGGGCAGAGGGGCGCTTGCCGTCCTCCCAGCAGCGCGCAGGGCACGGGCAGTCACCCCTGCCGGCAGCGCTGAGACCAACACCCAGCCTGGCCATGTCCAGGCTGTCTTTGGAGGAGGAGAAAAGGAGGTATAATTGTATTTTTCTCTGCTTCCTTCATTTCCCTCAGATGAGCTAAACTTTTCCTTTCCTGATAGAAGGAGGTAAAAATACTGCTCACACTTTAGGGGATTCATCCACGCTAAGCATAATCCTTGTGTTGCTAATTAGAATGTCAGTGGTTCCTTTGGTAATAAAACCCTGTCATTCATCTTTCTCTTTTATTTATGGGAATGATTTGTTTCATTTTACAATGGAAGTTGAAGATTATGCTAATGTAATATTATAGGTGAATTGGTGCTAGATATCTTTCTATAGAAGTTATTTCCAAAGATTTTAATGAGAGATTAGAACATTTAAAGCTGGATTATTGCTTTGTCCATCTACAGCTGATCTTTCACCTGCCTGTTTTCAATAGCTCTTCATGTGAGATATTATATATCCAAGTTTGCCTTGATTTTGAACCAAACTAGACTCCTTATCACAAGCATACAAAATTAAGTATAAACACACACTGTGTATGTCTGTTAACAGCACTGACATCTGTGGTGAAATGAGAAGAAATAAAACCAACAGATAGGTAGGTGACTTGTCACTACCTATAACTACCCACCTAAATTCAAAGGATATACTTTCTACTATCTCCTGAAAAATACCCCTTTTAAAAAAAGGCAAATCTCCCATCCTTATGGAGAAAAAACACTTCTTCATCTTCACTGAGCCTCACCTGCTCTCTTTTAAATCCAGAAAAATACTAACCCAAACCCTCCCACAAAGTGCAAGAGCCAAAATCCATCACTGAGTGCTGAGTAGTCTACATGAAAATATTGCATAACTTTAGAGAAGTTATATATTGCTTAGTGTCTTTAGGATAGGTAGATATCTTAACACATCTTTTTTCAGTTAATTACTTTATTTTCTCTTCTAGGCATGTATTTTAATTGCAATTGCTATATATTCATTTATAAAAGATATTATTTTAATCTATTTGATTGGTGTCCCATGGGTTTTATCTCAATGGTATTTATTATTTTTTGATAAAACTGCATTTCAACAGTTTGTTTAGTGATGTTAAGAGAGAATATAACAGGTGGGCATGTTCATTGCTGCCTCCATATGAAAACGTCTACATCTGGGATGCTGGTGGTACGGTGCTGCACATTTCATAAATTTCATAAATTTCAGTCAAGTGAAAAAATGTATTTTTCATGTGTCCATGACCATCAGCTTCCTGTGCTCCAAAACTCTGCTTCCAGAACTACTGATGCAGATGCCATGTAGATTCGGGCAGCAGTGAGGGATGTACTTTTCCTTGCCTGCAATATGTTGGCTTGGAAAACCTTTGAAAAATAATAGTGAGAAACCTTATGACTGATATTTTCTAATGTTTAAGGTTGGAATTATATGTTTTACGCTAAAAGCTGGAATATTTCTAGGACTTTACTGAGAAACATCCCATGTTCTCATATTTCAGACGTGACAGATTGTATCTTTTTAAGTAATTGTAATAGTTTGGAAAATATTATTAAAATCAATTCCTCCTCCCTACAGAATTAATCACAGGTGGTTGTTTAATACATGGAAATCTTCAGGACTAGAAATAGATGTCTTTGTGTGATTCTTGCTGTGTCTCCCTGCCTGATGAGAAAAGTTTTATGTTGTAATACATGATTAGATTTTTTTAATATATATAGAACTTTGTTAGAGGTAATCAGATTGAGTTCATGTGACTGAAGAGAAAGGCTGTTGAAGAGGCTGTTACTGAGCATGAGGTACCTTTGAAAGGTCCTCTATGTTGGCTGCTACAAAATTGCATTATAATAATATTATTATTACCATGTTTTCTTTTGCTCTTTGACATTAATCTCTATAACTCTCTCAGCCTTACTTTTGATTTTATTTTACTTTTAAATCAACAATGATGGACACAGCAATATGCTATAAGTATTAAACTTTGGTGGGAGTCTAGTAATAAGACTGATCACAGCTTTAAATAATATTAACAAAAACTGTTGCTACAGTTGCTGCTGTGTTGAAGTAGTTCTGTAATAAGAGCAGAAGAGGCAACTCTCTTGTAACCTGTTCCCAACATTGATGGTGCTTTGTGAAAAGTTTAGCAAGAAAAATGAACTTTGCATGACTAGTCTTCAGAACCTGTAAAATTATTATAATTGCACTTCCAGTCTCCTGAGGATCTCATAAAATGGAAATATCATGTGGCTTCTGAATGAAAAGATCAGGAAAAAAAACCTTTTTACTGGTTGCTTGCCCTAAAAAACCAGGATCTTTATTTCAGGAACTAATTGCTTTTTTTTTACTGCTTTATTTTGGAATTTCTAGCTGAGGTATAGGAGTGCAACTGCTTTTTAGCAAAGTAAAAAAATATCTGCTCTGCTAATGAATTTAGAGGAATTAAAGTAAATAACTTTTTCTGCTGGTATGCTGCTAGACTTTGCAATAAAAACTGTATACTCTTCAATTATTTTAAGTGATCAGTGAAATGATTCTGCTATTGCATATTGAAATCTAGCAGTGCATTATCCCTTCTCAAGGGTCATTCAGTGAAGAAAGGGCACCATACCTTATTTTGTTTCAAGCGTGCATCTAGAGGGATGAAGGATGAGAGTAGAGTAGCCAGAATAAAAAAAAAAGCACCTAAATTTCAGAGCAGATGTCTTAGTTATGTAGATTAGATCTCTGTATGGACTGTAACAGTGCAAGAGTATGACTCTTAGGTCATACACTATGACTCTAATTCTCCTCACCTCATCACCGAGTGGCAAAGCTGAGATACTCAGAGTGTTTGTCATAAACACTGAAATCGTGGGCATGAGTATTCAAATTCCAAAGCAAAGAAATCAAGTGCAGGACTAGTCAATTGACAACTGAAGAATCTAAAAAGCTAAGCAATCATCTTTCAATTGTACTGCATGCATGACCACCAGCTGTTATTTTATTAGATGGAATTGAATTTGTTTCACCAGCAATAGTTGCTTTCAGCAGAAGCTCAGTGGAAACTTCTAATTCATGTTGCCAATAGTTCCTGAAAAGATAATTCAGTCTAGACTTTGGTGCAGTTTTAATTGGATTCCATGGATTTTAGATAAGCCTATGGCTGGAAGCCTAATTCTAGGAACCCTTAAGGAGTAGGAAATGGTAACTTTTATTTCAACACCTGCTAAAGAATGGCCATGGAAATGTCTGAAATTCCACAGGTATCTGGCTGGAAAAAAACCCAAAGAAATGCAGTCGTGGCCTCATTTTGTGTTTTCTGAATACTTGGCAGTCCACATGAGGGTTTTCTGAGATATCTCTTCTCCACCTCATTGCTTGCTTTGCCTTACTGCTGACTTCAAGTTTACATCTTGAGATGAAAACAGAGATCAAAGACATTCGTGGTAACTTACTCTGTGACCTTATTCAGACTCCCGTAAACCCCCTCTTAAGAGGGAATGGCACTTATTCTACCTGCTGGTAGCAAATTGACTGCTATTTCTTAGCTACTTTCACCGTAGATGAAACCTTCTAGGTCTTCCACACACTGTCAGTATTTATCTCCTCCAATATATAAGGACACAGTTATCTATAGAGTGAAGAATGTATTTTGCAGCAGCCTGCTGAAAAAGCAGATGAACAGTGAGTTCCTGTGAGGGACTGTGGTGTCTGATGGCAAGAACGCTGGATGGGGATTCATGAGATTTGTCTATTCCCTGCTCTGTCTTGTGCCTGTTGAATGACCTTCAGCAAGTTACTTTCTCTCTTTTGTCTCAGCTGTCGTTTTACCTGCTAAGATGTGTTAATGAAACACTCTTTTTTTTATAAGCTGCTAGGTGCTGATGAATAGCACTGATGAAAAGTACTGTACAAAAGCTAAGTGGTATTGAATATATGATTGCATTTGGCTTCATTGAATTGTGACTGATAACACAGATACTGACCAGCAAGAAGCTTTAATGGTCCAGTAGATATTATACAACTATTAAATTTTCTGTTTGTCTACCTTTATGAATCTCAAAAATAATAGTTTTTGATTATTTTATTATCAGATTACACTGATTAATTGTTAATAGATTACACTGATTTTGCTTTCTGATGTAATGTCACAGAGAAGCTAAAATCTTGGGATCTGTTGGCATTTATTCTGCTAGCTGACCTTGGGATGGAATGGAGCTCAGGATGCCTATTTGTATTAGCTAATTTAAGATTAGTTAAACATAGTAGGCAAAGGAGTCTGGAAGACTTGTATTCAGTGCAATTTATTCTGCTTGTGCAAACATAAGACATAGAGTTTCCTCCAGCTGTGATCCATCTGCTGTCCTGGGTTAGTGGGAGCCCAGTGCTGTACCCACAAGCTGCAGGAAGCAGAAGTGGCTGAGATGCTGTGTGGAACACTCTAGTGTAGGAATGGTAGGCAGATTTAATACACGCTTCTGTTTCTGTGTGGTCATGCCTGCTCCTAGACACAAGTATCAGGGAGGTGGCTTACATCATTTGCCAGAGATTTGTGCTGAAATACATGTAGCTAAAATTTAGGTGAATATTGTAAATCCCTTAGCAGACCAAGAAGCCCTAGAAAACAGGCCAAGGATCCACCATTGCACTAAACAAAAAGTTCACTACTAACCTCAAAGGCTTCTTGTTTTTAAAGGCTTTGTCCTGATGCAGTGTTTTTCTGGCTTCTAACTTAATTTCATCCTGAGGTTCTCAGCTGTGGTTACATTGAGACTCTTGTTTCTCCTAGCACTGTCTGAAGGGTTGGTAAATTCAGCCCTAAAATACCAATTACCTGTTAGTGTTTCTCAATACTTATATATGTATTTTCAGTAGTAGCAAACTTGGTTATTTAATTTGTGGGATTTTTTCTGAAGCACAGCAACCCAAAACCTTCATGTGTACTTCTTTGGTGTAAAATTTGCACTGTTATTTTTAGATTACTTGCTGAATTATGCTGTTAATATTGCCTTTCAATTTTGTTAAAAAACAGTCCTTTATGTGTCTGTATTTCTTTGGACTTGATACCTTGAACTCTCGGATCCCATCTCTTGACTGGTTGGTCAGCAGCATACCTTTAATTGATAGCTTTTGGACAGGATACATAATCAGAGCACCCCCCCCAGAAAGTCCAATAGCTTTGAAGGTCATAAACTTGACTAAGAAAAAGATATATTCAAAAGCTCGTGTAAAAAGGAAGTGACCAGAGTCCATCTGTTCTCAGTGGCGGGTAGACATCTATCACTCGTATGTTTTAATATCAACTTTCCATCTTCGAAATTGAGGTTGTCCTAGGGGATCTGTATTTTAGTGTTTCTGTCATAGAAATGATTAACTTGCTTCCACAGTTATGCAGTGTGCTGCAAGAACTGAAGAAAGACATTCGATATAATAAAAATAGCGAACCAATAAAATATGGGGCTCTGTTAATGTTGGCTCAACCAACAGAAACAGAAAATTCCATAAATCATGCTCCTCTGTCTGTAGGCTTGAAAGGTGTGGTTTAGAAATCCTTCCTACTTATGGCTAAATGATGAAAATTACCAGGATAAAGGACTGTCTCATTTCCTGTCTCTCAAACTTGGAATATCCTTACAACACAAAAGGAATTTTTATACCAATACCTCTGTTTCAAGTTTTGTCTCTATTATAAAAAAAACACCCCCACCCCTTGCCACAAATCGTTCTGCAAAGCCTAAGGGTATGAAATTTGTTCCCTAAGTTTATTGCTCACCAGTGTGCAAAGATAAAATTGTCTCCCCTAAAAAGTCTAGCCTAAGGAGAGGGAATTCAGAAAATGAGTGACAGCTGAACAGCTAATTCCCTTGGCCTCCTCTCAGCTTTTGTTGTTAGAGTTTAATTTCCTATTTTTGGAAATATTCATTCAGAAGCTGAACTCCTTTGCTTTTGTACTTCTCCATAAAAATTCTTATTTGCTTTGCTAAGCCAGCCAGTGAACTTCATAACAAGTAAGAATACAAAATCCAAAAAGTAGAGAGTGATTCATCCTCAGCTGAGTTATAGACTTGAAGCCATTGTTAAATGGGGTTTTTTTTAACCATTAGTGTCCAAGATTGGGATGCCACTGAACACTGAAAGTGTTCCTTTAAACAGTTAAAATGAGATGAAAATCCCTTTCTCCAAGGGGTGGTAAACTAATACACTGATTAAGTATGATCATGAGAATTATTGGCATTAAGGATACTTTTAAGGAGGAGTGATTTTTAATGTTACTTCTCATTTTGCTACGTGATTTGCTACAGGCCTCTCTCATATCTTATTTGGTGATGTCATGTATAAATTTTAGGTAATATACATTCTGCTTTCTCCTGCTTCGGTTTGTGAATATGTTTAGAGCCCATACTAATTTTGTGGAAAGGATAAAAAGAAGAGCTATCTGGATAATTTTAAATCCTTCAGTTTGCACATAATTTCTATTATATGTGCTATGGCTTCCAGATAGACTCTCTCAGACAAAAATGTAGTATATGCATATAAATATATTTATCTACATGTATCTATATTATACCAGATAACTTTTGTGTTCATAAGGATTCCATTTAGGTCTTCGCTATAACAAATTTACAGGCATGCATGACTTTTTAAGGGTTTCAGAGATGTGCCTGCATTACAGCACTGTGGGCAGTGGTGTTCACTGTTTCCTTCTCAAGGGCAGAGCACGGGGCTGCTCCTGAAGTCTTCACTCTGCAAACCTCTCACCTTGATGTCAAAGCATTTCTGTGACATTGAATATGTGGATTCATACCAGGGAAGTCATATTTACCGGTAGGTCACCTTCCTTCACGTCCTTTTCCAAGGTGGGGGAACTGGAGCCAAATTAAGTCGAGCATTTGCCAGCAAACAGACTAATTTGCTGTTCTGACATTGAGATGTTCTATTTCGTTAGCCTGTTGCTTCAAGCTGGGAACATTTTAGGAAATAGTTATGTTTTTTCTCTAGAGCCTCTTTTGTTTACTTTTCACTCCCAAACTGGTGCCATAAGGAGCTGAACCTACATCCACCAAAATTTCCCTACCGCAAGAGAAGGGATGCACTTGAAGCAGAGTGCCCCAAAGAAAATCTTTTTGCTTTATTATTTAACAAAGCAAAGCTGATACCTTGATTAAAACATCCCTGTAATAATAATTAACTTCTTTCACAGCTTCCCCCCCAAGGCCTGCTGGTTTCTCTGTTCCTGTTTCCCCCAATGTCTTACTTGTAGATATGGGTGCGGTGCACCGCGTGGCGCAGCTGCAGTGCAGATTACATGACTGCTCTTACAGTCCTGTTGCCATGAGGCAACTGCCAGTTCTAATTAACCCGAGAGAGATAAGGACTCAAATTAGTACAGGCTGACAGATACCTGGTAACGGGAGGAGGACAATGATTTCAGTTTATATGTTGTTAGGTTATGACCCAGCATGTATTACTGAATGATCTGGCTCACAGAGGCCATGCGTGAGGACACACCTTCAGGAGGTACCTATGCAGGGCTCACTGTGTGGGATGAGAACAAGAGTGACCAGGGCCTTCACTGGTCCTCCACCTCTGCTGGGGTAGCCAGGAAGGGCTTGAAGGCACTGTGTGGGCAGGAACAGGCTGTGCCAAGTGGTCTTGGGAAGAAGGACAGTGCTGTCATCACATGGATGGTGGTTTGATGTTGCTGTAAGTCTCCAATCAGTTGGAAACTTCTTGGAACTAGTTATAGTCTTCTGTATTGTTCTATTGTTCTTGAAGATATCTTCCTCTCTCAAGAATTGTGTTATTAGAGAAAAATATAATTTCCTGGCATAGAGTAGAAATGCAAATATTCACAGTGGTTGGTCCCAGGTATTTCCACATGGGAGAGAGAATGTGCTTCTTTCACAAAGATTAATGAACCAGCTAGAATCAATGCTATTGAAGACTTGGTTTCAGTAAACAAAGAATCTTTCTTTCAAAAATAGTGCTATCATAAGAAACTGCTACTGAATTAGGAAATCCTGATTTGATCCAGTTAAAATCAGATAAAAGTGAAAAAGACAAACAGTTCTGTCACTGAAATTAGCTTCTCCTTGAAAACAAACTTTGTTGAATTTAGGGAGATATTAATAAAATTCAAACAACTACAAAGACCAGAACAATACAGGGTACAGGCAAAAACTGTCAGTGATGTAAAGTCTATCTGAAACTTTTGTTTCCAGAAGAGGAAAAAGAAAAGCATAGACAAGAGCTCCAGATCCAACCAGAAATGTAATAGGAAAAGAAAAACAAAACAAACTAGAAAGCCTCAGAGCAATTTTATTGAAAGAAATCTAAGTTTTGTAGTTCAGAAGGTATAGAAAAAAATTGAGAGTTTCTAGTAATCAGCTGAGTTTGACATACAAAAGAAAGTACGACAGCAAGATTTTTTTAAGCCACTGAAACAAAAACACTAAGGAAAGAAGAGAGGCTTAGGGAAAAAGTACATGAAGCTGGGCATCTTCCCCCAGTCAGCCACAGTTTCCCCATCCTTCATGTGCACTACATCACAATTCTCCTGACACTGTACCAAAATGTCTCAACACAGAGTGGGGAGAGAAAAGAAGCCTGAATTATATGGTTACCAAACTGGGCTTTCTCATCATACCCCCATCTTTAAATTTCTTTCTCTAAATGTATTGTTAGTACATAATTGGTAAAGGAGAAGCAATTGAAGCTAAAGAAAAATACTGGCTGGGAGTGAACAAGTGAAAAAGTGTACATAGACAAATGTAGGCTGAAAACAAGAAGGTGACTGTAACAGCAATGACATTCTTACAGCCTTTCTCCCCCGTTTGTATTAAAGTCCGACTAACTTGACCCGGAAATGCAGTTTTTAAAGTGGATTACATGGTGTGGCTGTTAACCATGGCAAGGCACCGACTTGTGACCCAGACTGCTCCTTCCACAGTTGTGCAGCAGAGCCTTATCTGCCAGTAAAAGTGCAAGCCCCTAATATTGATTTTTGACTAATTGATAATCAGAATGAAACTGGAAAATGGGCTCATTGATATCTGACCTGCACCCAAATATCCCAATAAAGTGAGCTAAGCTTCTTAAAGTTGACATAGATATTATAGGAGGATGTTTTGTTCCCTCAGCAGTTGCCTGTGCAGAACATGAAGAGGAAATGAGCTTTGAGCTGCTCTGTCACCAGTTCTAGCTCATTTCACCTTCCAGCAAGTCTGAGGCTTTCTCTGTCCAAATTTTGTATTCCTTACTCAGTTTTCCCTTTGCTTTAGAAAGCCATCATATCCATTATCATATTAAATAACTGGACTTGTCATTTTGTCTTTATACTTATGACTATTTAGAAAAAATACAGCAAACTTCTACCTGGAAAAAAAGGGATTTAAAGAGTTTGTCATCCTCTTCATGTAAAAGCATACACTTCACTCATATAAAACCATTTATTTTCAGTACAAGCTCTGGATCACCAAAATGGTAAGTGGTTATTATTTCTTTCCAGCTTTTGATTTTTTTTTCTCCACTGTCAGTTGTTTTCTTCTTAACAAAAAAAGCCCAAACAAACCACATGGTCTCATCTTGAGTCAAATATGCTCCTTACAGCAGGAAACAGAATTATCACATTGCATATCCAGCTTTTCCACATGGCCTCTGCTTTTGAGACACTCCTTCTGTGTACTCTGTAATGCTACCATGCTAATACCTAGATAAACTACAAAATCCTTATGAAAATCTGCCATCTCTACTGCAAAATGTTCTTTTCTAGTTTTCAGGGGTAAGCAATTATGTGTCTTGTTCACTAGACTTTTTTTTTTAATCATGTTTTGGAGCACAAAACCATCTACTGAAATAAGATAGTAATGTAACCTTCATGGAGATCTATGTCCTTACTCTGTTGAGGTTCTGTGTAATGACACCCTTAGTTCAGGTGGGACTCCCTTTGTATTTCATCAAATAGAATTTACTTTGTGTACATCAGCAAGTGACACTGTTGAGATAGAAAAATGTAATTGAATAACAGCCCTTAAAGGTTCTAGTGTCCAGTCCATAGCAGTCTTACTTGATCTCCATATGAGGTTTTCTTTCGATATGAATTCAAAATTTTTCCACTTTAAAGCTATGTCTTATGCTCCTATAGTTTTATAATATTTTGTATGAAGGAAGTAATGGAAATAGTTTGTCGATAGGACCTCTGAAAATGCGATATTATTCAGGTCTGCCAAAAACTGTTGATGGAATAAAGGCAATGTAAAAATGGGAATTCATTAATTCTATAGTTTAGTTATGTTCAAGTGGTTTCTATAGACACAAAGAAATTGTTTGAATGCACAGGCCCAGATTTAATTTTTGTAAAACCAAACCCTGATTCAACAAAGCACAGTGTACTGTTTCAGTCCTCAATGCATCGCCTCTAACCCCACAGGGCATTTCCTCCTGTAGTCTCTGAGCACCTCTTCCGGGCCAAAATTGAAGATCTGGTTATTTTCTCATCCTCCTTGGTCAGTTTTGAATCAATAGGTTCCTCATTCCTTTCTTTTTTCTGCTTTTAAGGTTCAATCCACTTATTAATCTGCTTACCTGATGAGTCTATGTGCAGTATCTTACTAGCCACACTTGCCAGAGACCTAGAATCAACTGCATAATAGCACGAATGCATGGGGACCAGAGGAAAATGGTGTTCAATTGACCACAGTCAATCAGATCTGAATAGTTACCTGGGATTTGGTTCACCAGAAACTGTTCAAGTTGTACAAAAAGTTCCTGAAGTTCCAGAGGGATGAGAAGTTTCTATTAAACAAATCAGATAAGCACAGAGGAAACTGATTGTCTAAATACTGCAAAGGAATTTGATGAATAACTCAGCTTGGAGTAATTGATATTATAATTCTCATTTTACTGGCAGTTCAAATGACCTAGTGAAGTTAGAACAACCACAGCCCCTCAGTTAAGCTTAGGGCTAACTTTAGTTACAGGACTCTGCATTTAATCATGATCAACTTGTTAGTCATCATCATACAGTGCGGACCAATTTCCAGTTCTGGAAGATTGCTGTAGTCAGTTCATAAATATCTGCATTTGTCAGAGAAACTGAATATCAGATAATATCTGAAGTGGTGAAGACTAAAAATTAACATCTTCATCACTTCTGACAGCATCTGGCATTTAGTAACAGCTACTAATACTTTTTAAATGTAGGGACTATCAGCAGCAAAAATACTCTAAGTAGATGTAATTTCAGTGCTGTGCCTTGTACTGAAACACAGCTTCAGCTCAAAGCACAACTATTGCTAAGAATCTTGTGTATAATTATAAACTTTTAAAAAGTGTTGAAACAGATCATTTGCACATGAATGATGTTATAAAGGAATTAATTTCAAGACTTTTTAACTGACAACACTAAAATTTTTTTCAATTATGTGTAATTTGTTAGGCTTTAAAAATTATTAATTTTGTCCATTTTTGATGAAATGAAGTTAGTCAGCTCCTGTTCCACGCCTAATGTTTCCTTAACTCATTATTTAGAAATTGCTAAATGTTTTTGGTGGGGTTCCTTTCTAAACCCAGTGGACGGGAGTCTTCAAACAGCTGAGGGCTATCTTGCACAGAGATTGATTGAGGTAATTATTTTTTAAATGTGCCTTTGTACGTATTTTTTCACAACTATTTCTCTTCCCATTAGGCTATATGCATGTGTTGTACGTCTTGTTTTCTCAGTCATCCTTATCTCAACTATTCTGTTCTCCTTGCCTGTTTGGCTTCCTCTGACTGTTGTCCTGGGACACTGCAAATCAAAGATGTTTTCCCTTGAGTCTGATATTCCAGTTTCCACATCTTCCAGTAAAGGCAGACCAAGTTTGATGGCAGTATTGTGTAATATATGGCATGCCAGGAATATCTTACATACAGTTCTTTAGAAGGACAATCTGGTAATGCATGTCACCACACTGCTTTTTAAAGATGATTAATGGTCTTTTAAATGATTCCTCAGGTGAGCTGTAGATCTTCATTATCTTCTCTGAAGACATTGCATTAGATTTATTTGGAGAAAATGAAATTAGGGTCATGAACCTTTCTTGAAAAACTAATTTATATCTTCTGAATTATTGAGAAGCACTATACTCTGATGATGTGATATGGTTGTTGATATTATAAAGACAACTGTCAATAACATCCAGAAGATAACTGTTATTTCTTATTTAACAACTTGGGAAGTTGCTGCTGTCTTTAAAGCTATTTTTAATAGCTGCCGTTCCTACTTCAGTTTCATCTGGATACACTCAAATTTTATCTGACTACCCAATAATTAGCTGCTGTCAATCCAATCAGTGCTAGATTGGCTAAGCTATTTTTTCTAAAATGCAAAAGTTGTCACAACACTGCTTGACAATATTATGTCATGATGACGTTAGGTACTTTGCCACCTCACCCACTGCATAATGATTAATTTGAGCAATATTAAATGAATGATAGGATTTAGGATTCTGATGAGCCAGAATTTGCCTGAAGAAATATTGCCACATAGAATATTTGTATATAGTTTATTTGGATGAAGAACATCATAAGGAAAAAATTCTGTCATTTGCTATTGATTCATTAAACTCTTCCAAGTAAAACACAACATCTAGATCTGAAAATAGAGGCTCTGGCCTATTTTGCAAGCTCCTCATTAGCTGACTGGGAGCTTATGCAGTGAGGAATCTTAGTGCTTGGGTTTTTGATGCTGTATCACTATGTGTGGCCGTATATTTAATTCTGTCAGGGGTGTATGGAAAACTTTGCACAGCAGATGCCTTGTACCTCCATGATGTTTGGGAAGTGGGTGGTTTGCATGGAAGTACAATTCTTTCTTTAAAATTTTCTGCTGATCTTCAGTTTCTCCATGGTTTCCTGTTCTACAACTATTTAAACACCTCCAAAAAAACTGTGCTATCTTTAAGTGGTCTTTAGTGGTCTTAAACATCCTCTGTGGTGCAAAGAGGTTTTGCTATTTGAACTGCAATCTTTTTAATACCCAATAAATATGTTTTAATATATAACTGAGATTAAAGAGGGCTTTAGCTGTGTACTGCTGATTAAACAGACATGTTCTAGAATTTCTGCACATCACCAGTACAGCTCCAAGCACAAGGCAGCTGCTTGAAGGAGTGGGTGTTTTGTGAAGCTCCAGTGATCCTACTCAAACTCAATGGCCTGGTCTCTGGTGATCCACAAGCACCATGGAAGTCACTGGTGCCCCCAGATTTAACCATGTTGTCTTCTCAGGCCTGGAACTCGAGCTTGTCACACACAGGCAGTGCACAGAATGTCTTTCCTTTAGAGTCTGGCAGCTCAGGCTGTGTTCCATAAAGGGACTGTCAGCCCCATAATAGGCGTCATCGCACCAGCCTTTTGGGCAAGGAGCTCCATTGTGTGAGCACAATGTCTGCTTGAGGTAAAATGTTCTCGATGCAATGGCTGTCAGAAGAATAACTGTTATCTCCCAGATTCTGGCAAGCACTTAAAGGTCAGAGTCTAGGTTTTCAGGTCCACAATGGTATCTTGCTAAGCACAGAGTGTCCATAGCACGTGTAATGCTTTCAGCCAGCTCTCTATGAAGAGTGCTTAATGCTCTTCACACACGTAGGATAAATCTACAGCCTCACTCCTGCACAACAGCTTTCAAGGCTTCTTCAGGGTTTGATCCAGGCCCCCTTCCCTTACCAGGGCACACAACTTCTGTGTGATCCCCTATGAAAACAGCTGGAGCAGTGAAAGGAAGCATGGACTGCAAGCATGCTGGGGCCAGTTAGTATCTGTTCCTTTTGTTTGTGTATTTCTTTTTGGTTATCAAGTCCTCCAAAATACTAATATGAACTAATCCTTTCATCTTAGACACTTCTTTTAAAACCAAATACAATCTGTTACCCCAGATTACATAATTTTCTAATTAAGAAAGTTAGAGTACTGCAAGAGTATGTATTTTTCACTTGAAGTATTTCTAACAGTCCTTATAAAGGGAATTACTGTGGTGAGTCTCAGCAGAGTGAAAAAGGCATTTTGTGTATCTCTGAAGAATAATTGTGGTACAAAAAGTGCTGAATAACTTCCCTGTATGTTGCTGGAGATGTCATTGCCTGTGATTTAAAGCTCTAGAAGAACTTACCCTTTGGCTAAGCAGCTTGGAAGCAATGGTTAAAATACCCTTCAACTGCACTATCACTTTCCTTTTTAAAAGTCAAAATAGGCCAGTGAAGGTGACAGAAAGTTCTTTCTTCTGTTTGCCTTCATTAAGCGTTTCTTTAAAAAAGAAGGGAGAAGGGACTGAAGCATGCAGAAATTGCTTCAATAACCTTGCAGGAAACTGCCAGAAAGTTTTCCAAGGCTCTCATGCACTTGAACCTGGTGAAAGAAACCTACTCCCCTAGTCCTGCCCACAGCCTTCCTTAATAAAGTTGCTGGACGTTCGCTTTTTTTCTGAACACTTAATTGTGTAGGTTTCCCAACAAACTGGTGCCTGCCTGAGAGAATCGGAGCTGATGTTGATAGTGGGAAGAGAAAAAGCCAAGCTGAAGGGAGGACGTTTAGGGGTGTGCAGGAGAGCGGGGACTAGCAGTCTCCAGTTTCCATTGCTGGCCAGCATACAGAAGTCACCAGTTATGATTGGGTTACAGCTCATGACTATTTAGACTTGGACATGGACTTGAAGCCACGTTGTGTCAGTACAAAGGGAGGAATGTAACTCTGTCTCTCCAGTGCCAGGGGGCAGAGATTTGTAGGTTGGTATGTGACCTTCACTGCTGGCCCATGCAGGTGCTGTTCAAAGGCTCTCCCCATTCAGCTCTTGATACTGATACTAGATTAAAAAGAGAGAATGAAAAAAGTCCTTGTTAAAAACTTTCCTCTCTGTTTTTTCCCTTTATCTCTGTGAACAAGTTGTCTTTTGATTTGCTTGGGTTTGTGGGTTTAGGAGGCTGTTTTCCTTTCAAGGACTTACTCTTGTACTATGTATTTTTTCCTTTCGTGAATAACATTTAACTCAGTGAAAGAAGATTTTTCTTGAGGCAATTCTTGGGTATTTAAAAAAAAGGTTTTCGTTTGTGCCTATGCTGTCTTGTCATACTAACTTTTTACATTTTAAATTGTAGCTCCTTACCCGTATTACAGCACATGTGTTAAAAGAATCAGATCAAGGAAAAGAGAAGCATACAAAGCCAGCAAATCAAATCAACAGGGCAATTAAAACAGTAACTAGTAATAGTCTTACTGACTGCTGGTCAGGGAAGGGACCAGCATCCTCTCAGGTCTCCGGCACCATTTTCCAAGGTCAGTTGCATTCCCTACCAGCCCCACAGGTGTGTGCACATGGATAACTCATGGTGTTTAAGATGTCTTCAGAGATGACATGTTTGAGAACTGTTCAGGGACGGTGCTGTGCCATCCTGTAGTCAGATGCAGAATTGACCAGCCTTCCTCACTCTGTAAAGCAGACAGCATCCATCAGCGAAGACTTGGTTTAGCACAGATGTTTGGGACTAACTTTTGTACTAGAAAGATCTCAGGATTTCTGAGGATCTGGAGTGTGCCGCAGAGCAAAGTTTATGTAAATGTCTTGTGCCAGTAAGCATTTAGGTCAGATTTCTTCTCAAGGCCTCTCTGGAAGGCTGCAGAACGATGATGTCCACGTTTAAAGATGGTTCTTTTCCTGCATGCATGCTGAAAGGACCAAATGTGTAGAACAGAGTTGCTCCCTCTGCTTCTAAATTCCCTCCCTGGAATGCTGTGCAACTGAGCAAGCCTGCCCAGCCTTAGCAGCAATTTTTCCTTAACCCTCATAGGGTTTTTCGATTGAAGTGGTTGGTATAATTAAAAAGCAGCTTGACTGCTGCTGAGTTTCTTTGTTTTATATTTACTGGAGAAAACCACTGGGCTGTTGATCTGTGAGTTTTATGTTATTATTTAATTACATTGAGGGAAGATCCAGCATTTTGGATAATTTGAGTGCTATATTTTCTAGGGCTTTGTTTTGTTCTCGTATCCTTCACAGGATAGGAATCCCTTTCCTTCACAGTATTTTGCATATTGTTTTGGATTATTTATACTTCACTGTGCTTCCAAATCCATTATTAATCACACAGGTATTGAAATACATTTCACAGATAATACTGGACATACTGCTGTATTGTTTGCTTACATAATAGCCATGCTTTCACTCGGCAGGTTTCTCATCATCAAATTATCATTAGATAAGAAAAAAATGTTACAGCGAAGATTTGCCAACAACTTAATGCTGAATGTTCAAGCAAAATCCTGATGTTTCCCATTCCAGGTGATGACTCCTGGGGACAATAAATGAGCAGATGCTCTACTTAAATGAGAGCATATCACCTTCAGGGATGTGAACAGTGCAAGGTTCTGCTCAGTGGACCTAAAGGAAACCTCTTGTTCATTTCTTCTCCGGCAGCAGTCCAGATGACTAAACAAGAGAGATTTCTTTCATGGTTGCATTTTGGTCAGTATAAAATTGGGAGCAGATTTTAGTTTTGAGAGTGTCCTGCAGCTATCAGTGACTGTAAGCATAAGAGCACAGGGCTTGAAAGGACCACCTGGGTCATGGTATCCAGTTTCTGGGTCATCCGGCCTCTAGAAACCCACAGGCTGCAGGCCATGCTTACCCAGGCTCCACTGCGTCACTGCAACCTCACAGCAAAACCCCCAAAACCTCAACTAAAAAGAAAGGAAAATCAAAGGAATAAAACCAAGAGTGATAGAGAGTTTTAGCAACAGTCTAGACCCTTGCAAGAGCATGAAATACTGGATAAAGCTCCTTGATGATCCCAGCAGGCAGCCCTAGCCTATGGCACAGAGGAAGACAAACTCTCCTGTCCTGTTTTCTTTGCAGGCTTTTCCACTGAACTCTTGTATAAAAATGGACTTAACCCTGTGAGTTTGAATGAGTGTATCAGTCAAACACTGGGACACTGCTGAGAGATGCAGCATTTTCCACCCTGTGTTTAGTCTCTGCCTACTGGCCACACCAGGGCCAGGTGTTTTAGAGCCAAAGGAGAGCACAGCTTTGCACACTGGAGACAGCTAATCCGTGAACCCTTTTCCCCATACTGCACAGAACAGGACTGTTCAGGGGAAAGGAGTGCAGCTATGCTGTGCAACACGGAGGTTCACACTGGGTCCCTGAGGCAGTTTTCCCATCCTCAGTGTGGTAGAAGTCTCAACATGGATCCCTAGCTGTGGAATAGCACTGGCCCAGGAGTCATTCTGAGTTGGCCCTGGCTTAGGGGGCTTAAGTCTGGGCATAAATACAGTGCAGAGACCATGGAAAAGCAAACAAAAATCACAGATCTCAGTGCTGTTCCCATGTCAGAGAAGAATCTTCGAATACCTCTCTTTTTCCATTTCCACATCTGTACATGAGGGAGAGTAATAGCACTTTGACACTAAAGCATTTTTCTGGTCCTTGGATGGATGGTTAGTGCTGACATTAAGACATAAATCTGCTAAAACTGAGGATTGGTTAAATAAGTAAAATATTATTACAGAAACTCTCTTAGCTGTTCAAAATGACTCTTCTTAAATCAGCAGAAGTGAAAAAGGAATAATTGTTTTCTTTTAGCCCACAAAGTCAGGCACATACAAAGTCTTCCAGGCTTATTAGACTTCACAACAGAGTGGAGGACATCCACTATGTCATGCTCAGCAGTTCCTGCAGTGTCTGGCTCTTTTCAGCAGAGTAAAAGGTCACTTTCTGCAGACAAACAGCAACAGTAATAATGTCTACATCACTCAAATGGCATCTCTTCTCTGTAATTCAGAGGAGTAGCAGCACAGGTTTATAGAATTTCCTTACAGCGATCTCAAAGGACTCTGCAAGTGGAAAAAAAAAGCTCAAAATCCCCACCTAGTCACTGGGCCCCAGCGTGACTATTTTGCAGGTGGCCGGGACATGTCACAAGCAAGAAGTGACTCTTCAGATATACACAAGAGCTGGGGCACAGCAAAGAGCTAAATAAATTGAATCTGTTGCCTGCCTGTGTGAAGAGCTGATCTTACAAAGATAAAAAAAAGTGCATAAAATAAAAGAGGAGATTTGTTTCTGTTGCCATTTGAATTTATTTTAAGTCGTGTGTAAATGACTGTGTATCCTTCCTTTTAGTGTAATATTGGCTTTAATTTGGCTTAGCCTTTGGGAAGGATGTTTGACTGAATTAGAGAAGGAAGCTCAGTCCACAGATGACTCTACCAAAACCATTTTAAAGATTGGCTTAAGTTCAGCCCAGTTTGAGGACTCATGAAATCTCTTTATATGGTGATATCTATAATTTATGTGCAATATTTTTAATCTTTATAATTTATATAATTATAATACATTAATGTGGTTGTTGTAGATTCATTTTTCTGCAGACAAGCACCACTGTGCATCCCAATTACAGCTGGGCCAGGGTAACATCCTCTGACCCATCAGTCTTCTAGCTCAGAAAGGCCTTGAAAGCAGCAAGTTCAGCTTGCCTTTACAAGACCTAATATCTTCTTTATCTAATTATTTCTTAGTCCTAATATCTCCTCCCATAACTGTGTATGAGCTTTTGTTCTTTTACTTGCTAGTTCAAAAGCCTCTACACTGCCTACTTTTAGACTGTTATTTCCGGGCCCAAAATGACGGGATTGCCCGGAGGAAGAGCAGGGAATTTCTTGGGGTGGAACAATGTCTTCAATTGGTCTAGATGGAAAGCTCTCTGGGGACAGCACCACCTTTGCATTTTGTCTGTTGCACACCCAGCTCACTGGGGACTTGCTCTGGGACAAGAGATCTTGCCAAAAGGTATTTGAGTGCAAAGCAAGACAGTTTTAGAGTAAAAGAGCTCGAGAGTTTGCTTTCCTGAAAGAAGGGAAAAGGCTGTAAAACTGAAAGTTTTATTTGGGGGAAGAGGGCTGCTGGATTTTTTTTTTTTTTTAACAGCAACATCATGACCCCTTCCATGTCCATGTGTCATTACTTCTGTCAAAACTTGAACTATCTCCTCTGTGTTCAGGTTTGCAACATCAAAAGGACCATAAAGCAGTTTTCTTTGATGTTAATTTTTTCTGCTGATGCTGTCTGTGGTCAGGTAATACCACATGATTAATGTGAAAAGATTCAATTTGCTTATTTTCCCATGTTCACTAGGAAAGCAAAGATGCAGTGCATCAGTGGGATATGAGATACAGTCAATCAAGAAAATCCTCATTTTTAGAAAACATTTTTGACTTTTCAAAAATCAACCCTGATGCATTTTGTTTGG
>WBMY01010667.1:3081709-3116247 GCA_013397315.1 Donacobius atricapilla | reverse complement strand
TTTTTTTTTTTTAATTTGTGTGTTTGCATAATTGCTTAATATTAAAGAGAATATGGTTTGGTCATTTAGCTAGTAAAATCAGGCCTTGGGACTGGGAAGAACTGGCTCCTCTCACTCAGCTCAGCTATTGGCCAGGACAAGAAAGATACTTTGCCTTTTTATAAAATAAGAATAATGGTTCCTCCATTGTAAAGATGTGAAATCTACTGCTGAAAAGCAGTACATGAGAGTTAGGTAATATTATTTCTGGCTCTCCTACAAATGCGCTTAGTGTTCAGTTTTCCCATCTGTAATGTGGGGATGTTAGAACTAATCTACCTCCCAGGGTTGTTTTGCTTAATTCCATAAAGTACTTGAAAACCTCACATGGAAAGAGTTATAGGAGCACAAGGTTTCTTAATAAAGCTCATTCATGAGTAATGTATTTTTGAAGTAAGTGACTTGAACCCTCACCCATAGTTGGAAACCAACACGAGCCAAATCTTCTTTGTTGTTCAGCAAAGCTGGGTTTTTTGTTTTTATTTTTTTTCCCTTACATATTTAATTCTCATACGGCTTCACATCTCTGGTTTCTGGCTATGATTGAAAGCAGAAATTCCAAATACCACAAGAGAAGACTGGGGTTTTTTTACTTTTTCCCCCTGACCCTTCCAGAAGCTGGAAGTTTTGAAATGTACAAGAATCTTCTCCACCATCCAGTTCTCAGTCCCCTCACCAAAGACAGGTGTCTGAAGCAGTTTTCTCTGAAAACCGAGACTTAGAAATCCAGACACAGCCTGTACTCTGCACCCTTTGCGACCTGCTCAGCCACCTTGAACGTGGCAAGTGACTCTGAGGTGTAGCAGGGCTGCTCTATGCAGACAGCCACTAGGTGCCTTTTCAGCACTGATCCGCCCTGCCTTTAGCGATACAAGACCACATTCAGTCTCATCTAAGGCACTGTTATTGTTGCTGATTGCGGCGCAGAGCATGGGCAGGCTCTTTAGAAGTGCTGCACAAATGCTGCAGCTGAGATGGTCTTTACGTCAAAGGGCTGTAAGAGAAAATTAGCCAGAACTCATTTATCTCAGTGTCAAAATTCCTACTAACTGGGGAGGAAGTGAAGTTGGACGAGGCTGGAGGCTGCCAGGGAGCCTGGCCATCACACCGTGGGATGTATTACAAACCCGGATTTGCAGGATCCTCTGCCTGCAAATAATCCACACTCGGAGTGCTCTGCACATATCATTTGATGTGTGTAACAGAGGGATGGTGCCAGGAGCACAGAAGCTAACTTGGAGCTTGGGGAAGTTTTCAATCGGTTTTGCCAGGGTTTCCCTCGGTGGGAAGGCACGGATGGCTTTCTCCTGCCCCCTCCTGGTGCAGCCCTCAAATGTGGCTCTGGAAGCAATAGGCTGGAAAAATGGCACCTTAATTTTCCAGGGGATTTGCACCTGGCATATATAGCAAAGTTGGTCTATTTTCATGGCATGAAAAGAAGGTGTTATTATTATTTTTATTTTTTACTTCTTGTCATTGTAAATCCGGTTGAGCTCTGTGAAACTAAGCTGAAGCTGGGTCTGGTCAAGTGGCCAGATGCTTGCCAGTCAAGTGGAAAGCAAAAGTTAGAGCATTTCAGGTGTATTATCTAATGCCTTTCATCGTTGCAGTACAGTGCCTTGGGAAATATTTCTATATTTCTTTTTAAGCTGGCATGATGCTTAGTCAACTGAAGAATAAATGTAGTGCAATAATTTAACGATAGATAAGATTATGTAGTTCTTGACCAAATTCTTTATTCTAGAAGATAGCTGCAAACACAAAATTTCTGCTCAAGAGTAAAACTTGGCAGGGGGTGCAATGCTCCCATCCTGCACTCGAACAAAAGGCAGCCCCTGGGCACTGCACTCCATGGAAGAACAGGGCTGTTGGGCAATGCCCAGACTCCTGAGCTCTGAGGCACCATTGGGTGCACAGACCAATGCAATCTTAGCTTTTCCAACAGTTACCCACCAGGAAAGCGATAAATCAATGTCTAATATGTCAAAATAGCTACTGTATGGAATCACTTCACACTTAAACCCTTCAGCCTTTTGGATTGAGCAGAAGTGTGAATACAGTTGAGCACAAGTGTAAATACAGTTGATCACAAACTAAAACAGAGCTGCCTAAAAGTGGGCATCCTAAATCTGGGCTATCATTCTCTCTTCATATCTGTATTAACTTATTTCACTTTGTAAAATGATTATTGCTCACAAAACCAGAAAAATATTTTCAGGCCTTTTGGTTACCATATTTTGAAATAAGTCTAAGATCTTCTTATCTGTGGATGCAAAACTGTGTTCTGCTCTTGATGTAAGTTCTCTGGATACCAACACTTCTAAAAAAAAAAAAAAAAAAATCACTTAATGTTTTTTAATCACAGAAAAAGAACTGATCAGTTTCTGACTGTTTAGTTAAGTATCTGTTCCCTTATCATGCCTACCATATGCCTATTGAAGAGGTTGAGTCTTCTGAATTTTTTGACAATTTGGAATCAGCTTTTATACATACATATATATATCAGCCAGCTGTGATTGTGCTGCATTTTCAGGGCCTCTGTATTTCCTGGGAAGGTGTTGAACTTTGGTTGTCCCAACTGTTGGGACCACTTTTTCTGCAAAGACATGTCCCAAGCTGAGCTGAAGTTGGTGTTCCAGAGGATGTTATCTTTTTTCAATATATGTGTTTGAAAAGCACATCTTGCAGCACTAATAATATACATTTCTCTCTCTTAAAAATAATACCTTTTTCTAGAATGTATTTTGGCTGAGAAGTTTCCATATAAAGTCGAGCAACTCAGCTCGGTCTGGGTACCAGGCTTTCTGTACAGAGCTGGAGAAAGGTGGATGATGCTTTGTGGTGCTCATGGCTGGGTAGCTGCAGCACTGGTGGGATGGGGACAGAAAACCACATCATTACTGCTAAATGGACAGTATCGGAGACAGGAAAAAGAGGTGAGACTTTCCATTTTCTTTTACTCATGTCCAGTAGTTTTAAGGGGAAGTTCTGCCTACACAAAGATTTCTCTCTCTGAATGTTATTTTTTAGGGAAATTTCCAGAGACTTATTCCTTTCAATGAGTTTCTCTGGACTTTTCCATTGCAGCATGTATCTGGCCAATTTTTGAAGGGCTGTGACTCTCTGTTCCATTTTGATATTATCTGGATCCATCAGTGTATCTGTTGAAGCTGAAATGCATAGAAGAAGTGAACAAAGCCACAAAAATTTTGGGAGGTGAATCATTTGTTCACCACTCAAAAATTCTGTTATGGGTGGACTTTTGAAGAAAATTTTCCATAAATGTATGTTTATATGCAACAGACCACAAAGACAAAACAATTTAAAATCAAACAAAACAGTTTAGTCAGACTGATGAAAATAACTTTTTTTTTTCATGGTTCTTTTCATCAACAAACAGACATGAACTTCACTTCAGGGCAGTGTGAATGTTTTTTCTCCCTTAAAGTTCACCTGGCAAACTGAAAAATTAGTTATTTGTACAGGCCTGGTTGTGAATCATCTTGACTCAGATGTGTCTCTGCTGGGGAGGACACGTTAGCCCCTGCCACCTTTGCATGGTGCTTTGAATTTTCAAGTTCATCATAATCCAATTTGGCCTCAGATGACCTGAAAAATACCATTTCTCAAAAAGCGTTTGAACTGCTACAGGGCTTCAGGGCAGGTAAGTACTGAGATAGGTATTAGATAACCAGAACTTCAATTTCTGATCTCAGACACTTGGATAATGAAAAGCAGGCTGATATACCTTCTAGAGTAACTGAGCTATAGAAGTTTTGTAACATCACGTAATGTTCGAATTTTCATTCTATTAGACCTTCTGCATAACGGCGGTCCTATCTATCCTCATCACTTTTAGCATCACAACTATGACTTTTACTTGAACCATAGCGCAAAAATGATAGCAATGGTTGACCTCAGGAGGTAATCTAGTCCTATCCCTTCCTAAGCAGAATCAGTGTAATAGAATAGAACAGACTATTCCAGTAGAAAGGGACCTATAGTGATCAGGTAGTCCTGCTGCCCAACCAATTTGGAGCTGATCCTTGTGGGTCCCTCCCAACTCACAGTACTCTGTGATTCTATGACCAAAACTTAAATTCTGTTAAGGACATTGTCCAAATACCCCTTAAACACTGACAGGCTCGGGGCATCGACTACCTCTCTAGGAAACCTGTTCCAGTGTTTGACCTCCCCCTTGGTAAAGAATTGCTTCATAATGTCCTGTCTAAACCTCCTCTTAAAATAATTTTGAGGCATTCACATGTATCCTATCACTGGATCTTGGGGAGAAGGGATCAGCACCTCTCTCTCTGCTTCCCTTCCTCAGAAAGCTGTACAGAGCTATGAGATTGATCCTTAGCCCCCTTTTCTCCAAGGAACTGAAAGTGTTTGTGTAAAGAAGTCTTAAAAACTTCAAGGTTTCTACAACTTCCCCAGAAAATTAGTCAGCTAATGCTTAAAAGTCAAAACAGTTATTTCTCTGTCTCACATTTGGGGTTTTTTTTGGGGGAGTGGGTTTCAGTTTTGTTGGTGGTTTTTTTGGGGGGGGGGGTTTGTTTGTTTGTTTGTTGTTGTTTTTTTTTAATCCACCCTAGATGTACAGTTCCTGGAGTTGTAGTACCATCAGCATATCCAGTGATTAATTAGAGTCACTTTATTACTAATTTTTAGCTCACTTTCTAGTTTGGTTTAAGAATCTTTTCCTCTACTAGATTTCATTGCTCTACCAGATTAGAGGTAACTTCCTTGCAGTCATCCAGAGATTCTGCACTCAGACAAGACTATGCAGTCATCACGTTTTCTCTCCCACATGTCATAGACTCTTATGTTTTGTGCTGTTACCCAATACTTTGCATTTGAATTAAGCATAGCTTTTATTTTGGCTAAAATATATTTTCTGGAAAAGCATCTAATTTTGATATGAATACATCAGGAAATGGATAATCAATCATTTCCTTTAGAAGTTTGTTGCAGTGGTTAATCGCTGTCAGTGTTTGAAAAATTGTGACCGTTTTGAATTTCTGATTTCAACTTCCAGTTACCGGTTCTCATTATGCTTTTTTCTGCCAGATGTAAGAACCCTTTAGTATCCAGTACATTCTTTTCTGAAGCTAACTCCACAGTGTAATCAAGACATCACTCATCTTTTTCTTCACAATATAGATAGATCTTTAAATCTCTCACAGTCAGGTGTCTCCTTCATTCATCAGGTCAGTCTAACCCTTGTTCTTTCTTGCCATTTCAGTTGTTTATAGAGGTTGGTAAAAACTGGACCAGACTTCTGTGAGATGTTGTACTGTGAGAAGATAAAAACACATTACTGCTCGCTAGTCCCTTGTTTGGGGGAGGATGTTGACCATAGGATTCTCGGGCATCCATCATCCAACATTCTGTTAGCATCTTCTTCCTTCAGGGTTCTCTGAGTGGGTATATGGATCATGGGAACAACTTGTCCTTTTTTATAGTCTTTCTGGAATTAGTATTTTCATGGGATATTACTTGCCCACTGCAATTCCCAAATCATTCTCCAGAATCACAGCTATCCAGCATCCTATAAGGTTTATTTTTCTCTCTGCCTTATAGATCACCTTTGTATTTGACTGCATTTCATTCAAATGGGCTCCTTTTAACAAGTGACCCAAAATACTCTCAGCATTAGTATTTTCTCCTCATCGTTATTTACCAGGCTGCTAATATTTGTGTCAGCCATCTGTCTGTCAGTGCTGACTTTATATTCCCTTGCAGAGCATCAGTGAAAACGCTGAATAGCACCGAGTATACTTCAAAGCCCTGCGAAAAGCCAGTAAAGAATCGTCATTTGATGATGATCTGATTGACGCAGCTGGGTTTTGAGTTATGCTAAATAGCCAAGTCTTAGCCATTTAACATAAGTTTCCTTCATGTTATATAGTGTTTATCTAGTAAGTATGTCATGCACTAAGTCTAAAGCCTCGAGAAAGCCTTCTACATCTGTACAGTTCGCTTTTTTTTTGCAGGCAGAACAAGAAACCAGTTTTATTTGAGCTATTTTCCATAAACCCACATTGACTGGCAGTAATTAAAATCTTGTTCTTTCATGTTTTATCAGTTCAGTCCTGTCTCAGTTTTTCCACTTTTTTACCTGGGATTGATGTGAGGTTAGCTGTTCAAGAACTCCTCTGTAATTGCACTTGGTTTCCTATTCTCCTTTTCTCCCCTTTTCTCTCTTTGTCTCTATCTCTCACTTTATTTCCCCCACCCCCGCCCCCCCAGGTTACTACCCTGCTTCCAGTCACCTGGAATCCCTCTGATATTAAAATTTATTAAAAATTAACATTAGTAGGCCAGAGTTCTCCTCAGTCAAATATTTTAGGACCCCTGGGTGTTATTTATCCAGGCCTGCTGATTTAAAAATGTTTATCTCTACTGGATGATGTTTAACATCCTGCTTATTTCCTAATGGGCTGGAAAGTACTTATTCAACCTTGGTCTCGTATAAACACCATCAAGATATTACTTTTCAAAACACCAAATGGAGACATTTATTGAACAAGTCTGGCTTTTCGTATTGTTCACAATTCTACTGTATGCAATTCAAACACTCTTCAAAAAATCCTGCTCAGCATTGCTATGGGCCAGTTTTTCACAATCTCTATTTTCCAATATAAATTTCTCTCAGCTTCAGAGAGTTGCTCTATTTTCCCTATTTGTTCAATATTTAAAGCACTTTTAGTTTACCATTGGAGTAGTTGAGCCTTAGTCAGTCTGTCCTTGATGATGCTGATGGACTAACTATTCTGAAAGAACTTCTGATTTCCATTCATGTTTTCCTTTGATTTCTTCCTCCCACTCACTGTTTTGTCATAATTTTCCTCAGCTGGAGGATATTAACCATTGGGAAGTACCAGCTACAATTGTCTTAATTTTGTCCACTTTTAATTACCAGCTCTTAGGATAATGTCACTTGCCAGCTGTATGACTGCTACATTCTCAGTTAATCAGAATGAGTTGCAAAATGAGTAGTTGATGTTGGATGCAGTATCTTTTCCTGATGTAAATGCGTAAGCACAGGTTGTCATCCCATCACTTCCTCAGTCTCATTTGGATGAACTGCCTTGCACCCAGGATTAATGAGATCACTAAGATTTCTCCAGAAACACAGGTCAGATCTGGGAATCATGCACTGGATTCAGGCCTGAACCTCACCTTCTCCCAAGGATAACAGACATCAGGCTTTGCTTGTCATTTTGGGCTTATCTCACATTTGGTTCATTCCTCTCTGCCTAAATTGCTCCATATTCTGATGCCACTGGGCTCACTGCTGCAGATGGTGTATTTATATTAACTTAAAGATTGCATTCCATTCCATCTTTCAAATGAGATTAATATATTTTTCAGGCCATTGTGGTTACCCGACCTGACCTCCCATAAATGCAGCCTATAATTCTTTACCCAGATTCCAGCATCTGGTCCTATAACTCATACTTGAAACACGGAATGTCTTTTTTAGAAATGCATCTCGTGGACATGTAAAGCCTCTGTCACTTGGATTTTTTTCCTTATTTAGAATAAAATCCAGTCTCTTGATGATGTATAAACATCGCACTACCTACGGCTGTTTATGTGTGCAACAGTGTCATACTTCTAACTGTTTCAGTACCTGTCTTCTACCTGCCTAAAATACTGCCCTTAGTTTCTTCCAAGGGGAAATTCTTCTAGCCATGAAGATGGGATCTGGAGGTCACTGAGAGTTACAGATGCCTAATGAAAGATGCATGATAAAAAACAAAACAATCCAATTATTTATGGTGCCAAACTTCTTGGACACATGTGCAGGGGTTGACTCTCTGTATCTCTGATTGCTATGTTTTGTATTTCTGTAATGTCTTTCAAATTATGATGGAGATACAGCTGCTGGAATTAGGAAGGCATTGTCATTTGCTCTGTGAAATGGACGCACATTTTTGTATGTATGATTAGTGTCAGAAAACAGGAACTGAAGTAGAGTGTTCAACATCTTTGCTAGTACTCTTGGGGTTTACACTTATTTTTTATTTCATTTAATTTCTTTTTCTGTGGTGAGATTTTACACTGAACCCTAATATACTCCTGCAGAATGGCATTCTCCTGGGCCTATTTGAAATTCTTGATCTTTTCTGCATCTGTTTAAATCCTGCCTTCATGCACGTACAGTACAAGGTCAACCCTTTTGTTTGTTATTTTTATGGAGTTTAAAGAAAGTCCAAATACCTGACCGAGGTACCTGTCTGGTGCAGCCTTGTGACAGTTGCAAAATCTTCAGGCTTGGAGAGTCACATGATTAAGTGTTTCTTGAGGAACAGAGGGAACCATAAAATCAGGGGTGCACTTTGCAACTAATGGGTGGTTTGGGCTGGCTCACCACTGATCAGAATGCAAAAGGTGGTTCATTGCCTGCTCACAGGAAACCAGCCAAGAATATGCTGCCGACTCATGCTCCAAACAGAGCCCTGCATACAGGGAGGTTAAGAGCTCACAAACAAACCACAAAGCTTAGCTCTTCCTTAGGTTTATCACCTTAAAATTCAGTCTTATCCCACAGCTTCAGAAGACCAAAGGGTATGCAAGTAAAGATTACCTGCCAAGAATATTTGGGGTTGTTTCTGCAGAAGTTATGCTTGAGTCTGGACTGGCACTTTCCAACTCAATATTGAACAGAGACTCCAGTTCATTGTTATTAGAGGTGTCAAACTCCTAGGGGGTTGTTGCTGATCTCAAATACAAAGCTGGGCTGCCTGTTGTGCAACTGTCTGCACTGTTAAAATCCCAAGAACTTGCTCATGAAAGGTCTAGTTTTGGAATGGCTAGAGTTAGCCCTGGAATTATAATTACTTTCAATTTTTATCTGCTTGTTTTTTGTTTTTCTTCCCAAAAGATTAACTCCCTTCAGACGTTTGAAGGGATTTTGTTATATTTCTGCTACATTTTATTGGTGTGAATCTTTGGGGAGAGGCTGATGTCTAAAGGAAATTTATTATTAAGAACTAGCTATACTGTTTCCCAGCAGCAAGCTGCTTACAGACACATCTTCGTCTAAACTCTGTAATTGGTAATTATGTTTGTCTGACCTACATTCTTCTGCATAATTGAACTGAGATATGGTATCTTTCAACTCCTGAGTAAAAATGTCCATACCAGTTTTGAAGTGTTGCTGGGTAGAAGCTTTCACCCTCAAAAGGCAGTAGTATTTTTGTGGTGGAGGATGCTTCTTTTTTTTTTTAATTTATGTAGCACCAGAATCCTATGGGGGTGAAAAGCAATGTTGAAATAAGTTAGATATAATGACATGATTTTTCAGAACCTAGGAAACTAATGGTCAATTAAGTCCCAGTGGAGGGTGTGTATTAGCTTCCTAATTTGTTTTGGATCCATGACTGGAATGTGTATGCACATGCTATTCAGTCCAGAGCATTCATGTGAAAGATCCTTTGGGTAATTTAACAGCTACAAATGGTACTTCCATCTAAAATTGTTATTGTGTTGTGTTTCTGCACCAATTGAGCCTTCAGTAACAGATCTGATGATCAGGTTAGAAAATTCCCTCTCCTATTGATTTTATCATCCAAAAAAAGGAAAATTCAGATTCCTTATAAGGTTCTTCTGAGAATAAAAAGCCTTTCTTCCCATTTAACAAAAAATTTTATTTCCCATGAATTACATGGGAAATATCTTCCCTACTGCTTCACCTCAGAAATTTTTCAACATTTTACACCCATGAAAACTGGAGTGGATTATTAGCATTTCCCAGTATGTGGACCAGATAATTTGACCAAAAACATTGTTTCTGAGCCTTTCACTCTCTGGCTTATTGACCCAAAAGTTTTTCATCTATTCCTTGGGGGCTTCTGAGAATTCTGATATTTTCTCCATCTGTTTCTCAAAATTTCCCTTGTGAGCACTCGGCATGTTTCCCTGTTCCTTCCAGATGACCCTCTCTTGCTGTTCCCACTGGGTGTCATAAACTCCATGACTCCTTCCAAGAAACGTTAAGGTGAGTCGCATTTTATTTATTGTACTGAGTAATGCCATTAACACATTCCAAATTGATCCATCAAAGAAATCAGCCTGGTGAGCCTGCTCAGTGAGCAACTTCAGGTCAAATATTTAGGTGGGGCACTGCCTCTCACCTAAGCACTCTGTGAAGTTGTTATTGAAGTGTATCACCCAAAATACCCCTTTGGACTCCACTGGAGCTCCTAGTCTATTCCATGAAGTCAACCAGCTGCTCCTTATAGACTGCCTCTCTGAAATGTGAGCACAGGACAGGGAAATTGTTGTCCCATTGGATCATTCATCTGGAAGAGACATTATTAATAAAGGGTGATAGACTTCCCATTGATTTGGGATGAAGGGATGTCCATTTTATGGGCGCTTTGTTTTCTCATATTTTGAGCCCAGTGCTGGGCCCCTGACCACAGCCTGGCAGAGGCTGAATCTTGCTTCAGGGGAAGTGCACAATGTTGACACTTCCAATGGCTGCAATCTCTTCATCTGAGGGAAACCAAAGAAGTAAAATCTCCCAGAATCAGATCATTCTTTGTGATGTATTAGAAATATGAAAGCTGCTGTCTCATAAATTGCTTCTCATAAATTGCTTGTTTGTCCTTAAGCTGTCTGTGAGGGACAAGAGACAGATATTTGTTCTTTAAAAACCCAAAGAGGTTAATTTAATAAAAAGTTATACTAAAACTATTTCTCCTTACATACTTTGCCAGAGGTCTTTACTGAAACTCTGTTGTTCCTCTTGATCCTATTCTCTTCCAGCTGTGCATCCACCTTGGTCTGAGCAGACCATAATGTTTCAGTATCCACCCTTTGGGAGAGGGGGGAGCAACCCTAACAGGAATCCCAGCCTCAGGAGTGCTGGGCAAGCTGGAAGCCTGGCACACAGGGGAGAATGGGAAGAACAAGTCCACAGAATGACAGTGTTCCTGGTTACCAGGGAAACAATTCTAAATTGGAGCTTTTTTTTCAATCAGAATATTTATTTTCATTTGAAATATTTTGATAAGGGGTTTAGTTTTTGATTTAAAACTAAAAATTTTCACAGGAATGTCTGTTTTTAAATTCTTACCTTTTTAAAAATCTGTATTTATAACACACAGATTTCATGTAGAAAAAATATGGTGAGCTAAGTCATCATCATGTTTTCATAAACACCTAACCTTGTACACAACTTCATAGAAATACAGAGATCATTGACGTGGCTGGAAGGAGTTAGAGGGGTCCGGTGGTATAGAACAGGATCAACCACCCCTGAATTTCCCCCACCGGGTATTTGTTTAACATGCTTTGCAGGGAAGCTCCCATTGTGGAGATTCCTCAGTAATCTCAGGCTTCCCTACCCCTACAGTCAGTAATTTTTTTCTGATATCAATCTAATCTTTGTCACAATTTTAGAATGGTTAAACACAAATGCTGACTTCACTCTGCAAAGCAATCTTTTGCATGTTTGCAGACCATTATGTATCCTCTGCCTTTTCCAAATACAGTAATATCAACATTACTTTCTTGGTCAGAGGTCTATAAATCCATGACTTCTCATGCTTTTTCTCTTCATGCTCTGTATCTTTCTGGAAGTGTCATGCCCATAGCTGACATCAATGGTTTTATCCCAGCATGCACATTTCTGATTGCAGAGAGGATCCTCCTTTTTAAGCAATATCTGCATCTTTTCCTTTGAGCTGAACAGATATCTCACTATATCCAAAACTGTGTGTTTAAACATATTTTACCCTTCATGCCTATATAACAACAATATTTTGACAATGTAATTCGTCAGTAGCATCCTCCTGTTAAGAGCTATCATCTATAATCTGAAGAAGTGATACAAATCTTAAGTACTCATAACCCTCTTGACTTGTTCATCGAAGATGATCTTACGTAGCCTTCACACCTGCCATTTCTCTGGCATTTTCCTCCACAGTATCCATTTGATGCTCATTAGGTTTTCAAGTTATTTTCCCAGCTTTTTAACTATGTGTGCAATCTTGTATTCTAAATAGGGTTGTTTATGCCCCATGTGTTTCAGTGAGTATTTTGGTAACAGTACACAAGCAGGCGATATATTTGTCCTACACATCTTTGTCCCAGCATTCTGCAGTTCCTTCCCACTCGTGCCTGAAAATTTGAGTACACTGTTTTTTTCCTTCATCTCATCATTGTTGTTGTATTTTTTTACCCTCTAGCATTTTTAGAACATAACATATTTTCATGTAAGTAGTGTTAATTATGTAACAGTAATTTATCTCAGATAAGATCTTTTATTTTTGTTTCAATTTGGCAATTAGAATGCAGAAAATTTCAGGCTTTGAACCCTGCCTTTTATGTCAAGTTGTCTGCCCACAACTGATGAGTATAAGTATCTTATTTGCTTCAGAAAAGGAAGTGAAAAAAGTACCATCTGCAAATTTATTGGGAATTTAAATATCTTGGAGGTATGGCTGAAGAAATAGATCACGGAGTAGTCAAAGAGTTGTTCTATAATAGTGACCACAGAGTACTTTAATTCAGCATCCTAGGAACCATTATCAAAGAGTATCAAGAATAAATGTAGATATTGCTTCAGACACATGAGGTTAAAGCAACTGGCCAGTGTCTGATACACAGAGAACTGCATGGGAGGGAACCTAAATGAACCTTTTTTGCTCAGGCATCACAATTTACTGGGGTTCTTTGAAGAGGTCAGCAAGTATGTGGGTAAGGGAGAGCCAATAGATACAGGCTACCTGGAGGTCTAAAAAACTATTTATAATGCTTTTGTGGAAACTGAATAATGGTTGGAGAAGATAAAGGATTGTTGCATGAATTAGAATAGCTTAAAATGTGTAAAACGGCAGAGTAAATGGCAACTCTCAAAGAAGACTGTTACAGGGATATGTAGAAATGTGAATGGCAAGTCTCATGGTCGAATACTACGCAGATATGTTTTAACCTCTCATCTTATAACCATTCCTGTGTTCCTAGTTTAGTCAGTGCACCACGTGCTTGATCCAGGACTCTTGACTGAATGGTAAGTCTTACCTCATATGTCCTAAATATGCTGTTCACACATGAACTTCTTCTTTAATGTGACTTTGTAGAGATGGTGTTTGTTAGGGAAGAAAAACCAACTCCGTGCTCTACTGCTTCATTAGGAAGCTCAAGTTCTAACTTCAGTATCAATAACAGCAGACAATTTAGTGCTGGGTACACAGACAAATTTGATCCAATATTCCCTGGCTGCCTTCCTGCAAATCTGGATGTTGATGTTGTGTCATCTTTAGGACATGGATGCTGTATTATCCTTAGGAGATCTTACTGTGGTGGTACAGAGCAAGCACACTAGGTTTCCCAGTAATGCTGGGATGATCTGTAGTGCTCTGCTTTATTCTTTTAATCTTATGGAAAGCATCTCTAGATCTTCATCTATCTCTCACCATCCCTCAGAATACCTTAGTGACAGAATTATCACAATCACAGACCCTGATTTAGGAATTCTTTCCATGTTGGTAGAACACTGTAAGTCCCATGTTCTCTATGAACTGCCATGGCACTACTCTGCTATGGAGGATGTTACTCACTGAGCTGTATCTATTGCTGGCAGATTTGACTGTCCTTATCAAACCAATCAGCTGACAAATAGAATGTATTGCCTTGAACGTCAGAGTAGATTTTTCTAACTAGGTCTAGCTACTGAGCATATGCAGGAGCCAGAATAGCAATTGCCTGCCTTTATTTCATCCTCCTCCTCTGACAAAGCTAAACTAGCTGATGCTCCCTACCCAACATGATCTTTCAGGCCTTTTAGCATCCTCTATTCAAACCACTCTAACTCCCCTAAAGGGAAATTTTAGCTTCTTCAAGCCTGCTGGGAGGGGATGGTGGAGAGGAATTATCCGGGGTGGGAAGACCCTTGCACATAAATGACTCAATAGATATCATGCATTACCAAGAAATATAACCTCTACATATCTTCAAATACGTGTCTTTCTGACCTTGAACAACCACAGAACAGCATTCTCATGACACTCTAGGCTGTACATCTAGAAAGGAGTATAATTATCAGTGTCCACTAAAGCAGAGTCTTTTGAACAGCTCCTTTGAAATGCTAGCATTACTGGCTCTCTGCCTAGTGACACAGAGCCCTGATGACCATCACTCCTATACCTAGGTAGTGGCAGATCTAGCTCAGCAGAGCAAAGTTTTGTTTTGGGACTTGAGTGTTTCAGAGAGGGGATACTTCCCAGGGATACACAGTGCTGAGGGACATGACAGCACCATAGTGCTGTGAGTAGTGCATCTATTTGGTGTGTTTTCTTCACATGGCCAGGCTTAAATCAATCACCGGATTTGGGCCGAGTGAAGAGCATTTCTACAGCAGGTACCAACACCTGTCTCTGCTTCCTATAGTTCTGTCCTTTTTTTGGAGCGTGCACAGTCCATTTCCCAAGGACTGTATGTTCCAAATCTTGTGCACTGTATCCACGTATATTAAGTGGCCAAATAACTGTTATCAGCATTACCAGTCTGAGATCACCCACACAGTTTCACCTACAAATGCCCATGAGTCACACTGAACCACCCCCCACCCCCAACACACTCTGACAATAATTTATCCTGTATTTGTCATTTTGCATAGTCCAGTTTTGAAGTTTTAGATCTTCGATGAGAAAGTTTAAATTGGGTTTTGAGAGCTGGTTTGTGATTAGAGATGTCTAGGGCTGGGGGGAAGGTAAATGAGAAATGTATCTCTTTCCTTACTCGCCTTTCATATACCGTGGCAGGGACTTTAGAAACCTGGTCCTGATGACCCAGCTACAATGCTCCAATTCACTTTTTCCTCTCCCTTGAAGGACTGTAGCTCTTCAGCAAAAGGTAAATAACCCTTTTTCCTCTGACCCAGAAATACTTCTATGAGTCATAATGTTCTAAATGTGCCTGTTGGTGTAAAACTACATGCTGATGTGAAATCCTTCGGTGGCTTTCAAGGTTGTTTCAGAACAAAGTGGATTATAATTCTTCACAAATATTTTACTTTATTGTCCTTAGAACTGGGGATGAAGGGACCTATATGTGATTTTATTAACACAGAGCAAATATCTGACTGTTTACTTCCAGTCTCATAACTGCACTCTGAGAAGGAAAGGAAGGGGAAATGAGGAAAGGAGACTGCAGAGATTTAAGCAATTCTGACAAGGACAGGAAAGAAATCAGTGCTTCTAGAGAATCTGTCTCCTAAATTTTTCTATAGTGCCTACTGGACCATCTGTAATCCCCACAGAGCAGATCTTCAGAACTATTGGAGAAGCCACCGAGACTTGAAGTCTTTTATAATTTGTCTTCCTGAGCCAAAGAGATTCCCCTCAAGTACCTACATGTTATTCAGAATAAGGTTATTCTGACTCAGTTAAGCAAAGGGAACTCACCTGGAACTCACCTTCTAATCAACTCAGGTGGACACAACACCATAGCTAAAACTTATCTTAAAACTTCAAGCTCCTTGAAACAAACTCCTTTGTGAGTGAAATTAGAGTAGGAGAGAAGGGGGCAGACCAAACTGAACAATTACTGGGAATATGAAAATTATATAGGGCCAATAATGTGTTTATCATAAAGAAGAGCTGGCTAAAAGCTGTAGGAGGACAGTGACAGCTTGCCAGGTTTCTTGTGGATTTTTTTATCACTATTTTAAAGTTTCAGAAAAATTATCTGTTCTACAGAAATAATGCTTTGATATACTTTAAAATATATGGTAGCCAGCATAGTCTCTTGCAGCTCTGGAGGTGTTGCTCTTTCTGTCTCTGGAGAAACTGTGACCCTGCACAGGTGAAACCCCTCTCTAAGAACAAACAGTCTGCCCCATATGTGCAGAGTTGGGAGATGCTTAGCTAGTTTTGGCAGCCTAGATCTGAACCTTGAGTGGCTATAGGAGGGGAGGAGGGGAGTAGAGGCACCAAATGGCTCTGTCATAATTATTCAGGAGATATTTAGGGCAGTGCCATAGACTCTATTGCTTTGTGTTCCACGTTTGTAAGCAAAACCATGGAAGACAAGAGCTCCTCATCCTGCTGCAGATCTAAACTGGAGTTCTGAGTACATATAAGGAAAGTGTGAAGCAATCCTCAGTGCACCAAGGTATTAGGACTAAAGAAACAACTGGATCACGACAGACCTCAAAAATTGCAGGCAACCATGGTAACATACATGAAGGTATTAAAGGTCTATACATGTCTCTTTCTCCTGTATCAAAATCCACATCACAGGCCACAAAATACGGTCAGAAACTTAAGAGTAATAGCAAAGGATGTGAAACAAACCATAACATGTTTCTGGATAAAAGCAAGGAAGAGACAATTCTGCTGATGTCCAAGGACCCTGTGATAGCCAGAAAACTCCATTGGAGAAAACTCACCAATGGCTCCTGGGAAGCAGATTATGGTTCAGAGTACAGAGAGGGAGGGTAACTAGCAGCAACCCTCCCAAAGAAGTTCCCTCCACATTCAAATATGGTTGTTAGCTTGAAATTTGGGTCTGTGGATGGATACCCTGACTATGAACTAGATTTAGCAGCTGGGAAGAGAGCAGTACAGGATGTTAATGATCTGCTACAGGCATGAAGCAGAGATGAAGAGATCCTGCTTCCTAATTCTTGTGCTGATTTTATAGAATGGTGAATTGAAGAAGGAAAGAGTAAAACAGATCACAGAGAGCCTTCAATTGTGCTTACACCTGAAGGTGCAGGGATTTGGGTTTTGCTATGGAAAAATGATCATTAGAAAAGATGTTTTTGAGCCCAGATCAAACAGAAGGGCTGTAAGCAGCAGGAGCAGTGTGAATTTTTTTTTCTTATAACTGTTCTTGTGCATACTGTACAATGCTGTACATTGGTGCCATCTACTGCCTGACCTGGGTCTGTCCCTGCCTGGATCTCTGAGGGCATCACCAGAGTTAGGCGTAGCAAAACTGCAACAAAGGTAGGGAAAGCTTTACTCTGTTGATGCCATGACATAACAAGAAAAATCCTAACTACCTGTCCTGATGAAAGCTGCACTGATTTAAAGAGAACAGAGCTGTTAACCGGGGATACAGCTCACTTGCCTCAGAGGTAGGACAGAAACCATGGGAGAGCATCCCTTTGGCCTGAAGGAAACATAAAGGCATCAGCTGGATTCCTTAACTATGTCCATGTACTATGGCAAAGTATGTCTCACCTGATCCCATACAGATGCCAACAGCAGTGAGACTCTGAGATAGAGGACGAGATCCTGCAGCTTTTGCAATGCTGATGGTATATGGCTGCTTCCCTGGGGTCAAAACAGGTTCATGTGGCATCTGTGCCAGGAGATTGGCACTAGAGCATAGCCCCCAGCTCACACCCTGCAGCCACTGTGATTGTCACCACCAGCAGGCTGCTGTGCACTTCTGAAAATCCTCTTTGCATGCCAGGGCTTCCCTGTAGTCCATGTCTTTCTTTTAATGTCATTACCATAACCCACCCATAAAGCTTTCATGATGATCCATTAAGCTGCTGTTCACAGTTGCTGTAAAAATAATAATACATGTAGGGGGTGTTTCCATCAGCTGGTTTGAGCTGTACAGCACAGTTCACATCATCACAGCTAACTCAACTGAGACTGTTATAGAAAACTTTGTCTGTAGGGAAGTTGGGAGAATGATCAAATGTGAGAGAGGTTTTGGTTGTACATAGGGTTATGCTATCAGGGGACTGAAGCAGCTCCTTGCAAATGGCAGAGATTGGCTCCTTAAGTAACCATAGAAATTGTGAAACCTCTCTTAATCTGGCAAAATTATTCAGATTAAACTTCAGTAACATGCATGTGTCTTAAGCTGACCAATAGGATCCTTATTAAGAGCCTGTTTGCGGCCTCACATTCAGCAGCAGTGGTGTTTTCTGAGTTGTGAGCAGTGGCATCTGACAAAAAAATCCAAAAATTCTGGCAAGGGCAGAGAGAAGAAAAAAGAGAAGTTAAAAGTTTTCAGGACAAGAAGGGTCAACCTAAGAGAATGGAAATTCAACAGTGTATACTTTGGGCCTTATATTCTCAGAAAATCTTAAAGAGGAATGCTTCATAAACTTCAAGGACTCTAAATTTAAAGTCTGAAATTAAATGTCTATATCACATACTGGTGATGTCATTCACTGGCTAAAGAAGTGTCTGAGAGGATGAGAGGGTATGATTGATAGTCAAATTACTTAGACACCCAGGTGGGCACTGCAGCATCCAAATCCTCAGGAATTGCTCAGGCTGGTAACAGTGCTCTCTTCAGGTGGGACAGCCACAGGGATCAGGACCAGGACCTGGCATCCTTCCATGGTAGAACAGGAACAGGGTTAATGCTCCTCTCAGTCCAAGGCATTTTTTCTTATTAGCCATCAAACTGAACATTTACAGGGCCCTTAGCACCACTGTGGTTAAGGGTTTCATCAATACACTGTGCCCTCTTTGTCAGTGTGCTCTCCTCCTTTCACAGGCAACAGCAACCAAAATCCCAAATCCCAGGTTTGTGACCAGCCACCAAGCCAGTGCCCAGGCAGCAAGAGCACAACCAGCAGCAGCAGAAAAATGCCATCTTCCAATAGACCTGCCCAGAGGAAAACGGGGAAGAATACTTGAAGACAGACATGGTGTTTCCCTGACTCACAGTTCAAGGTGAAGTCTCATTTAATAACATAGAAGTGTTTACTTTGTGACAGAGATCGTCTCAAATATTTTCAATCTGTGGGTAAATACTGACTTTCCTAGTGTGTCATTCTGAAGCCTCGTTTGATGATTATGTTTACAAGGTAATCTCATAACCAAAGACTCTTTTAAGTGCTTATGGAGTGCCTGAGTTCAAATGGATGTGTCTTAGTTTCCTCTGCTTCAAATGAAAATCAATACCCATCAAAAATATCCCAAAGCCAGTTCCTATCCAAGGATAAAAACTTCTGTAGGTAAGAATGTATATATTTGTTATTATGGAAATTATCATTTAAAACCACACAGATAAAAGGGGGTTCATTCTCCCCTTTAGAATTTATGGGAAAATACCTTTCTTAATAATTCAATTTTAAACAAACTGTACATAAACTATTTCTGAGAATGTGAGAAAAAAAGAATGAACATTTTCTCAGAGCTGCAAATCAGTGGATACTGCCTTTCAGGACAAGAAACTTGAGTTTCCCACTGGGAGCTGATCCCACACATGACTTTTAGGAAAACCAGCCATGGCCACCAACAGATACACCACCAGAGCCAAACATAAGCCTTTGGGGGAATGTGATCTGACAAGCAGCTGCCACTGCTGAAAACTTTCTTTGTAGACCCTGACATCTGGCTTCCTCAGCTGCCAAGCTTGGTGTCCTCCAAGGTGCCGCAGGAGACACGTCGCTGCAGCAGGTAGGAAGCTGGGAGGACAAAGATCACAATTTGATGTGACTGGGAAGTAGGAGATGAGCTTGGCTGGATGTAAGGCACTAATTTGCAAGGCCTTTGTGACACCTTATATTTTCTACAGGTTTGTTCATGAGTTTGCAGTTCTATATGCATAAATTATTTTAGTAGAAGAAGGGAAGGGGGAAGAAAAGAATTAGAAGGATCACACCAGAACTTTCAGTCTATGTTTGTATATTCAAAAGATTGATATAATTTGATGAGGCTTCAACCCAGAGCTCCAAATCCAGTGCCATGCTACATCAAACAGGGTGTGCACACCGGTATTAAAGGTGTCAGCAGAACAAAACTAGATGGGACAAATGCATTAGTAGTGAAGGTTGACAAGGTGGTGGTCTCTTAAACCACCCTCAATACTGTGGACCTGGTGGCTGGAGACTCCTTTGAGCTCCACGTGGCAGTGTTCTGCTCCATGTCTGGAGCTGAGCTCCCTGCTGGTCTGCAGTGGTTTTGTTTGACACACAAACCCTGAGCACTTCAGTCCTTTATAAGGTGGTGGTGAGACCAAGCTGAGGCTTTCTCAGACACTGAGTAAGCCAAGGTTTCATTTCAAGAGGGGGTCACTTGAGACCTGAATGGCGAGACAGGGTGAAGGGAAGTTCATGTTGCTACACTAGGTGTGACTGCAACGTCACAGTGAGAAGAAGGTGTTTGTTTTCCTTGGCTTGCCAACTACTAGCTGTACAGGGAAGGAGGAAAAGACCAAGATGAGTCACTCTTTAAAAGTAGTATTCCTTACTCCTTCCTCTGAAGTGTCTATTCCAGTGTGGGAGACAGGCTAGGTCACTGGTTTCAGAGAGGAAACTACTTCGAGTTGAGTCTTGGCACTGTGCAAATATCAGTTTTCCAAAAAGGTTTAAATGGTTTTTTGCTTTATAATAATTTTTGCATATAATTGACTGAACTGCTTTGTTCAAAACTTGGCTCCTGCCTAGACCTCAGTGAGGAGGAAAAGTAATTGCCTGAGTTTAAATAGTCCCCTGTTTATAATCCAAACACTGCAGCATGGAACTATTGCATGAGAACTGGGAAGTAAACCTGACTACAAGCCAGCTCCTCACAAATGTGAAACAAATGTCAGCCTTTCATTATCCAAGACAAAATGTAAAGCAAACAGCTTCCACTTTTTAACCTATCTCATTTTGAAGGATAGAGGTTTTCCTTGCAATGCAGAGGAGAATATTTACTATAAATACTTTATAATAGTGAAAGCATAGAATGGTTTGGGATGGAAAGGACCTCAAAGATCATCCCGTTTCAAGCCTCATGCCTTGGACAGGGTCACCGTCCACTAGACCAGTTTGCTTAGTGCACCAGCCAGTCTGGCCTTGAGCACTTCCACAGATGGAGCATCCACAACGACTCTGGGCAACTTGTGCCAGTGTCTCACGACACTCAGAGAGAATTTCTTCCTTGTACCAAATTAAAACCCGCCCTTTTTCAGTTTAATGCCATTGCCCCTTATCCTACCCCTCCATGACCTTGTAAAAAGTCTCTCTCCAGCTTTCTTGTAGGCCCCCTTCAGTTACTGGAAGGCTGATATAATGGGTCCTCGGCAAACATATTTTATATCCAGTACACAGAGTTATCGCCAGGAATGATGAAAGGTTAAGTAATACCTTTGATATCTACCACAAGATGGCAGAGTTGGACTTAGAACAATTACATTTTTGTGTGAACTAATAGCTCTGAAACTTCAGACTTCTTTTAGTCTTTGTGTCCTGTAGAAAAACAAACAAACAAGCCAGTTATTAAAGAAACATCTTCCCATGGCACGGAATTGCACATCTCTATAAAACCAATAGTAGCAAACAAACCGATCAGAGCTGACTAGACCTGAAGTCGGACAATGAAATGTGGGCTCCCTCCTGAATACCCTGGCCACAGTGGAGAGAATTACCTGGATGGTGACATGTAAGAGAACTGAGGAGTGATTTGGTGGTACCTCTTTGTTTTCCAGGGTCAGGCAAAAGCCAGCCAGCAGCAACTGAGAGTTAATTCCAAAGATGTCAGAAATGCACATGATGCAAACAGTCAGTGTTACCATTAAACTTCCACATATACATTTACCATAAACAAAAAGTTGCTCACTTCTTGAGAAGTGCTGACCCTTACAGATTGTCTATCCTAACCAGCTCCCTCCAAAAATAGTTATCCTACAGCTCCAGGAGTGTCTCCCATACAAAGAAGTTGCTTTCTTCAGGGGTATCCTGAGAATCAGATTTCCTGTGCTTCAAAATAAGATCAGGGTATCCTGAGATACCAGATTTTCTTTGCTCCCTATGCTGGTGATATGATCCCCAGGATGCTAATCACCAGCAGAATGATACAGGATGCTATGGGGAAATTTGGCTCTGTATACACATCTTAGGACTGCTATGAATCCATGTTCAGTCTCCCTTAGCTGTGTGAAATTTTGTTGTGGGTAGCTAGAAGGTGACTTGGGGTGTGCTCAGTTATCACATCAATGGGATGCTACATGGTGACTTTTAACCAAATTCTGTCTGGTTCTGAAACACATACACAAGAGCGCGCACACACACACACACACACACAAGTAGTGCTATGAGCATCATATATGGAATAAACAGGTTGTATATTCATGTTATACATTTATGGCCAGATTCACTGTCTTTGGGAGGTTAAAATGCCAACTGAGGGTTGCTTATCCATGGACAGCCTTGTCTGTGCAATTCCCATTTTTCTAAAATAGGTCGTTTCACTCCTGCCAGGCTTCACAAAAGTTTTTTTTAGCCATCTCAGTGCCTGGTTAAGATGTGAATTTCAGTTTCCCACTAGGTGGCAGATTGTCATAGTTGAAATCCTCGTTCTGGTCCGTTAATTGAGCATCGTCTACTTGCCAGCTTTGTAGTTGAACTGCTTCATGTACAAATACATTGGAATTAGAATAGATATGGTGATGTGCTCTTCAACAATTGGTTTGGAATTCAACAAGTTCTTTTTCTTATTGATGGATCTCACCTGAGCTGAGTCTGACTTTGCAGTACCTACACAGCAGGACACATGGCTCCTGAGAAATGGTGGGTATACATCAGATGCACTTTGCATCTCCACAGGACCTATGCAGCTCCTCCGGGGCTCTGCAGGAAGGAGTGTGTTGGCCAAAACACTCTCCTACAGATCTAGGACGTGTGTTGTGGCTCTTTGGGATTTGTGGACACAGGGCATCTGAAAAAGTCCAGCACTATGACATAAAACATTTTTTTTTCCTCTGAATGCTAAAGGAATTGAACATACTTTCTAAGAGCTGGTAGCTCTGCTGTTTCCATATTCCAGAGTTTTTAAATGCCCTTTTCCCTTACAAGTGATGAGCTCCTTTCATTTGGGCAGGTCCAGGACTTCAAAAAGTTCCAGCAATAAAATCTGCAATCCTGATGCTCCTGTGTTTGCATGAGGTTCTCCAGGTTCCAGTTCTGGCTTCAAAATTCAAAGCAAACTCTTCTATAATGACCAGATTTTTCTTTTTTTCACTCAAACCCTTAAATTGTTACAGACGCCAGGAAAGATAACCTTGGCTCACAGGACAGTTCATCTAGGTGCAGATTTTCTCCCCTGGAACTTGTTATTTATAACCTTAAGAAATTCTACTGGAGCTCGTGCTAGTGTCATTCCCTGGGTTTAATGGTTTTTTTCCTGCTTTACTTTGGTGCAACATCGATGACAGTTGGTCCTGGTGACCTCCCTTACCCATGACTAAGTTTGCTATAGTGCTCTCCTGGCTCTTCAGTCTGTGCTGAGGAAGTAGATGAGCTGTTTAAGGAACAAGGTCTCTCCAGCTAAAACTGCAGCACAGATTTTCCCAAGAGTGTTGGGGATTTAAGGTCCATTAGCCACAAAGCAGGCTCTGGCACCTGAAATTTCACTTCTAAAGGAACATGTGTGAGCTTTGCATACAAAGGCAAATAACAAATTACACTTCTGGATGTGTTAACTTTGTCATGTGCTGTTGCCTCAGCAAAGGGGGCCTTTTGACAGTCCCAGAGAGGTGTAATGTACTCACACCTATGTGTATCTGTTTTCTTAACTCTAGTGCAAGTCTTTCAAACTTTCATTTGAGAGGATCAATGCTTCCTAATAGGTTTTCAAGGGCATGGAGCAATCTCTCCACTTTCCTGTGACCTAGGTAAGGACCTTAGCATCGCACAGAGTCCACTGGAGCCTGTTACAGCTGGACTGACCTGTTGCACTGTATGTATCAGACACATACAGGTCACACAATCTCTTTTTGAGAAAGGGAATTATGCCCCAAATTGGCTATGTCCTGGAAGGTGGTGATCTCACTTCTTCACGCATCTAATTTGATTTACTCCTGTTGTGGTGGATTTGCACTAACTGGACGCAACAATCAGGACACTGCTGGTACCCCATGCAGCCAGGAGCTTCCTTGCCCTTGTTACATGGTAATCTTTTCCATGTATTTTGCAGATGTCAGGTTGCCAAAGCAATTCCCTGGGTTGGTTTGTTCTTTCCCTGCCCCTGGATCCTACTAGTTTTTCAGTGTAAAAGGTGGATTTGCAGATCCATCTCTGGGGGAGGGTTTGGCTCTTCAGAGAGCTGTACAAGTCCAGCAAATACAGCCGTGTGGAAATACTTCATTTCCCCCAGATGTAGCCCTTCCTTCAGGCTCCCAGCCTGCTTCGAGCTGATTCCCGTTTGTGTCCATCTGCAATTTGCTGCAAGTCTTTTGTTGCCAAGTATTTTTTGACTACATACAAACAGAAGGTCTCTAGAAACTATGTGAATTGATCTAATGGAAATCTGAAGACTGTGGCAATGAAAAGCCCAGTTATATGGCAGTGACAGGTTTTCTGTGCATAAAAAGCTTGTGACTAAAAGTCTAATACTTCATAGACTGCAGAAGTGGGAGCTTTATATCATTTCCAGCTCACTAATAGTGTTGCCAACTCTCATGATTTTATCATGAGTCTCATGATATTCTTCTTAAAAGCTGAGTTTCTGAAGTCAGGCAATTACACGAGAATCTTTCTCTCTCTCTCTTTTTTTAACATTCTTTTCTTAGCAGCAAGTTTCTAGCCATGGTGCTTCCACAGGGGAAAAAAAAGAGGAAAGAAGAAAAAACAAAACAGAGAAAGCTTTAAAAGATGAGCAAGGTTTGTCCTGAAGATTCAAAACCACCAAGAATGCAAACCAAAAGAGGTACATAGATATTACTGTTTGCTTGTTTCTTTTAATCTTGTGGGCTTTTTAAAAACCAGCCTTATGTCCAAATTATGATTTTTGAATGCCTGGGATTGGCAACTCTATTTTGACAGACCTAATGCCTATGTGTAGCACTGGAAGTCCTGTTATGGTATTTATTTTTAGAAAAGCTATTTTAGCTCATTTGGCACATTCTTTATAGCTTCATCTACCTCGTGTAGTTAGACTCATGGGGCCAGATCCTTTGCTGGAGCAAATTAGAGCAAGACCCATGATTTAAACCACCTGGAGATCTAGCTCATGGTGCAGTCATCTGGCTTTACTGGCAAAGGGATACAAAATATAGTCCCAATAATATTTTTAAAAACTCCATAAACTGTGCCTAAAATAGTCTTCCGTTGCTCTGGAGCAGATGTGGTATATACAGAGAACACAGGATGGAAAGCTTCAGAGGATTTTCTTTCTGCTTGGGTGAGTGCATCCCCATGGCTCACACCATCAGATCTGCCTGTCATGGGTCTTGTGCTCTCCCCATGTACTGCACCACAACTGAGCTGCTGCTCAAGCATGTCTGCACTGGGTGCTGCAAAATCATCTTCACAAATGTGATTTCCATGCAGGGAGATACCTGCTGTGCTTCCTTCTCTTCATAACCTTTTACCCATTGCAGTGGAACCATGTAGCTTAGCATGAATGAAGGAGCCCCTCAGAGAGTAGCTCACATGGAAATTTCTTTGTGCTGGACTCCAAAAACCCTCTGAGGTCAGACAAGGTCAGTGCCGCTCCAGAGTTGGATACCTCAAGGACCACAGAGGAGCTGCAGGAAGTGGTCTTGGTGACTCAGCTGGTGGCAATCCTCCTGCTGGGTCAGCATTGAGACGATGCCCAGCATGATGTGAGAAAGCAGTGTTTCCTTGGACATCCTTCGGATAAAGTGCAAGGACGGATCTCTGACCATTTGTTTTCAAAAGATCTTACAAATTGTTTTGTAGGAACAAAAATTGGCATACCCTTTCAGGAGACTTAAGTAGTCAAAGAAATGCTATAGCTAATTCAAATCTAGGAAAATGGATTAAAAAAAAAAAAGATTTGCAACTCGTTTCCAGCCCGTTTTCCGGATGTTCTACAGTAAAAGTCCCCACAGCACTGTGCAGACCTCCTGAACATCACTAAACCCTTCCCCTTTGCTGGCAGCACTTCATGTGGCTGAGGTCCCCTTGCTGAGCTGTTACCAGTGTTGACTGGAGTTGTTTAAAGCTGCTCTTCTACTTCAGTTTCTGTGACTGTGTTGTTGGCACTGCACTAGAAGCATGTGAGCCTCTCCTGCTATTCAGTGATTCCAGTGATGATCACTGAGAAAATTAAACATCAATGCTCAGAGTCTCTGCTGTACCTTCTGCTCGCTGTCCCCAGTTGCTTTGTGGAAGCCGACTGTTTCGCAGCGCACAGGAGCTCGTTTCAAGGGTGCTGGTGGGAAGGAGGCCACAGCCCAGCAGCTCGGTTGCAAATTGTGCAATCCCTGATCCACACTTGTGTCTGGAGCTCTTTGCTCTAGGATGGCCCATTTCCTCAGGGACTGTACCCATGCAAGGCCCAGGGCTCACTGTGGTCTTCAGAAGTGCTGGGTTTGTTTATTGTGGGCTTTCTTGTGGTTCTGCTTGCGTCACTCCTTGACTGAGTTATTCTCCTACAATACAGTTTGAGCTTTCCACCTTCGGACTACAGGGTGTGCACTGTCTCAGGTTACATCAGCTCCAGCCTTGTTCTGTGTTTGCTTTGCATCTTTCTCTGGACTCATACAGAACCTGATTAAATAACTTTGTCCTGGGCAGTTAACTCTTTAGAAAAGCTGGAGAAAAAGGGCACTGGCTAGTGAACATTTGGCAAGGAACTGAGGTGGCCTGTACCTAACATGAGGGACCTAACACAGGCTGGTGGAAAGTGTTCTGCTGTAATACTTTGTAGATTCGCCGTCTTTTTGTCATGGTCTTCAAAGTTTTGCACAGTTCAGATGGCAGCTATGATGTTCTGTGGAAGTTAAGGAAAAGGTTGGGCAAGGAAAATCCTTCAGGGTGTACCTGATTACCATGATTTATTCTTCTGTGGTCAGAAGGGGAAAATGTAATTTAGTGGTGTAAGAAAATGTTGACTGCGTTGTGTTCACTTCAGAACACTGTGGCTTTCAGACAATTTGGGGAGAGTGTGTTGAGAGAAATCTCAGGATCTAACAAACTGTTGGGCTGCACCAGGATCCCATGAGTTATCATCCCAGTTCTGGGGGACCCTACTGCTGCTTAGGCACGCTGCAACCAAATGACAGAAGGACTTTTAACAGTATTCTGATATTTGGAATATACTCATAAATTGGGACTACTGGGCTGTACTCAGTGTTTGTCAACTTCTTTAGAGGATCTTTGGCGAGAGGAGTGTTTGTTCTTTGCACTGATTAGAATCTGCATGGTCAGTATGGACGTGTTCATGCCATAAACTCCCGGCTGGGGGAAGCTCTGCTCTCCTTGGGGCTGCCTCGGTGAGTCATTCTCACCATGTTACATTTAGCATTTGGGTAATGTCATATAAGCTCTGCCAGCTGGAATTGAGAAATTTGCAGTGATACTAGAAGATTAATTGTCCTATTAAGAGGTCATATTATCAAAGGAAAATGGGTTTAAAGAACCAGATTTACCCCACATTCTTATATCAACACAACACAATGGGGGCTTTTTCCTCCAGGTTTTGTGCCAAATAATTAGTTGGTTGTTGATCCTGCGGAAATCAAAGATTAATAAATGACACATTAGTAGCATAACCTCTCTTCATGTATGTAAAATTGCTACTAGTATATTTTCTAGGATTTGTTCACTCCAAATTTTGGGATGGAATTTATTTTGTCTTGACTTGTATATTAGTATAAATACTGTAAATTTCATTCTGTTTTGGAAAACTTTATTTGAATCCATGCATCAGAAACAACGGATTTAAATGAATGGATGGTTAGGAGGTGGTAGAAATTAATTTCAGAATTTTGGTGAAAGTTTATATGGTCCTTGCTTGCCACCTTCTGCTGATGCCATTGTTCTGTAAATATATTAACAGATCTAAATTGTCTTGGATAATTAAATAGCTACTGCATTCAAGAGAAAGACATTAACACTGTAGTGTGATTGCAGTGTGTAGAAGTTGCATATTTATCCTGCATATGGTTATTTGACCTAGTGTATATATTACATTCCACTGAGGACTTTAACCCATCTGCTTAGCCAATGAGACATGCACAGATCACCTCCTGTGTGTAAAGCCAGCGGGATCTAGGCTGTTTTGGAAATGTTTGGGATGTTTCTGGAAGAAAGAAATCATACTAGTATTATAGAGCCCTCTTTCTGTGCATATTATCCTAAAAACCAGTAAAAGAGAGAGAGGTGCTTTAATTCTGTGGAAAGATTTGATGCTCTGTACATTTCAATGGAAATAACTTTTGTCTCTGTGGATGTGTAGCTTTATAGCACCAGTCCCCTAAGTACATGTAAAATGTATTCTGTCGGTAAACCACTTCTTGTGTAGTCAATATGCATATTTATTGGTAAAACATATGCACACTGTCATCTGTCCAATGTTTTACGTGTTACCCAATTTCAAATGAATAGAATAAAACAACTGCATTAGGCTGCAGTACATTGGTAAAAAAAAAAGTCTATTCTCATCACAGGAAGCTCTGAAGCTCATGAGTGACTGTGGTTCCTAACACCAAGCCCAGTTAAATAGGGCATAGAATCTTGCCACGGTGGCAGTTTGGGTTGTGTTCCCTCCAAGCAGAGCACAAAGTAACACATTAAGTTCAGCAGCGAATCCAGAGAAAAGGGGCATCCAAGCATTAATCATTCATTGCAATGCTTCATGAAAGAAATCGCAGTGAAAACAAAGCAGGAAGCTCAACTATTCTGAGAAGCACTTCGAGATAGCACTAGTTTCAGCTGCCAGGTATTTGCACTATCAATCAAAATATATTTATTTATCAGTTGAATCACATATTAAAACTCCCGGCTATGTAGAATAGGAGGCAGAAGAGAAATATTGAATGTAGACGTACAAAAATACTGAACCCTACACTTTCTGGAAATAATACATAAATGTCATTTGCTGACAGAAAAACAGATTGTTGTAAAAGGAACTCCAGCAATGACCTGACATCAGAATCACAATTTCCTGTGTCACAGGTTAGTGAGAAATTGCTTCTTTACAACCTAACAATTCAAGGAATAATGACCTAACATTGTTCCACTGTGAATTGGGGCCAAGATATATATTTTTGCAGGTAGCAACAAATAAGAACAGACCTTTCAAAGAACTAGAATACATAAATCCTAAAGCACACCAGAGAATTCACCAGTTTTGACATAAGCAATCTATAAACAATATAACCAATTTGAAATATATTAGGTATGATTGCAAATGTTCCTTGTCTCTTCAGCAAAACTGGGTTGGACCTCTGAGCAGTACATAGGAGGGCCATCATTTAGGGATTTGGGGTACTTCTGATTCCAGATGTTTGTGCCACTGATTTATTCAACAAATGAAATGGAAATTCACATTGTTTTGACAGAGTTTTCAGACACCTCCTGCTGTTCAGCCAGCAGTTTCATATATCTGTGTCCACATTCTTTCCTCATCACTGTAAGATATTAGTCAAGATTTACAGTAGAGGATGGGTATTTTGGATGCTTGACTTGAGATAACTCACAGATTCATTTCTGAAGAAGGCAGGCTACCCCTGAAAATCTAAGTACTGAAAAATTTGAGCCCTTTCCAGAACTCTTAGTATTTATGCAACTTTGGCTGTTGTTCTGCCTGGTGGTGTTATCTGGAGAAAGGGGCCTTTAGTACACAAGAACTCTGAGATGTCGGCAATGTGGTCATATTCTTATTTCTAATCCTTTTATTCCTTTACAGACTCCTAAAACTAGGAGTAGCACAAGAATTCGTGCTTTTTGCTAAAATCCAGCATGGTGGATTTGTAATTCCCCCAAAAGATTTAGAAAAAATGATTTACAAAAGTAAATAAGATGAGACAATTTTGAATGCTTTATGTACCCTTAAAGTCAGGGCAGAATAAAGCAGAGTGAGCTCTGGCAAAGGATTTCTTTGTGAGACAGCATTATCTAGTAGCCGGAATTTGAGTCTATGAATTGGGACTTCCTTTCCAGCTGTATCAGGGATTCTTTATCTGCCCTTGGATTAGATAAGCATTAGCGATCCTAATTAATGGTTATACAACTATGAAGTTTAAATGGATTAAGTTTTTTGGCTGGGAGAAAGCACAAACTTTTATTACAAACACCGGCCACAGTAGATAATGTTTTAGCAGTCCAATATCAGGGCAAATCAGTGCAAATTATTCATCAGTATATATACACTGTGTATATGCAATATGGTACAATGTGTACAGCACGAGGTTATATATTTTGTACTGACAAGGATTTCTATTTTTCTGCAAAACCTAACATTTTTTTTCTTCCTGGAGTAGAATGAAAAGTCTTCTTGTTAGTTTTCCCTCATGAAATATAAATATAACTTCCAACAAATCTCATTGACTTTATATCAATGCCCAAGTTTTGCTTTCTGTTCAAATCCAGTTGTTTGCAGTTCTTCATACAACACCATTTACAGGTATCCCTGTTACTATTCTGTGCATTCCTGTGCCTGCTTTCTTCCCCTCCTCCCTATAAGGAGTCTACAGATTTCAAGTAACCCAATCAACCCTGGGCAAGAGAATTGTTATCTGGGCCCTCATCAGATCAAGCATTTTGCTGGGGACAGATGAAGGCCAAAGGAGCCCTGCAAGGCTGCTGTAGCCCATCTCCTCGCTGGCAGAGGGGGCTGCAGTTAGAGGGTCAGGGAGAAGCAGAATAAAGAATGAGAAACTGCAAAGGATTATGAGAAAAGACCACCCCTCAGAAGTTGTGCATTTTGTTTTCACATCTATGCCAAAGAGCAGTGCTTCCACAGGACCACTTGTTTTTCTTTGCCCACGTAAGCACAATGCACTGCTGCTTTTCTTCAGCTGGAAGCACTGTGAGAGGCATAACTTATCCCTGAGCTTTTCATATTAAACTTTCTGTAGTTTGAGCTTGGTGTTGCCAGTCCTAGAGCAATTGTGCCTCCTTTTTCAGACCTGAGTGAAAAGGGACTTCTCACCATATGACAATAGGCTGGGTCTGGCAAGAGCAGCCACAAGTGCAGCACTTCTTGACCACCACAAAGACATGATGGCCTCTGTGCACTTCGAAGAAGCTTCTGCCCTTCTGCTAAGACAGGTAAGGATGATGTGTGTATCCCTAGTCCATTGTGAATGCCCATTCAAATCGTTTGTTTATCATCTTACAAGCAGAAATTTTTGTGTATATAGTCATGTGAATAAGGTCTTGTTTTAGCAGGGCATTTCAATTTGAAGTTGAATAAGATCTTGCACGTTCTCTGAAATGACAGGCAGGCTTCCAGGCCAGGTTTGCCTTAAATAGAAGTACCACCATCTTTCCTGATATAGCATGGAAGTATCGTTTTGTAATCACAGAAAACCCTTACAAGAGTTTATGGTATGAGTTCAATATTCATGATCCAATATAGATTAAACCTAGCAAAAAATGGATCCTTCCAATGCAGCAAAAAAACTCCCAATCCTCCCCTCCAAAAACAAACCAAACACAAAAACAAACAAACAAAACCAAAGAAGCGGCTATCAGGAAATCAGCATTGAAGTTATAATTTGAATATACTTTGGAAAGAGGAAAAATAAAATAAGGCTTAATCAAATGTAGAATGAAGGAAGATGGCATCTGCCTTGAGAAACTTAACATTGAAGCTTTAAACAAGAGAAAACACATACACAGAGGCAGATAGGAATCAGAGCTGCATATCATCCCCATGAGTATTTTCTCATTGTCTACCCACAGTTACAATTGCCCCCAGGTAGCAGGGCAACTTTAAAAAAAGAATGGAATTTACTGTGCCAAAAAATCTTTCCCATTTTCTTAATAAAATTCTGAGCCAGCATTGCACATGACATTGTTAATTCATTAAATACCATTGTGATTAATTACATTCAATAGATACGAGGTGCATTCAGGTTCAGAGCAACTTCATTGACCCCAGAGCTGGTACAGCTGTTTAAATCAGGGCAGAACTGGTCATGTACTACTTCCCACTTGGACTTAAACCAGACATCACAAAGATATGAGTTGCATGAAACATGGTTTTAGGCTTCTATCTCCTAGTGATCATCCCACATGTAATTATTTTCCATGTTCTAAAAGAGAAGCATATTTAAATACGATTTTTTTTTTCTTGGTAGCTTCTATGTGTGAGTATTCTTTAGAATACTCAAATGGGCTTTTTAATTTATCATAAGGATTTATGAAATTTTATAGAAATAAATTCTACAGACATGAACAGAACAGAATGGAGCAATCCCCATTGGTTTTTCAACAATTTTCTTTTAAAATGTACTTTGATAAAGAATTACAGTCCTTTTTCAGACCTACAGCAAACATTTTAACAGCCACATTTGTGCTTTTTGAGGCTAGTTTAACTTCCAGATTCCTTCCATTGACCTAACAGAAATGGAACAGATCCCAGATTAGCAATCCTGGACCTGGTGGTATGTCAATCTTTTATCATTGTGAGAGGGTTTTTTTGAATTGTGATTAAAAAACCCTCTTTCCTTAGTCCTGAACTTTTTGGAATGTATCTTCTATATCCATATGATCGTGCTACAGGAAGATATAGTAAGTGCACGTTGTCATATATCTTTACATCCCTACTTGGTTTCATCCCTATCAAGTTATACAAGAGCAGGAGGGAAGACCAGAGGGAAGGTTTGCACTTTGACCCGTTGTTCATATTTTGGTTCTTTTATGTGTACCAAATGTCAGTCATCCTGTCGTCTATTTAATCTCGGACACCTATGGAAGATTAAGAGAGGGCAGTTCAATGAGCAGAGCAGGAGAGGGAAGGATAGATGAGCTACAGCAGGCAGATAATGTAAAAGCCGACTCAAAGTTCTCAAAAAACTCCAGCCGTCGCCAGCTGTCATCCTTCAGACAAAAAGGAGGAGTTTCCATTCAGGCTTAAAAATCTCCATCTTCTAAAGGATTGACATGTGAGAATTCTAGAAGGGAAAACTGTCCTTCTTTACATAACTCCGAATTAATCCTTTAATTCTTCCTTCTTTTGATTTTAAATATGTATTTGGCCGACAAATGTGTCTGGATGAACACATGTTTATAACTGTGCAGGAAGAATTTAGAACATACCTAGTGTTAATGTTTTGCCAGCTCGTCGTTTTCGTCCATCCAAAACTCCGTTATTCTAACCTATCTCCCAAGCTGCTGGGTTACGTTTCCCAAGTAAAGTAACCTGGGAATAAAAGTGGGCTTTGTTTTTTGGAGATCAAAGACTTTTTTTGATCCTTCTTTTGGTAATCAAAGCCCCCTCTCCCTGCACGGTGCTCATCAGTAGTAGGTGCACTGAAACTCCTCTCAGCACAAAATTGTCCACTTGGATGGGGTAAGGTTGTGCTGCTGTGCCAGCACCAACTGCATGTGTACCATAGAGAGAGAAGGGAATTTCTTTGGATAAATCAGTGAGTGCATATTAATGTGAGACTTTGACCAAAAAGAAAAAGTTATTATCTTGGTGGTTGGCAAAATAACCTGCCTCACAGTCCTTCCTGGGCTATCTGGATGGAAAAAATGGGATTTGGGAGTGCAGGGTGAGCCAGTTGTCACCCTCAGATACCAGCCTTCTAATGACATCCCAAAAAGAAGGGGGAAAAAATTTAAAAGTTTTAAAAACGCATGTGGGCACTATTTCAGACAGAAGGCACCCAAATTGGTAGGTGGTTTTTAGGATTAAAACTGTAGTATGGAGCAGTCCAGCCAGGTTGCTTTGCACAGGCTAGAAGAGAAGGGTTTCTGAGTGGTTTATGCTCATTTTCCACTTGCCCAGACCTGGACTGCGTGTCGGGCAAATCCGCTGGCAAATGTTAACACTGCCCAAGGGACTGAAAGTGAAGCTGGGGGCTGATGTGGCATGCGGTTGCCATGGTACTGGCCATAATCCTGCCGGAGTCAGATGCCCTGATGATACGGCGAGTTTGAGCTTGCTCTGGGGTACAGTGCAGCGACCCTTTCCAACAGCATCTGGTTGTGTTTTAAACTTTTGATAAATTCCATAGCCAAAGAAATCAAAACAAATCAAATAACAAGCCCAGCCTGGCCAAAGTCCAAGTTCAGGCTGCTGCGTTTCTCACCGGTACTGCTGTTTAATGCAGATCGGAGCAAAGGCAAAGATATTCGGGGTGGGAGCAAGGCACTTTTTGGAGATTCTGTAGCCTCAGTCCCAAAACACGAGGACGAAATTAGATTATCGTGCTTCGGTGAGGTTGCTTATGGCGTTTAGGGCACAGTCTTTAATGAATGCGTTTCTCCCTGTAGCTGTTTCTGGCGGGTAAAGCCGGCCGTGTGCGAGGATGCTCCGCGGAGCTCCGCTGCCTCCAGCCCTGCTGAGTCGGGGGCTTGAAAAAGTCGCGCAAACTCGCGGGGAAAAAGCAACCACCAAAGTTGGGAGGAAAACCACCCCCAGCTCCATCCCCGCCTCTGCGCGAGCGAATCCGCACAGGCCAAACTTGTGCTGTTCGGGGAGGCGGGGGCGACTTTTCCCGAGGAAGGGGGATCTGTGTGGGCTGGCGGCAGATGCGCTCCAGCTGAGCGGGGTGTGCGGGGGCCCCCGGCGCTCCCGAGCGGCGCGACGGGGCCGGGCTGGCGGAGCGGATCCAGCGAGCCCCGCAGAAAGCCCCGCACCCCAAAC
>WBMY01010667.1:3057653-3079241 GCA_013397315.1 Donacobius atricapilla | reverse complement strand
TTTCAAATGAGGCTCTTGGGATGTACAAGAATTTGAAAGTAAGCGTTACTAGCATGTGCATAAAACAGCATTTAAACAAATATTGTATTGGCATGTGCTGTGGAGTTGGTGCCAAAAAAGTTAAGTAAATAAGCCGTGAAATTCAAAATACACACAAGTGGAATAGACTGATTTGTTGTAAGACTTGCTGATTTTATCTGTTTGTTCTAGCTACCTAGCTTTAAGAAAAACTTTGGAGGTCTCTTTGGGATTTGTTTTGTTTTTTAAGTTCTAAACCTAATAAAATCAACTTAATTAGAAAAGAAACTACATTCACCTGGAAAAGAGGATCTTGCTAGATAAGTAATTGTTTATGCTGCTGGGATGTTTGACTTGTGGAATAATTGGTGCATACAGCAACTACAGTTTGGTTCAATTGGTTTGGTTCAACTTTTCTGATGGGTGGATATTATAATTTGAGTTTTGGCTGAAACGTCAGGAAACGTTGACACCTGTCAAACTTTAAATTGCAATAAAAATGTCATATTGAATGTTATTGCAAAACTGACAACTTTTAAGGAGCAAATGAAATTCATTATGGCTTTTCCACTGTAAACAACTCTCGGAAATCTGTCATGTGATTGAAAGCATGACCTATCTGTAGCACTAAAAAGTGCCTGATTCACTGAAGATGAACTTGTTAATCTATAGGTATGTGTACATCCAACCTCTGGTGTGTGTTTTTGAAAGTTTTGATCTTTAAGCAAGTTGAGGTAAGATTCACTACATCTTGAATGTTGTTATTGCTTAAAGTATGTGACTTTGAAGTGCCCAGAAATGCAACTGCTGTTCTTCAAAAGAAAACAGATCTCGAGGACTGTTTCCAACTTCCTTTCAGTGTCTTCCTTTTTTTTTTTTTTCTCCAGTGTGTCAAAGGGGATGTGTACAGATGGACAAATAATATTTGTGTTAGGTCATTCAATTAGAGGAAAAATTAGAGCCATAGAAGAATTTGAACGAGATGCATATGTCAATATAAATCTAACATAATTTCATTGAAGCTGCTCCAGGTTATACTTGGATAAAAGAGAACAGAACTTGACCTCGGACATCCAATACATAGCAGCTTGCATTCCCAAATGTCACACTGAAGTCACATTTAGAAAAGACAGCCTTCTGGCTGCATAGATATAATGTGCACTATTTTTGTCATTGTTTTGAAAACCAGTTTGAACGTCTGTGCCAAAGAACCATTTTTTGATTATGTTTTCTGTGAGCCTAATGATCTTACAAGTTTATACCACAACTTCCCTTTCAGTGGCACAGTTGTATAGAAGCTGCACAGGCTCTGGGACAGCGTGATCAGCTGTATACAGAAAGGGTTGAATGATTGTGATCACTACAGTTTTGTCTGATTTGAAAATATGTTTTTCGTGATCTCGATTCTTTATTTCTATTGAGAACGTTTCAATTTCTCGGTCCTCTGGACCTATCTTTTTTTAAATGTAAGGATAGGGTAGTACATATGACCTAATAGCAGTTGCATTATTTTCATTCTCTGTTTGAAAGTATGGAAGACACTTTGTTAACTGCCTGCCCCTGCTTTTGGTGGCCTACTGTAAGCCAGTTGTTTGCCCTGTAGTCTGAAAGGTACACAGATACTTCATGCTTTTGTACTCTGAGAAGTGCTCTGTTCATAGTGAAGTTTCCAGTGCAGATTAGTGAAGGCAGTGGATTCAGTATGCAGTCACCAAAATCTGTATGTATTTGTGGAGCAAACACCTATCTATTGCCCCATCACAAAGCCTCCACTCAATAATCTGGCCAAGGATTTCAAGGCAGTGAGTTTTTTCAAAGAAGCTACTTTAGGAACTTTAGATATGACTATAGCATCAAACTAATTAGTTGCCACTCCATTTCTATAAAGCTTCTAGGGCTTTATAGAAATGCAATATTTGCACTTCTCACTTGGCGCTAAGGCATTGAGGTTAAGCGGGCTCTGCTTTTTGTCTGCTTTCTTACTGATGGGAAAGATTCCAGGGCATTGTTTGAGAGCTGCACAACCCCCTTACGTACCTGGGTAAATATTTTAAACAGTTGCACATTTGGACAACTTGCCACAAAGCATTAAGTGGTATTTAGGGTTTGCTTCAGCTCTGTTGCCAGGACCCTTTTAAAGAAAACCAAAACAACAGTAGGCATTCGGGAATTAATTAATACAACACTAAATAAAACAACAGCTAAGAACGAATCCTTGTATGAATGACAGCAAGAAGGCATTGTGTTAGCAAGGCAAATAATACATGTGTGCCTGTGCATATCTACATATATGTATACACATTTGTGTGTTTGCATAGAATATGCACAATTCATGACCTGTGCACACAGCAGATCACATATATATGCATCTTCTAGAAACTAACCGGTGTTTGGTGTAGAAGGAATGAGAATTGCATCTTGCATGGCAGTCTTGATAGTTCAGGAGGCAAAATTGCAGGTTTCCCTTGTGAACAAGTGACTGGACTGGAAATAGTGAGTAATCAGGTCAAATTTTCTACAGACCAGTTCCAGTTGGGAGTGAATACATGTTAGATGTGTGTAGTCCGGAAGAGGCCACAGAACTTTTGTTCATTCATTCTTGGCTACTGTAAAACCACACCCCATACCCTTTAACCTCTTATAAACAAAGTGAACCATAAACAAAGTGAATCCAAATATACTAAAGCTGAAATGTGTTGCACAAAGGGAACAGGGAAATTGCCTTTTAATTCAGAAGGTCAGAGCTGTAAAAATTGTTTGGGATTTGTGAATATTCAGTACCACAGTAAAAAGAGGCCTCGATGCCTGGAAGTGGTCACCCAAATTAGAAAAAAATTGAAAATAGGCTCCCTTGGGCTCCTATTGTAATGAGTGTAAGCGTTTCTGATACTGTCATGGGCATGACTGCCCAAATACATTAGTCATTGGTGAATCTTTTCTCATCGTTTCACAATTATTTGTGATTGGCTGTCACCTTTCTGCAATTATAAATATTCTAAGAGGAAACAATACAAATTAGAACTGTAGGTACCAGGATCTTTGTGCTGGATGTTTTCTTTTTACTTTCTAAGTGTTCTTTTTCATATGAAAAGAGTCTTGCAGCTTTATCCTTATTCAAGTCTTTTCTTTTTGTATCTACTGGGGAGAAAACCATTAATTTTGAGGAATGGTGAGAGTAAGCCTTAAGCTGTCTTTGACATTTTAGTTTAACTTGAATAGGTTAATTTTTTTTTTTTTTTTTTTAGAAAACAAGTTGGTGGGAAGTGTGTTTTAACTGTGAGCGCCCTATTTCGACCATTAGCATAAGAAAAAAAGTTTTAGTGCATTTACTATTGTATTGAATGAAGAGTTCCAACAGTCAGGGAAAAGAAAGTAAAAGGCTGTAAAGAAATGATGGTCTATTCAGATTATTCAGCAGCCCAGAGCTCTGGTCATCTGCCTCTGAAATCTGTGATCGGGATATCACTTTTATCTTCCTGTGCCTTTCTCTCGCCTTTTTCACATGTTCACTTTTGTCAAGGTTTATTGATCACGTTTTCTTCTCTGCAAATCTGTGGAAAATTTAATGAACCAAAAACAACTGAGAAATAAAAGGAACTTTTTATTCATTAGCCACTAGATTGAATTTTGTTCTATAGTCACTACCCTCTTGCCTCCCATGTGCTTCATTGTGGCACTCCTGCAGCAGTTACAGTATGTACAGTGGAGATGGCCACATTATTAATTCTCTTCCAGGGAAAAGTTTGTTTAAAGTTGTGAACTCATGGCAGCCCCAGCTCTGCTCCTTGGCTTTTCTTTGCCTTCCTGACATTTGGATTCTTGGTTGTGGTGCTCTGTCACTAAATACCTTTAAGTGTGTATTCCGCAAAGCATTTACCTCTTCAAGAATTAAATGTATTTGCTGCCTAGCAATTAAATACAAATTTAAATGATCGCAGATTAGTAGTAGTTATTTACAGCCCTGATTGTTTTGGTGCTGTGATCCTTGTTCATTACACATCTGCTTTGCCGTGGTGCTGCCCCAGAGCGTTTTGTGATGCAAATGCTTTTGTTAACTTACAAATAGTTTCAGTATCCAGATCATCTCAGGTGACATATTTAAGTCGCTTCTTTTTTTCCCAGATGGACTTAAAAAGCTGTAATTAAATCTGGCTTCCAGTATGATTAAGCTTTGCTAACATTTTTCATGGAACGATTTACTTGAACTCTGGCACTTTTTGAACCTGTCACTGAAGATTTTTCAATAAATGCACCTTTTAACATTAATTTCATTTCATTTAGTGCAGCTTGTAAGTGTAGGGAAATGAGTTAAAATGAAGCATGTATCTGCCTGAGAGATTACTTGGATGTTTCTTGATTCTAAAGAATTTTACTGCTAGCCTATGTTAAATGCTGTCTGAATCTCAGGGGAAGCAAAACCACTGAGTTCTGTAGAGTAGTCCCAAATACTCTCCTAATGAATAGTAGCATCAATCCTGATACTTTCAAGGAATGCTCTAAAAGCCACAGAAGAGACTCTGGACTTGAGCATGTAATTTCAGCTGCAGTGATGGCACATCTGTGACTGCATTTGTTTTTCTGTGTATGGAGTGACTCTCTTGGACACTTGCAAGCTTAAACTGCCTGTGTATCTAGAGAGAGGACTTTGTGCCCAGCAGAATGAACCCTAATGGAAAAAATCTGGGCTTCTGGGGGGTGGGGGGAGGGATATAGTGATAAGAAGCCTTCTATCCCCTGTGAAATGTAGGATTTTAGTGTAGATAACTCATTCAGATGAAACTAATGAAATCTCTCCAGAGGAAGACACCTTCTCTGGGATGCTGCGCTGTGCAGCGGAAGCCAGCGTGGGTCCAGCCCCGCAGATGAGCACCCTGTGGTCACAGTCCCTCACCTCCACCGTGAGGAGGCAAATGCCCCCAGCAGGGGACCAGCTGCTTCTTCCCGGAATCTGCAAGGGATGGTCAGCTGCACAGCTTCATTTCGGCAATGGCAGTGGAAAAACTTCCCGTGTTACAAATGCAATTCGGAAGAGTGGAGATGCTGTAATATTACACTGCTGTGGCTTATATTCATCACTAGGAGCTTTAAAAATCCAGTCTCTGCAAGTTAAATCCTGTTTTGTTTAAATGTCCTGTATATTTAATTGTTATATTCTATTCAAGCAAGCGGATCACCTGGAGATTGTGTTAAGCCGTTGGATTCGGTCGCTAAAATTAATGGAAAACCCCTTGAAAACATCTCACCAGTTATTTTTTTTTCAGCTTGGAAAGTGGCATTCCTAGCTAGAATCAGTGTATTGCTCGCCTCCATGCTGACCTGAGGAGCTTTATTAGAGCCCTTTTATCACACCTTTAAAAGGTGTTTAAAAGCAAGGTCTGTTGATTGCAGCAGTGTTAAAAGAGCATCAGTTCCCAACACCAAGATCGCTCCTTTTCACGGCAGTGCTCAGCAATGCCCCTTTGTGCGGTGGACAATGCAATAAGTCACACAGGACTTTCTGAGCCACCTCTATAAGGAACTGTAAGGGCTGCTGAAGTACACTTGTGTTAAGTTGAATTGATTGAAATTTAATGGCTGTTAGTAGCTATGAATGGTAATGATTTTCTAGAGTATCTTCACCATGCTTGACATTAATAACTGTAGAGTGTGTATGTGTGATGCTAGTATGTTATTCATTTTTAAAGATGCTTTCTCCCAGCCCTCTTTCCCATAATTTAGTTGTTTTGATGCTTCGGGAAAAAAAATCTTGTGCTTCGAAGAGCACGTACATCTTGTCAACATAATTTTGTGCTCAAGATTTTTATTTTTTCCAATTCTAACATAAATCAGACTACAATATAGTGAGAGTGATGAATTTGTTTTACATGCCATCATGAATTAATGTTATGCAAATAAAAGCTTTACAGGTGCCATGATTTACTTAATAATTTCAAGTTCTAATATTTAAGCTCGTTCATTATGTTTGAGTAAAAAAACCCAACACAGCATGTTCATATTTTAAAACGTGAAATGTGAGATTTGTGTGCATTTGCTGTGTGTAGTTGCTGTGTAAGCACATTTGATGGCTAAGAAAGAATCAATCAGTGTTTGCATTTGGCATCCTACGCTTGTAGATGTTAGAGACATTTCAAAGAGAATAATCAAATATTTGTATGTAAGGAGAGGAAGATAGTGGTAAAATACCCTTCACAGATACAAAGAGGCAGAAAACTGCCTAAGAAAAGTTTTTTGCCCTTTAGAATTTGAGTAGGGCAGCACGATTTTGCTATGCAAAGTGGCCTTTATTTCATCCTGAGGAGTTGGCTCCCAGACCTGCCGCCTTTGCCACGTGGTGAGGATGAACTGAGGAGCTGGTGAGAGCTGTAGGCATCCTGGGTCAAAGTTGAATCTGAATGGGATCGCAGGGTTTTCAGGCTTTGATACAATATTTAGTGTGCTTCCCAAAGGCTAAGGACAAGGGGGATAAAGTTTGACACATAAATACATCTTAAATCTCTGAAGATAAGAATAGATTTTTGACTTTATTTCTCAAAAATTGAGGTCACAGTGGTCTGATGACAGGTTGAAAGCCCATCACTCAATTTTTTTTTCTATTTCTTACTTTTCTATTTTTTTTTTGTCTAAATGAACAGATAGATTCTTATTTTTGATACATTGTACACATTGCGTTAGTGACAGCATATTCAGGTTTTGAAGTTTGTGGCCCCAGGATCAAGGTTTAGCAGCAGCATTCAGGCCTCCTGGCCTGAGCAGTAGTAATTTTACTGATAATGCCATAAAAGAATCAAACCTCTTAAGCTTGGTAATGGTGAATTGAAACTGAATCTTTATAAAATGCAAGAAGGTCTTGTGTTTCTTTGATTGCTACAGTTCAGAGTTGTGGGAGTAGGCTCAGGAATTGCTCCTTGACCTCTTCAAGCCCAGAGGACCATTGGCCAGGGAGTAGAGTGATACTTGGCTTTTAGTAATTTTGACAACTTCTCCTTTTGCTCTGTGTCCTTGAGGAACTCGGGAGAAATTCACTCAGATGCACCATTCAAGCCAAGGGTTTAGCTGGGTGTTAAAGGGCCATTTGGGAAGTGGCATACAGTGTATGTACCGTGATCAAGTTAATTATGTTGCTTTGGCAACCCCAGCTTTGGTATTTCCTGGCTAGGACTCGTTGATGGAATCATATTCCAATATCTGGCGTCATCAACACTAAAATCTTCTACAAAACCAGGTCAGTGTTGTAAAAAAGTGGTGTAAAAAGAGATGGAGGATTTTTCTGAGAGTGTTAGCAATTCATTGTTTTACAGGCTTTGTGTTGAAGCAAGTTTCTGTTTAGAATTTTAAAGTATAATTCTATTGTAAGAAATACAGTAGCAATATAGTTGATCTTCCAGTGGACAGCAGATGATTGTTTTAGAATTCCTTTTGTAGAGAATTTCAGCATTTTGAGGTTTTATTTCAATTCACAATAAGTCAGATTTGGAAATCTTAAATTTCTTTATAACTGAAGTAACTGAATTCTTTGCTCTCTGCTTCTGAGAGCTGTAAGGGAGCACAGGGCTGAGCACAGCATATGTGTTACTGAGCTATGTCCATGGCCAATTTTTTCATCATTGATTTATTGTGCGTGCTGTTGGGGTATTTCCCCCTTTTTTTTTTTTTTCAGAGAAAAGGGAATGAGAGGGGAAACATTGTGCACACTGGGGTTGCATTATCTCAGCAAAGCTTGCACTTCTTTAGAGACCTTGCTGCAGAACTCTAAATCTCTATTTTCTATTTGAGAAAATGTTCCTAGTTCTGCATTTTACTACAAGGCCTCTGGCAGGGCTTGGTAAAATTTAAACTATGTATTGGACTTCTGAGGAATTCACTGATGCTGGTGGTGAGTTCATCCCTCTGGGACAAGGCACATAGGGAAAGTGGGCGGTGAAAGGCAGGTCTAGATCTGTGTCAAGAGGACAGGGATGAAACGGGGCAGTGCTGGCAGCTGCTGGAGGTTGCACCATTCTCCCAGGAGCGTGCAGGGTGAGGGATCTTCCTCTTCTCCCTTCCAGAGGGCATTTCCAAGGTGCAGATGGCAGGGGGATCTTTGCCAATGCATTTGTTTCCTTTAGTCTCTTCTCAGGGTAGAGAGACACCCAAGAATCAGGCTCCATCCGAGCTGTTGGAGGTGAGAGATGAGATGGGCTTTCTTGGTAGAGAGGAACTCGCTGCTTGTGAGCCCGTGTTGCTTTCTGCTGCCCAGTTTGGGCTGGCCCATTTCTGGTCTCTGTGGGTTCCTCTGCAGCAGTTGGTGGCTTTCCAGGGAGGCACTGCATCAGATTAGGCTGGAAACTTTCAGTGCATTGGGTGCAGTCAGGTGATGACAGGCTCCAGCTATCAGGCTGGAGGAAAGGGACACAAAACAACTTGGGACCCCTAACCCTGGTCATTTTGGTGTCTTCCTCCTTTGCTGTTGAAGATGCAACTTTTCAGCCTAAGGGGACCTCCTGGCATCACCCCACTCCCTCCTCCTGTTACTGCATGTGGAATAACTAATGCATTCATGGGATTTACCAGAATCAGATCTCCAGAGAAGTGTAGGACCCTCCAGTGGAAGTGAAAAAGGCCACCACTCAGGATGTCTTCTTCAAAGTGGCTTCTCCCTCCTTTCCTCAGTCACTCGCTTCTGGCATGGTGCAGCCCAGGGGCTGCCACCTAGGACAGGCAGGCTGTTAGCCCTGCTCTAACAAAAGAGGAGCAGTTGGGGGGTTTTTATCTGGTTTATTTTTTTCCTCTCTTGCCGTGTGTTGTTGGGTTGCTAGGATGAGGTCTGGTCCTGGTGTGCTTTCTGGGTGTGCCGAACCACCCATCCCACAAACCTCTCATGTAGGCTGGACTGGGAGTCCTTGGTGCACAGTTCAAACAGAGTGCAGTGCTGCAGGTGCTCTTTTGCTGGCTGATTGCTTTGAATGTCACACCTATCCTTGGCTTAACGTCTGCGCTGTTTCAACATCTCATGTGAGCTAATGCAGTTTAGGCATCACCCATTTCTCTCTCTCTCTCCCTGGAGGTTACAGATTTCCAGACACCCTTGAGATGGAGTTTTAAGGTCATCAGTGGCATTTTTAGGTCACAGAACTGCAAGGCCTTGTCTTCTTGCCAGCTAATCAAATGACTAATTAGTTCATATATCGCTGCTGTTATCTTTCTCTCTAGCTTTGGTTCAGCTCTGCAGGGTGAAGCTAGGAGATGCCATCTGAGAATTATTTGATTGGAAACTTAGAGGCAGATATGGTCAAGAGACTCCATATGAGCAACCACTGATGCCTGTGTTAGTCTCTGTACCCCAATTCATCCATGCGTATTAATGCATCCGTCAAAGCACAGTATTTAGAAACAGCCTTGCTCTAAGCCTTTCTATGATTATGGCAGTGAATATTCAAAATATGCAGCACTCTTAATTCCATTGTAATTAGAGTAATTTCCACAAGACTCTATTTTTAACAGAGGTAGCTCTATACATATATTTTAATCTATGAGCAATTTTATATCTGGGCACTTTATCCTGCACCCTCTAAAATGCTCACAGACAGGGACTTGGGCAGTGTGAGCCTTTGTGCGTATCACAGCCACATTAACCCACTTTATTTCACACTTCTCTCAGGTGTTGATGGCATCTGGTTGTGACAGATGCTTTCTGATAAAGCCTTCAGACCAACATGCCTTTGGAGACATCAGTGCTCTGTGTTGGTACTTGTAGACTGCTGTATCCAAATACTCTTCTTTAATTGTCTTATTAAGTAGAGAATTAAGCTGTGTGCTTTGACTGTTTTGGTGCCAGTGATTCTTATTGCAGGCTTTGGCACGGCACCACATGGAGTTTTAAAGAGACAGCATCACTTTAATGATGTGGGAATTGAGTTGGAGGATAAAAATCGGCTGAGAAAATGGCTGACTGAAAGGACAGTATGTTAAATCTGATTTTATGTTCTTCCCCTCAGACTATTAGGTGGGGGGTTTAGTTCAAATGCCTGTGATGATTTAAGAAATAAAAAGCAGAAATTCTCCTTGCTGCCAGACCACAGGCTCCTCAGCGCCAGACTTGCAGACGAATGTCACATGTTGCTGTATGTTTTGAAAGCATACCATGTGTTATTCTTTAGCTGTCTCACTCTTCCCCCCAGCTATATCATTTTCCCCCTAGCCAATCTCACAGAAAAACTTTAAATGAAAAAACTTATCTCTTCCCCCCGTCTGGCACAGACCCCAGGATGTGTTCCCCTGTACCTGTCACTCCATGTGAAGGTCTCTGCCCACAAACTTGCAGAAGGGATTTTAACTTGACTTCATGTAACTCTGCCTCTTATGCTTTAAATCAGGCACTTTTGACACTGATATTGCAGCTTATGTTGTGCGTTAGGATCAAGAGCTCACAAATGACTAAACATATGGTTAAAACTTTTTTTCATGAAATATAATATGTTTCAGTTTAACTCAGCTGTGGGTCTAGATAACAAACCTCCACAGTTTGCCATTAGAATAATTGCATTTCCAGAAACAATTTTTTACTCCTTTTCTACTGTCTTGGATTAATGTTTCCTCCAGCTAATGACAGGACTGGACATGCAAACTGGATTAGAGCATAGTGTGAGTAGTATGAGCTGAACATGCTGGCATCTCACTTTATTGCCTACAAGGTTAAGCGGTTTACTCTGAGGTCACAAGAAGTAAACTGAAAGCAAAAAGGCAAATTAATCCAGATCTCCTGGGTTCCGTCAGTGATGAGTGTGGCTCCTAGGGCATTTGCCTCTAAAATGTTGTTTTGGCCATCCCCCAACTTGCAGCAGTGGAGCTTTCCCACGTATGGTGAACTTGTGCTTGGATGGGAGGTCAGAGTCCAGGCACCCCTCAGGTTCCTGGGTGTCACTCTGGCAGTGTGGCCACAGGATGCCGCTCCTCCTCCTGATCTCCAGTGCCAGATGAACGTGGCAGAAAAGTTGGCAGCAGCAGCCTGGTGCTGCAGCTCTCGTGAATGGTAAAGGCTGCTTTACATTAGAGCTGCTCCCTGGGGCTGCCTCCTTGCAGGAGGTCTGCTCCCAATTTCAGCAGGGGTAGGAAGCAGCACTTGTGCTTGACATCTCTATTAAGTTCATTGTACCAAGAGAAAAACAGCTACTTGGGAAAGCCACTGCTTGGGTTTCTGCAGAAAAGAGCGTTGAGCTGGTCCAGTGGCAGAACTTCAGATCACATCTCTGACAAGCAAGAAACTGCTGGGGAGTAATGTTAGGATAAAGGGTAGGGCTGGGGAGACCAGAGCAGATGGTGCAAGGGATCATACATGCATCACACCTACGTGTGCTAGCTAGACTGCTGCTGGAAATTCATCATACTTCATTTGCATTCCTTCTATTTTCTTCTTTGTTGTTTTTGTTGTTGTTGTTGTTGGGGGGGGGGGTTGTTTTGTTTGTTTGTTTGTCTTTTTAAACCCTGCCATGAATATGATTTATGCAACTACCTGCATCCAGCTATACCTTGTAATTTTAGGTGGTATTTCCACCAACCTATGAGCTTAGGTGTTGGGTATGCAATCTAATATCCCAGTTTGCAAATGGACTGGTCATACTGGGGATTGAATGAGTCTGCTCACTTATTGTACACAAAAGCTTAGGTTTGAATCCATGTGGAAAGGCTAGATCACAGCCTGTGTCTTGAGCATGTTGGGCTTGTAATTCTCTTTTCAGTAGAAATGAAAGATTTATTGGTTTTCTATGAAAATAATAGAAAGTTTGTGCTTCATGTTTAGGTATAATTATGAGTGTGATGCTTGAATGATGAGGTGTACTGTGTTCAAAAAGAAACCTGGCACCATCCCATGCGAGTGCAGGGTTTCCACCAGGCCATGTCTCTGACAGATCAATTCGACAGCTCCTGCTTTACTGGGACCTCCTTCCTTACCAGTCCTTAATATTTACTGAGAAGCTGCAGTGCTCAACCGGACTCAGCAACCCAGCTGTGTTGTAGTGGCAGAAATATTGCAGGCACATGGCAAGTGCCTGTGCTGGAACCACTAGCCTAAGGCAGAGTGACTCCTGTGTACTGAATTGACTGTATAGCTTGTATCTGTGGGGAGGAAAAATGGGTGCTATGTTTCCTCTCTTGAAGTCAGCGGGAACTTCACCAGAGTGCCACAGCTTCTCAAATGTGGTGGATGGTAGCTTAGCCACCACCTCATCCACCAGCTCCCTCAGTGCAGGGTTTGGATTATAACTGTAGAAGTGTTAAAGGTTTGTTCTCCCTGGAAGGCCCTATGGGAAAGGCACAGCTGCAGGCTGGACGGTTGAAGCATGAGAGGAAGTTAGGAGTGAGGAGAGAGTCACTTGGAAGTGGGGCTGGAAGGATGCACGGACAGTGTATGAGCAGAAAGGCAATTGGTTGGTGGAATGCATGGACAGCAGCACTGCAGCTGGGCCAGCCCCTGGGTGCCTTCCTTCTGTTGAGTGCTGTTAGGTCTCGGTTTGGTTTCAGTTATGTCAGGCAGAGAAAAAAGGTACATAAAGGGTGAGATTTCTACAATAAAGTGATCTCCTTTGGATGAATAAGGGGCTCCATGTGGCTTTGTTTCCCATTGCTACGCCTCAGGACCCACAGTTTAGTCCTTTAGAAATACCAGTAAATATTGCAGCTCTGATCCCCTCACCAAGCTGCTCTTTGTATCCAGGTTCATGGCAAAGAGCTAGTTAGTGATGACTGCTTTGTGAGACCAAGGGTGACCAGGAGGGCACTTCCTGCCTTGTGTTACCAGTTCCCTTTCACGTGGACCCCTTGTGACCTGTTTGTACTGGTGTGTTAGATCTGGAGCTATGCCTTGGAACCATGCAGAGCTTGTGCTGGAACAGAAGGTGACTTACCCTGCAGCCTTCCACAACCAGTGATACACACTGTGCTCCCCTGTGCTTTGTCTGCATACAAGTAGGCAGGGGCTTTTCAAGATAAACGCTATAAACTGGAAATGTCCACCATGCTTGGGATTTGCATGGTTTGGACAGACCTTTCCTTTGTAATGCTGTCATGGTGGCACATGAGAAGCTACCTGAACCTGATCCCCTTGATTTATGAAAGAATGGGTTGTAAGTTTGATTATTTCCCAGGGGAATTCTCAGAAAGCAATGCTTTCCCTGCCCTTTCCTTATCTGAGAGAGCCCTTCCTGTAGCCTGCCAAGATCACCTTACTTTCAGGGCATTTGTGGGACATGCATGCATTAGAGTTCTAGTTGGTAACAATGCCTGTGTGGATTATTATAATAAAGCTATTGTATTATTATGTAGGATTTTCATAGAACTTTCACAGTCTATTTTTATAAGGGAGATCTTTGCCTTAAATTCATTGCTCTTTAGCAGAAGAACAATAGAAGAGGAGGCTGGAATGTGATAACTATCAGCTCTCTGCTCTGCTAGACCTGCGGGCTGGCACAAAACCACATTTAGCTCCCAAGCAGCCACTTGGCTCATGAGTAGTTAAGGGATGTGAAGGAGTCCCAAGGAGACAGATGCACCAACAACCTGGTGGCAGCTGGGGAAAATACTGTGGGGGAAAGAAGGGGGATGTAAGACACCCAACCTGTAGGAAACCAGTCCTCATTAGTTCTGCAACTTGTCTGACTACTTACACTCTTTTATTAACTTTTTATTACGGCAAAAGTGGCTAGAAAAAATAATAGTCTAAGTGCCAAGGGGATAAACAGTGAATTAAAAGGATTAAATTCTGAACACTTTACTGCTTTTAGAAAGATGTTATTTGATTTACTAGCTTAAGTTAAATTTACACAACTGAATTATTTCTTAACTTAATAATTACATTTGTGGGGTAAAAAAACCCATCTGTTTAGGTGTTTTAGAAGGACTTAATCCAGAATCCATCATAACTCTTTAGGCCATTATGGGAGAATGGAGCAGCTATCCTTTGTGTCATAAGCTAAATGAGTGCTGACTGGGATTTGAGTCTTCTGGAAGTCAGCATGACCTGCACGTGGTCTAGGGACTGATAACAACTCAACATGCAAGATAGCAAGGGAACTATTCCCTGTGTTACGTTAGCTATGTTGCCAACTGTGATATTTTTGATGGTTTCATTTTTCATAAACTCTTGAGATACTTTAAGATAACTTGGGGTTTATTTTGTTTTGTTTTTTAAATATTAAAGTCTTTGTTTTCTAAAGACAGCTCATGGAAAGTTGATGACTGACAGTGGCAATTCTGTTTGAGGTCACCTTCAATAAACTTCTCTCCTGATAGCCGTCAATGTAGTCAAGCCAAGCTCCTGCCCTTTATAAGGGTTCAGGGTTGCTGGCAGTTTAGGTTGGTTTCCTCTGAATCCACAGTGCTTGTTTGTGGCTCTTTCTTCCCCCCACAGCTCCTCACACAGCACACTTGCATGTTGGACAGAGTCCAAATTTCCTCCCTCCTGGGGATTCCTTTGCTGTTAATTTAAGTGATGGCAAATGCAAACTTCTTGCCAGAGCTTGCTGTGTGTTTTTTGGATGCTTTTTATAGCTGTTCCCTGAGGGGTCAGCTTTTGTCCTTCCCCACCATGCTTTCTGCTGTGGGGAGGGAGGCCTTGAACTGGAGCTGATCGGTCCCACCTGGCTTTGAATGCATCTCTGACTTGGCTTCAGGACCTCACTGTCTTTCACAGTTTTTGAACACTTTTGCTTTGTTGCTGCTTGTACAAAGCTGAGCTTTATAATAACTTGAGTGTATATGTAATCTTAAAAGCAGAATGAATCATTCATGCCTTTAACAAGTATGTATAAGTTCTTTTGAGACAGTTTTCTACAGCACTGACCTGATGATTTTAGATGCTACATTAAAGTTACAAATAGGGAGGAGAACTACTATTTTAATAGTAAGCAAAAGCAAAATAGCTTTTCTTTTCAAAAGTCGTGGTGAAGACATGGTGTTGATATGAGACAGAGTGAATGTGTTGAAGAGAAGGGAGTGCCCATCTGCTGTAAGCCTGAACTGTAGATTTATGGGATATCTTCTCAAACTGGGGATATTCACACAGATCAGAGCACAGTCTAGAAAAGCACGCAGTCTCCTTCCAGGTAGACCAGCAGTAGCCAGGAAAGCTGAAAGGCAGCTCTTCAGTTTGAAGTCATATGTGCCCTTGCTCATTTCCCTTCAAGAGGTCTGCCCTCGTCACCAGAGGGGACTTGAGCACCTCGCCCAGCCACAAGTTCTGCTTCCTAGGGTTATTCTCCAGGGCCTTTGTCCTGCTGTGAGGTTTGTGCTTGCACAGCTGAGAACCCGTTTAGTTGTGATTTTAACCCCTGCCAGCTGTTACCAGCAGTCCTCCTCTAATTTGTCCAGACAGTTTTGTTGAAGGAGCTGTGCAGCAGGACATGTTCACAGGACAGGGAGGAACAGCGGTGGCTTTACGGAGATGCACATGTTGGAGGAATGTCATCTGTTTATGTTTCATTTTGCACTGGAGTCCTGCAGGGCACTGTGTTTTCTGTGATATCTGCGCTGTTGTAGAAGGCAGAACATTTGGTTTAGCACAGAGGTCTGTAACACCAGTCACTGCATAGGTTTGGTGTCCCATTTCATGTTGGATTCAAAGTCTCTAGTGGAGTCAGAGAATCAGTCATAGGAATGCTTTGTGATGGCACCTGGTAAACTAGTGGAAATGATGGTGAAGGAGTTCTCCATCATGGCATCCTGGATGGAGAAATAAACCCTCAAGTCTGGAAGCAGTGTGGTGGGCAGACTCGATGTTTGGTGAAGGTGACTTGTGGAGACCATGCAGGAAGCAGCACAGCACTTCAAAATGGGATTCAAGTAGGAACAACATCTAGATTATCTGGGGGAAAAAAATCCAGAGCAGCGGATATCCAGGATGCATCATCTATTGGGATACTTAGGTCCTTGGGAATTAACAATTGAGCATGAAGATCTTGCAAATTTGCTGCTTTTGGTAACCTAAAAAGACACCACCATCCCAAAAAAAAAAAAAAAAAAAAAAGGTTTGGTTGCTTGTCCTGCACTGAGGCAGCAGATGGGACTGAGGACACAGCACTGGTAACTGTAGAAAGTGTAATGCATTCAGGTCTGCTTTGCTCCATTACAATAGAGATTGACAAATTGGAGAGAGTTCAGGAGAAAAAAAGAAGCAACAAGAGAGCTTGAGGGATTGACTTACAAGAGAAGACCGAAAGAGCAGAATATAGATAACTCGGCTAAAGGATGACAAATGGGGTGGCTGAGATATAAATCTACAAATATCTGAAGGGTGTAAACACCAAGGCTATGAAGAATTATTTAGAGTGGTACAATGGGGTGTAACTAGAAGTAATGGGATGAAATTTAAGAGAAGGCAAATTTCAGTTGAATAATGGGAGAAGCTTTTTGACAGTGTGATGTATTAAGCTATGGGCTGCTTTTCCAGCAGTAGTCCTGTTGCTCACTGTTTAGGGCACAACCCTATTTGCTTAAGAAGCCAGAGTTTTCCAGAGTCTTTATTAAGGACAGTTTCAAATCATGTCTTTTGTGTTTTATGTATTTGATGCAGAGGCATGCAAACCATACACCAAAGCTGCTGTGCCCTCCCCCACATGCACCATGTCTCAGTGTGGCACAGCAGCCCCTGGTGTTGTGGTGGTGGAGGTGAGGGCAGGGGTGTGAGCAACCTGTCTCGAGCCACAGCTCAGCCCAGATGGCCCCGCTGGCATGACAAGCTTGGCCAGGTCAGTAATATCTGCTCTTTGATCAGGACCTTCTTTTACCTCCCACACTTCTCCCATCCAGGGGCTGTAGTGTTACCTTTTAGGGGTTAGTTCACTTATGGTCTCTGGAATAGATATCAAAGTTATGCTGCAGCTTTGCACCAAGAAATCTCCCACTTTGCTTCAAAGGAATCAGGACAAACAAGATCCCATTGATGCACATGGTTTATGGTCTTCTAAAAATCTACAATACTGTACCTTAACTTTTTCTTTAGAAACTCCCATTTCTTCTTTCGCTTTTCACTTCACTTGAAATGCCAACTAAGGTCAGAGGATCACTTTCCTACTGGCAGAACACACTGCATTGTCTGTCATTTTAAAATGTCCTCCACAGTAACTGAGGAAGATTCATTTCTCTACTCTTTATGCTTAAGAGTGACTCTTGAATGCATTTCACTTTTCCTAATCTGGAAGGGCTAAATTAGAAAATTAGGTAAACTAGCTGGGTAAATCAAGTTAGAGTTATCTCAGCTAAAATGGTAGCATGGGGAAGATGGCAGATTCATGTAAGTAGAGAAACAAATGCAGCTGTAGCACTTAGCACACACTGGCAACTTAGCTATTTTGTTGAGGAGCAGGAGGACAGAAAACTTTTAAGCACTGGCATTCTTGGAGCATAAATGAGCTGAAAGTGTCTTTTACAATTGTTCTTAAATATGTTTTGTATTGCTCTTGCTGTCCCTGAAGAGGTCTGTGTCCATACGCTTCAGGGAAATTTCTGAATTATATCCTCTCTCAGTCTGTGGGAAGAATGAACCGCTGAAGGGTTTCATTCTCCTCTGCATGGGGATAAAATTTTTCTTGCTGAAAAATGCAGTTTTGGTCTCCTCAGAACTGGATTAATTTGGTGGATGATTTTCATGGGGAATTTTGTATGCGAGGAAATGTCAAAACAATTGTGTCTTCATTGCATTCCTGTTACTGAGGGCTGTGGTGAGAGTACACTCCTGGAGAGGAGAGCTTTGCTTTGAACCACATTTCACATCCAGACCAAGAGTGGATGTGTGCTCAGGCCCCATCGACTCAGGAGAGCAGCATAACCACTAAGCTACCTCAAGTTTGCCACCTTAATCTAAGTGGTTTCCATTCAGCAGAAATAAATCATTTATGTTAGTATGACTCCAGAATTATTTTTAAAAAATTGTTTGGTTTCACTGCTGTGCGGGAGTATCAATTATCCTCCCTACCTTATTTCTGAGGCCACTTTAAAAAGGAATTTTAATTATGCAGCTGGGGGTCTCTAATAGCATTTGCAGGAGACAGCATTGGAGTTTTTTTTCCTGGAGGTTGATTGATGATACTTTTGCACCTCTACTAGTAGATGTAGGCCCAGCCCATTTACAAGGCACTTTCCAGGCAGGCACTCCTCAAGAGGACAGTGTAAACCGGGTGAGCTTTCTTTTAATTGTTGCTGCAAACTTCTCTGAACCTTGCTAGTGAAAGACATCTTTGCAAAGCCAAGCCTGGAGTAACTGAGGGAAGTGTATGGGGGGAAAGGGTACCTCGGAATAAACTGCAGCAAATTTTGGGGTCACCATAGCAGTCCAGGCTACTTTCAACTTCACAGCAGGGCTGGATTATGATCTGGGGCATTTGGAGTATTCCCAGCCTTGTTGGTCTGAGTTGATAACCTGCAGCTGAAAGGCCAGGCAGATGGGAGGGAGCAGTGAAGTCCCAGCAGGAGCAGCAGAAATTCAGCTCCCAGAAGCCCTGGCTTGCAAGAGCCAGCCTGTGCAGCGTGGCAGACTATAAGACACAGTAAGGATACTTTTTTATCAGTATAAGAAAGGAAAAGGCTGCCCTCCCTCCTTATCTGTTGAGGGCAGTAAAAAATCTTGAGCCATCTTGTGCAGTGAAAGGATTAATTTGCTGTGGATGTTTGATTAATAAAGCAGTAGTTTATCTCATTACATTTCCCCATAGTAACTGCAAAAGAGTTTCAGATGTGCGTGGCCTTTGCCACTCTCTGCCTACTGTGAAACAGATGTGTCGCTGACTGCCCCTGAAAAGGACAGATCAGCACCCAAATCCTCCTTCTGGCAGGACATGAGGAGAGGTCAAAACTGAGGGAGGGAGTCAAGGAACTTGCCTTTCTTTTTCTTCTACAATATGAGAAAACATAAATGTGTGTGCATGAAAGGCAGGCAATAGAATCAGATTATTTTGACTTAAAATACTGTCTTGGTTTTCTTCAGCAGCATTTAAAGGTTGGAAAGTTTTTAGCTTATTTTACTGGACAGTCGTGCAGCTTCTTTACTGCCTTTTGTCATTTTCCAGGGCATCTATCCTTTATTACTCTGTACAGTGCTCTGCCTTTATCTCTTGCAAGTCCTGCTCCTCCTCGGCCCAGCACTGTGGGCCTCCAAGAGTAAATGTTTATAATGTTCATCTAGCTTTCAGTGAAATCTCTTCCAGCTTTCAAAGAAAGCTCTTTGGTCTGCATAGATGTAAACTTTCGATAGGAGAAATTCCCTGTGTTCAGCTAATGGCTTCAGGACTCCAAGTGCTGCTGATGTGCTATAGCTCAGTATCCTTGTAACTTAATTTAAAAACTATGTGCTAACTCTGATTTTGAGTTTAAGCACTCCCTAAGAGTGGATTTAGGCCTTCTATATATGCAGCATATACTAACAGTACCTTATTTTTGTTTATGTATAAATAAGATGTCTGTCCGCAAGATCTGTTGGAAGCCAAGTATGGGGTTTAAAAAGGAATAAATAAGCAATGGAACAGTAATTCTGTCATAAGGTGCATTGTGAAGTTTATTTTATTTACCTCTTAGAGTAGGAAATGCTCTGACTTGTTAGAGTTTGTTGATGCTTTCTGATGTGTTGGGTTCTAACATGGTTCTCAGTGACTTTCGTATTCTGTTTTCCCAAGAAAAGCCTTATATCACAGTTTCGGTTATTTTCCTTGGCAAAACTTAGTATTTTATTTATTGTTAGCTGCCACGGGTAACAGATGAACTGGCTTATGCTTAGAGCTACACAGTTCATTCACTTACTTTGCACATTAATTTAGAAAACCAAGGAGATGGTGCCAGCCATAGGTGATGGAAGTTTTTCCCCTGATGCATTCTCATTTCACAACAAATCTAGCATTGACTGAAGGGCTAAGGGATGTTTTTTCTTTCCATCAACACCCATACAAGTATTTTCCTCCCATATGTCTCAAAGTGCTTTAAAGAAATGCTTGAATATTATATACCAGATGCTTGTGTTAAGAAACTGAGTCACAGATGGACAATCAGGGGTACCATGACAGCTGATAACAGTGTCAGAGAATGGGGACCCTTTGCTCCCTGTCCTGGGAATTGGACCACTGCTTCATGGTCCCCACCTCTGTCCCACTGCAGAAGTGGCTTCAGGTCTGCCAGAATTTCAGGATCCTATATTCTAATCAAGAACAATTTTTCCAGGATTTATTAGGATGTCCACAAAATCAGCTGTCTTTGCAGTATGCCCACTCTGGATGAATCATTTCTTGTCACTTTTCTCTGACACGACGGAAAACTGAGTGGCCATAACTCTGAGCTGTGTCCTCTGTGTCTCTCCTGAGGGCCAGGAGGAAAGGGCAGTGCTGAGACTGGGTTCCCTTGGTGTGTGCTGTGCATCCCTGGATGAGGTGCAGCTCCAGCACCTCTGAGCTAGCGTCAGATGAGCAAGTGATAAGGCAGGTTTAGCAGTGTCCTGGCAGCTCACAGATGAGATTGAGCAGGCCAGTACTGGGTAGCCTTGGACTGGCCAGCCCCAGCCCAGAGGTGCCTTAACGTGCTCCATACACAGTGCAGCCATGTCTGCAAATGAGTTCCAGAGCTAGCAGGCTGGGGACTTACACTAGAGTAAAACTCCCTTAGGAATGTAGAAATAGAGGTGGAATAGTTAGCAACCAGCCAGTCCTGGTCCCCTGAATTGGTCTACCTCTCTTATGGTTTACACCCTAAATTCTGATAGCTGTTATAGGGCCATGTGTGTACGGGAGCAAGGAGAGGGGGAGAGAACTTCTGGTAGTGATCAAACCGGATCTTAAGCTCTGGTTTGTGTTGAGCCAGAAGGGTTTAATTATATATATGTAACATGCAATGAAAAGCAACATGGGTCTTGGGCAGACCATATGTCTTAAGTGCTGCTTGGGATGATTGAGAGCTGCAGAACCAAGCTTTAGCTTTTGGAGATGTGGTTCAGATACAGAATTGTGCTGGTGTCCCTAAACTTTCCTGGTTTTGAATAACATTTTTGTAGCTGAGGTTTTGCAAGTATGAAGCCTGAAGCCAGCTTAAGGAAAGTTTATGATGTGAAAATTAAGTTTTCTCTAGTAAGCTGCAGTTTGTCAAAACAACTGCACACATTCCTGTTGGGCTAGAGTTTGGCAGGATGCGAAGATTGCATCTCTCCCTTTGAATATCCGAAGAAAATGGAAACCTGGCATTTTAATCTTGCATGGATTTCTACACATCCCTTTCAACAGCTGGGATAAGCTCCTCTGCTTTATCACACATTTCCCCTTGTGTTATGAATCACCACCTTCTCTTCAGGCAGTTCACATACAGGATTCTTCAGTCTTTGGAATTTCGCGTGACTGACTAAGGGGAGCACAAAAAGGTTGTAATGGGACTTGCCCAAGAATAAGAAGGATCTCAGATTTGGTTGTCTGACAAGAAATTGATTGACATATAATTGAAGGCGGTGCTAACTGATATTTCTGCTTTTGGGGGAAATATTTTGCGAAAATTCACTCAGTTTTCCAACAGAAGTCTTAAGAGGGTCTCACAGAGAGGAAATTCCATACATTTTTTTTGCTTTGGAAGCAAAAA
>WBMY01010667.1:3000650-3057604 GCA_013397315.1 Donacobius atricapilla | reverse complement strand
AAAAAAAGGTGAAAAAAAAATACAACCCACAAAAAACCCACCAAAACTGGTTTTAGCTGATTACTCTGAAGTGAAAGAGAACAGCTGTCTGCTCCAACTCCCCACTCCCACTCCCAGGGAAAGAGGGCTTAAAGCCCCCCTTAAGCTTCATGTAGAGCTTGGATTCATGGAGCTCTCACAAGCTTTGTGCTCCTGCCAGCGGCCTGGGATGGGCATCCTGGCTCCCAGGTGCAGAAGGCAGTCCATGCGAGGTTGGGTTTCCTGGGAACAGAAGCTGGGGATTTTGAGTGTCTTCCTGGACAGCTGCTGAGGAAAGCAGCAGTGTTCTGATCCACCCCTTGAGCAGTTACCTCTAACTGATGCACAGCCACAGACATTTCCATTGCGGACAACCTGATGATTTCTGCTGGAAATCTCTTCTGACAGGAGCTCCTGACCTCTTTTACAAGGGTTTTGGTATATATGCAATGTGGAGCATATTGCTGATAAATCTGTATAGTGCCATTAAGATTTGGAGTATTGCTGGAGCAGAGCTGAACTGGGGAATATGCTTTGGATGGTCACTGTTTGGATAGGAGCTTAATGGTAGTACCTAAGCAGTTGTAAGCAGGTAATCAATAAACCAGAAATGTCTGAGTCCCTTTCTGCTTTTCAACCTCGCTATTTTAGAGCTTTCCCTTTTATGAAACTTGCCCCGTGTGAATTTGCTCACAGCTGTAAGAGCGATTTAGTTCCACTCATTAGTGATGAAGCAAAGGTCCATAATAAAACAGAAAGGATAATACATCACCTAATGTATTTTCTTCCCAGGCTTGATGCATATGGAGCACTTTAAAGTATTAATTGTTTTCAGAAATAGTAGAAGTATTGTGTGTTTTGGAAGAGTTAACTACGTAAGTAATAGGAGACCTCAGCCATACTCTTCACTCTTAAATCTTTTCTGAGAAGTATGGAGAAATGTGTTTGTTCTGCGTGTGTTTGTGTGAGTTATGGGCTGTGCAGATCAGCGAAATTCAAATTAGCAGTCCTCTACTGTCCTGTCATATCTCGACTCGCAATAGCAGAGTTCAGAAGTTCATTGCTTGGGGGAGGCAAAAAAAAAAAGAAAAAAGAAAAAAAAAAGAAAAAAGTTTGCTCTGACTTACTTGTGCTTTTATGAAGACTGTCTGGAGCTCAATAACCCCTGGTGAACTTGTATCCTGCACCCCAGCTGCAGCCTTTCAGCTCCAACAAAGCCCCCTCGCTAAATGCAGGAAATGGAGCGGCGCGGGGGTGAGCGGCTGGCTCTGCATTCACACCCGGCCCGGCCCGGCCCGGCGAGCGAAACCCGCGGCATGTGCGCCCGGAAAAAAAATAATTCCTCACCATCCACAGAAAGCTGCACTTTCCACTGAGTTTTTCCAGCAGTGCAGCTTTGTAGAAACCACAATAAAAACATGGGGCTAGAAACCACAATAAAAACATGGGGCTGCAAGATTTTTATTCTTTACATTCCTCACTGCACAAAAAGCAGCACCAAATGTTTTTCTGGAAGCAGGATTTCTAGCCATGGAGCAGTGATTTATGAGAACGAGGATATCAGTTTCCAAGAAAGTTTAGTTTGGAAAACTTTGAGATTTGCTTGAGACATCACCAATCTATCTCCCTTACTTTGATTCCTCCGTTTCCACATACGTTTATTTAGCCACCGGCTGTTGTTCTTTTACCCTCGAAAAATCTGTTTTGATGCCCCTAAACATCGTCTTCTTTGTTATGCTAAGGCGGGAGATAGAGCGGCATGCAGAGAGAGAGATAAAAGCAGTGTTGTTTTATGGATCCTACGCAGTGTACTTTGCAGGAACTTTAAAAATAATTTGTACAGTGCTCCTCAGTGGGATAAATGTTCTCTAAGATCATTTACAAAACACGAACAAAAGAATATTAACAAAGACGAGTAAGCGCAGATTTCCTCATTTCACAGGTGAAGAAACAAAGCTCTGTAAAACTTATTTGTTGATACAGGGCCTGGTGAGGGTTATAAAGGGTGAGGCTCAGCCTGCAGGGCCATCATGTCCATGTATAATGGTAGTTACAGAGAGAAGGGAGTTTAAAGTGGCTGAGGAGAGAGGTGGCTGTTTGGCCACCTCTAGTTTAGTCATTAGACTTTGCTGCTTGTGTAACACATGTTGGAGATGTGTTCAGGTGACATGGATTTCTATCACTGGGGTGTAAAAACAACCCAGAATGTCAATTGGTCTTGCCAGATGCTGTAATGTTTCGTATTAGGGAACTTCATATTTTAAACAAAAAATTAAGTTTTGTGATTCTCGAAGACCAGAAGTTTCCTTGGGAACTTCAGGACTGCAGCCTGAAATGAAGCAAGTAGGCTGTTATGCCAAGGGGGAGAAGGATCCCAAAAGGAGCAGCTAGGGAGAAATCCCTGACTGGCCCTGGCACTATCCATTTGCACTTTTTATTAAAACCAGTGTTTAGTGGTTTAAAAATAGTTACGATAAAGCCTGTGATAAGAGGTTAATGCACAGAGCTTTGCACATCTCCTTCTGACTGTGCTGTTCTCCAGCTGCGGCCTGGTGGCCTCTCTTGGGAGGCAGACAATTTTCAGACTCACTGTACTCAGGGCAATGCTCTTGGTCAGTGGCAGATTCATGGGAATGCTGTCCGGATGGAACTTGGAGCTCACATACCCTGCCTGGAAACAATCACGAGTCCACCCAATGCAAATGCCTGCCTTTGAGAGGCTGAAAAATTGTCCAAGGTGCCTTGTGGAGCCACATTCATGGATTTTTCTGGCCCCTCCACTTGCACCAGGGTGCCCCACTCTCTGCTACCTGTGAGAAAATGTGTTTAGAATTTTTCCTCTGCAAGGTATTGGTCAAAGGCAACTTAAAACGATCTAGTTACAATCATGTTTCCATCTTTACCCTCCTGGCACTCGTGGACATACATTATACATATTCAGATGCTGAAAACAGATTTTTTAAAAATTTCTCCCAGAATCGTGTATTTTGGCTGGATCAGTTCCCTAGACTATGAGTGCATTAATGTGAGCACAGAAGAATGGAAGGGAAGATGGGGCCAGGCAGGACAATGGGATCACAGCATCTCAGGCTTGGTTTGGTGTAGGCTGTATCCTTGGTTGCTGGAACAGGCTGTACCTGTGGTGGCTGGTGAGGCATAAATTTGAAGATAATTTTTGCAGGAGAATATAGAAAAAAAATCCATTGATTAACCTCCCAAGCCAGTGGAGGTAATCCTGTATCTCAGCTACTACACAGCCCAAGTAATACTGTCTCTTAGATATTTTTATTTATTTTTTTTTTAATCAGCTGGCTATATAGTGGTTTCACTCTGTGTCATCCATTCTTAGTTGTGCTTCTGCAGTGTGATCCTACTTACCAGTAACTGGGATTATTCTGTAGCTGGAGCTGAATCTCTCACAGAGCAGCCCCGGGGGGAGGGCTGGTCCCCAGAGGCTGGTCTGAGCAGGTGTGCACCAAGACTTTTTCAGCCTGCAAATGTCAGGCTGATAGTTTTTCCTTTTCTCACTGGACAGTTCTATGTCCTCATAACTGTAGGTACAGCTGCCTTTTCTTCAATCGCCTACAGCATCAAGACAAAAATTACTTTGGCTTTCAGCTTCCGGCTGGGTTGCTTTTCTCCCTAGTGTTTGCAGGAATATCCTGGGACACAGACTGACTGTCCTGGCCTAGCATGTCTCTGAACTGCTCTCTGCACACTTCTAGCTGTGCTTCAGTCATGTCTCCCAATGGGCTTGACAGTAAACTGGAATCCTCTGTCTTGCAAATGGCCTTGTCTTTCATTAGAAAATCTTTAATGTCTGCAGAGTCACACGTGGGTGCCAGAGTTTGCAGCTCTGTAATGTAAGTTCTGTTGACTTGCTGGTTTTAGGTGTTAAAAAATTATCTCTTGAGCCCCGGGATAGCAGTATCTATTGAACCCTGCTAGCAGATTTTCATGAGTTAATTCTGGCCGAAAAAACACCCCCTCTAATTCATATTTTTCTAGCAGTGAAACACTAAAAAAAGTCTTCATTTTCTCATCTTCATCCCCAATGACCATCAGACTGTTTATTTTTCCTGTCTCTGTACAAGTGATAATGTGTTTTTTTTTTGTTTTGTGTTATGTTTTTCTGGTTTTGTCCTGTAGTTAGTTATCCTGAGCCAGTTTGCTCTGTGTCAAGCATTAGCTTGTTTCTGTTAATGCCATGCTCTTCCTGGCTGTAGCTTTTGTGGTCTGGCTGCTGCTGCCAGGTTTTGTACATACCGTGTGCTGAGTGGCACTGAGAGAGCACTATGTGACTCCAAACTGCAGCCTCCTTCTGATGAGAGATTCTGTGGGAATGCTGTGCCTGGAGCCAGAGTAGAAATCATGCAGGCTTTTCGGTGTACCCTCCCAGTCTCTCTCATCCATGTCCATCCTATGTTATGGGAACCTACGTTGCTCGAGGCTTCGAAGGAGCCATGTCAAAGGGCAGGACCTTGGGTGAGTTCTTTACCAGTAAAGCCCTTGAACTTTTTTCCAGTTTTGTAGGAACTAGGAAAGCATAACCATGATTTAGTGTATGGGGTTGTGGAAGAGAGACATAGCCCAAGCCCAGATGGACCACAGGTCTCCTGTTTCCTTTTTCATTCCTATAAATTGTTCCTATATGTTATAGCACGAAGAAAGCAGGCTGCTTCTTTCCAGAGGCTAATATTCCCAACTTTGGGAACCATTTCATGGACAAAGCTTGTTGAGTTGTTCAGAGAAAACTATTAATGAAATAAAACAGCTTCATGAGAAGCAACACTTAGTGCTTTGTCTGTGAAGGAATCAGTCTTTTATGAAAGACTTTGTGTTCCCTGATTTATTTATTTATTTTTCCATTGATTGAGCAAGATTGTTTAAAAAGGGTGGTAGGGAATGTCACTGGGGAAAAGCCCCCTCCTCTACTCACTCATCGATTCTTATAACATTGAAAAAATTAATTTAAATTGCCATTTTCCTCAAAATGAAGTGTAAAGCTTCCATAGTTCTGTTGTTTAATTTCCCAACTGGATATGAAATTAAGGAAATTGTAATTGTTTGACCTCTCGCATCAGGGAGTCTAGGTATTTTTTCATCTGTTTCACCAGAGCACATCTATATAAGAATAATGGCTTCCCTAGAGACTCCATTTCTTGTAAAATACAATCTAATGAATTAAAATACAATTTAATGAATTAAAATATATCTCCTCTTCTTGGTGCTTTTTCACACTGTGACCTGCCTAGGGTTTGAGCACGGGGTGGCTCCTGTTGAATTGTCTAAAGGCTCTCAGCATACTTCCTCCTACTGAATTGTTTTTCCTGAAGTTTGCCCATTGATTACATCCTCTGGCTTGGGTCGGTTGTCTTTCTTACACAGTTCTCTAATTTTTCCTCACTAAGCATTGCTAATGTGCCTTCCACAAACTTCCAGCTTTTTGAACTTTGATCCAGGAACCTTTCCAAAATCAGCAACAACAACTACAGAAATGGGACTTTTTTTTTTTCCTCCTTCTTTCTTTGTGTCCTTTGTTACTGAAGAGGACTGCAGATATTAAGAACCATTTAAAGCCAGACAAAAAAAATCCCCAAAACCTCTTATTTGGTTATTTCTCCAAAACACCAGTTGATTATTGTTGGCAGGGATATCACACTGGAAAGGACTAGCTGTTCTGTGTGGTTTTGAAGCCAGGATACTGCTGGGATTGTCCCTTGTGGCTGGGTGGAGCTCACTGGGTACCTGCCCGAGAGCCATCCTCATGCAGCAGATGGACCTCTCGTGGAGGGAGGGAATAAGTTGACACCAAAGAACAAAGCTCATTTCCCCCAGAAGGTAAAAAAATGAATATCATTGGGGAAGCAGCAAATATTGGCCTTGAGATCTCTGTGTTCTCTATGTCTGATCAGATGCATGCAAGATTTTTCAGGGGATCTAATATATACTGTCTTTTACAAAATAGCTGGGTATGTCAGAGTGTGAAGTAAGGGAAAATTCCGTTCAAAATTTAAAAAATGCATTCATTTTGAGGGCTCTTACAGAGAGATTTTTGTCCCAAAATCAGCACTGGGAGAGGTGGGAATGGAGGCTGAGCTGACTTGCCACCAGAATAAGTGTATTTTGCTCTTGAAGAGAAAAGGTGAGCAAACATCAACTGATATATTTAGCTCTCAGTGATTGCAAGGATGAGTTCAACTGGATCCATAATCCCTTGCTTAGCTCTTATTTCCCAAACAGGCCACACAAGTGGCCTCATGCACACCCATAGCAGCTGGTAAAACAGCTCCACTTGCGCAATGGAAGAAGTTGGCAGGAGAGGACTGTCAGGAAGGTTTTGCCAGGATTTCATGGCAGAGAGGTGACTTTGTCTATACCACACAAAAGTTGATCCAGATCCGATCAGAAGTTAGGACCTACTCTGTCTCATTTCAGGTATTAGAAGCTCTCCATGTGCATCTGAGCTCTTAATATGTAAAAATCCTTGAATTTATTTCCCTTTCTCCAATCCCATTGCTTTAAAAGGAGAGGAACTTTTCCGCATGCCCCAAAGGAGGAAGTGACAAAAAGGCTGGCTGTGGTTCAGGGCAAACCCCTCCATCCCAGGCTGGGCAGAGGAGGCTCCCAGGAGCGGGGTGATGGCCGGGGTGCTGCGTGTGCTGCCAGACCACATCGGTGTGCGCCGAGCTGAGCTGAACAGCAGGAGCAGAGCCCTGCCTGTGGCCCACAGGCAGCTGCAAGGCAGCAGCAGCAGCAGCCAGCTCACTGCCAGCACAGCTCTGGCACCGCAGAGAATCGAGCCCTTTGTATCTAACCATCCAGACCTAATACACTGACATGGTCGTCATCAGATACAGTTGACACATGTTTAAAGGGTGTATCTCGCTGCTTTGAACAAGTGGGAAAGTGTTCTTGGACTGCTTTGCTCTCTGCATTTCTACGGAGTTTCCCACTGTCCATTTTCCATAGTTACTTACAGCAATTAACTGGAATCCAGGGCTGCGGCGGCTGCACGCTTGGTCTCTCAAACCACACCTGTGGCTTTTTTGTGTCACATATAATTCATGACTGAGTGACGCTTCCTGCCTTGTCATCTTTAGTCCTAGATGAATGAATGGTGCAGCTAAATCAGCTTAGCACCGAATTAAAGTGGTGGTTCATAGCTGTGGCTCTTGCACAAGTCGTGCAGAAACTTATTTGTGTTGGTATGGCTGGGTGTTCAGTGGAGGCTCCAGCTCTTTTGATATCAGATCCACTCACAGCTTGCATGTCCTGCCCCAGCTTTTTTTTCCCTTCCAGAGGCATAGATACTGCATGAATCATTGTGTCTTTGCAGAGGCTCCAATGGGCAAAGGTATTTGTGCTGAAACCTCACCAGGCTGTAATTAATCTGTAGACGAAAGGAAATGGTTTTGTGACAGCTAAATGAAGACCAAATAATGCAATGTGATGAAAGGTACGCTCAGCAGTCAGATTCAGTATCTGAAGTTGTATGAGTTTAGCTTTATGGTGAGCTGAGAAGTGTTTGAAAAAAGAATTGCCTCAAGTCCCACTTAGCAGCAGACAAAAACAGAGGAAAACCTGCATGTCATTATATATTAATAGGCAGAAAAGTGAGAAGAGATTAAAAAAATTACACCATGTTACTCCGTGTATTTGAAAACATTTGGGAAACTTACACATAAACTATATGTGAGTGCTGTACACAGAAGGGCATGTGCTTTCTGCATTAGATCTGTGAGATCAGCATATGTGCCAGTGAACAGGCTGTCTTTTCTTTGGGCTTTAGTTATGCTGAGATAGAAGACATCCGATAACCTTAACAAAAATATTGCAGACTTTTGTAAATTAGGCTGAGGAGTTTGATTTTTTTTTTTCTCTCCCTCCCCAGTTTGAAATGTTTTGCAGGAAAGAAGTTGCTGATCATCTTGTTTGGAAGTTTTTTCTACATTGAAAAGTTTGGGGGTTATCTTTTTGTTTGTTTTTGAAGAAGGAAGTAATATTTTAAAGTCATGTTTCAGCTTGTTCCTCATCAGTTACACCTTTGATGCAGGTTCTCTCACATTACTTCATGTGTAGCTGGGATTGGTTTCAGCAAAAAGGCCCAATGGTAAACGTGGCAGCTTCCCTGTAGTTTGCTGACTCTGAAATGTGGTGTAGGCACTCAGACTGGTTGATGCTGAACATTTCAAGCAGCAGCAAATCCCTAGCTAACCGGGTGATCTTCCAAAGCATTGAGATTTCTCATCTCCGCTTTTGCAGGATCACAGAATCCCAGAAATTTCAGGTGACAGAAAGCTGAGGAAGACTCTTTGTCCCCAGCCTCCAGCCCCAGTGGGGCCTGCCACCACCACTAGGTTAAATTTGTCGTGGCTTGTCTAGTGGTGTCTTGAAAACCTCTTTGGAAAGAGGTGCTTCAGCCTCTCGTGGGTGACCTGGTCCAACACTGTGTGGTCTTCCTGGAGAAAACTTTCCTGAGCACCCAGCCTGACCTCTCTAGGGAGTGTTACATCATTTGCCACTACTAGAAAAGGTTTAGCTTCGTTAGAATTATAACTGCAGACTCTTACATTAGATCATGTATTTATGCTTATTTTCTGTTTTATCGTAACACTTTGATAATGAAACTGCAGTTAGACTGTATTTAAGATAAAACCAGATAAGGACTACCAAATTTCAATGAAATCTTAATTTCACTAGGGCTATATCATAACTATACCTTAGTAGCATTATAAGACAGTGACAGTATTGTTATTAGGAATATGATTTTTTTCATCACTATCTATACTCAACAGGAATATACTATTTCAGGTTGCTATCCCTAATTTTGATAGCAGAAAGCAATGATTTTTATGACAGGACAGAGTTGCATTCTGGTAGGAGAATGAGTTTGATTCTCTTATGGCTTCAGCATCATCAACAAAATGATCAAGTACTGTAAATTTACATTATAATTATGATGTCAGAAACAATATAACTTAGTTTTCAGGTTGACTGAGAATGTGTCCTGGGAATTGGGAGGAAATATATTTTTCTCATTTGGAAGCTGAATAAATCCTAACAGAAGTATTTCAAGAATATTTATGTAGTTCAGTGATGTTATACTCAGCGAGTATTTTGTAAATAGCTGAAGTTTTAAGACCAGAGCATCTTATTTTCGGTTCCCATTTTATTTGCTTGCCATAAATGAACTCAGGACTTTGCACCTTTTGTTTTTTTCTTCAATATGATTTGCATCCTACACACCTACAGCAATACTCACTTTTCTCTGATATGGGAATTAGTCCTTTAAGTAAGCGGGTTGTAGATAACTTGAATCTTGAGAAATGAATGTTGAAGGAAAAGCTATGTTTCTGTACTTAGGTTAAGACATAGGACAGTATTTTCAAATCAGTGTAGAGAATTGACTGCTGGAATTTTAGGGACACTCTGAAATACCTTGTGTGTGCAGAGGTGGGCCAGGTATCTTAACTCCTTCTGACTGCATAATTTCTTCAAAGCACCTTGTCATGGACATCCAGAATCCTCCAGAAGGCAATACCTGGGTCACTCTGACAGAGAAGACAATCCAGAGCCATATAGGACGCTGGCTGCTTCTCCAAGTCACGTGAAGGAGACTATTCTTCCTCAAACCAAGTCTTTGCACTTCTAGTAACTTAGAGGGTCAGAAGGGCTTTGTCTTTGAGGTCCTACTGGTTCTTCCTTAAGGAAAGTCCCTCTCAGTTCTGCCTTAGGGGTTTTCCAGGATGACCTGGAGGAGATGGTGAAAGCAAAAGGCACAGTGGTGTGGAGAATGATGCCATCTCTCATACCACGGTAGGTATGTGAGCTCATCTACTGTGATGGGAAGCAATAGCTCTTCCAGTAGCAGCTGGTTTTGTTCCTGTTGGTGCTGGTATCCAATACCAGTCACCTGCTTAGGAAACAAACAGCACCCACTGGAGCTGGGCATCCTGGCTGAGCAGCAGCACAGCTCTGTGGGTTTGCTTTCTTACCTTCGTGCCTCTCTCCTCCCCTTCCCCCACAGTTTCTACTATGCTTTCTCTTGTAGACAGCAATATAGGATCAGACTGCTTTTCATTTCCATCACTTTTCCCTGCTGTGACTGAATCTGTTGCAATTAAATTTTAATTGAGATGCACACTGCTTAAATAGACACAAGACAGCTACAGCTATCACTAATTAATTTTCTTCCAAAATGACAACATTTAATAATTATATTCCTTGTCACTTACATTATTTATACAAGTTTAACTCTGGGAATTTTTTTAAAGACACGTCAGCTGTGAAAGTGCTTTATGGTGTTAATCTCCTGTAAGGCAATTGTGATTAACTTCAGAAGTAGAAGTATGTTTATGCATTTATTAAAATAGCATGTAGCTCTGCAAGTTTCAAGAAAGATTGAGGTATTTCTACAATAAGGTAATAGTATTTCTGGTTGCAGTATTTAAATCTAGAGAAGCCCTAATGGTAATAATTTGTGCTTCAGTATTATCTCTGATCTTAAGCTCTTTCTGACTACAAATGAACAAGCTCACACCTTCTGCAGAGATCCCTCCCCAGTTTCTCACTTCACCTGACATAGCAAAAAGGGATCATCTGCTGCCCCGTCTTGCAAAAGTCCTTGCCCTCTGCTACCTTGCTCTAATACTGGGCAAAGAAAATGACCTTTTTGTATTTTAGTCTGAGGAATCCATCACTGGTTGCTGTCAGACAGGGTGTTGGATGAGTGGGACCATTTGTCTGTTAGAGTGTGACAGTCCTTAGGCGGTGCTGAGACAATTTGGGGGTTCTGTCTGTGCTTGAATACATCATTGCTGCATCATGGCATGACTTTGGTGTTTGCAGAGAGGTGCATCATCATCAACCTCCAAACGTCAAACATTCACAAAACAGGCAGAAATTTCTCAGGAAAGCTGTGAGGAGAATTTTTCCAGCCTCTCCTGTGGGGACGTATGGCCATGATGTTCCCTCTGCAGAACAAAGGAGCTGGCTATTGAAGGTGAGATGCATCAGCCCTGGGGTTTTACTGGCAGATCAGGAAACTTTGGGAGTGACTGAAGGATCGTAGAGCCTTTTTTTTTTTTTTTCTCAGTGAGGGTCCTGTCTAGAATGAAAGTTTAAGCTGGAAGGTGCAGCTGAGGGATTTTCTGGGTCAGAAAAATAAATGTGGGAGGGTGGGACAGGAAAGATTTGGATCTCTCAGAGGACCCAAGACCAGTAAAAGTCAAAGCTAGAAGTGAGAAGTGACTGCAAATACCTGGGTGTGCACATTTTCTCTATTAACATCGAGTAACTCTTTAGAAATCTTCACACCTTTCTGGTCACTAGCAAAGTAAAGCTGGTCTGGGAACAGAGCTCTGGGAACGTGTGTGTTTGCATTTATTAAGGATGTTGGGGATTAGTACTGATGTTGCAGAGCAGAATGAGTTGGATGATGCAACCCCATTCCAGGAGGGGTCAACAGAGAGGTTTTCCAAGCATGGCATGAAAAGCAATTGTACTGTGTGCTATTGTGATCAGAGGAGGTTAAGATGATGTGTATCTAAAGGGCTGATCAACTGGACATTTGTAATGACTCAGCCAAAGGAAATTTAATTAAATATGTTAAATGTGTGTATAACGAAACTCTTTTGTTGGACATTTGGGACTATCATAATTATTACATAAATTTCAGTGTTTTCTTGAAGTTATTTTGATTCATTTTATAGTGATTATATAGCAAAAAAAAAATTCCAAAACCATTTACCTGTGTATTAAGATGGATTTGAATGGAAAGCTGTCTGATCATCTGTCTAGCCTCATGTACTGTCACAGCAGCAAAACTGCATTACAGAAGCATTTCAATGTCACTTCACTTTATTTTCCCCTCAAATTTGACAATAGCAAAAGAGACTGGACAATATTTACTGCTATTTTTATATCTGTTTGGTTTCTTGTGCAGTGTTGCACTGTGGCAGGAGTAGGTAAGCCAGGAAACTGCATAGAGGATTTTTTAGAAGCAATGGAACCTTTTTGTACCTTACTGCATTTCTCAGCAGGCTATAGTTTACTACATGCTTCCTAAGAAGGTAGTGCAGTTAATTATTTTTGTGCTTATTCGTAATACAGTCACAATTCTTGGCAGAGAGACAGGTCTACGTAGCTCAGTGGGGTGGGACAACCTGTGTGTTGTGGGCCTGTTCTGGGAGCTGAGGTCTGCTCCATTGCTCCCGAAGAGACAAGAGTCATTTATTTCTCTAACAAATAGATCTGTTCCTATGTGTGCTTTCCCTGAAGTTATTTACACACAATGTTGTTTGCGTTGAGGTCTTGCATGCTCTGTAATTTGCATGTGGTGCTGGAGTTGCGGAGGGTTCGTTCCTTTGATTGCCAATTCTCGCAGTCTGAAACAGCCTTTAGCTGCCAGTGCCCTTGGGAGGCTGTGGGGGCTGGAACCCAAAAGGCCACAGGTTTGGTAAAAGCTGTAAGTGTTCTGCAGGACACGCAGTGTGAGTGGCCGAGTCCCAGCCAAAGGGCCGCGCAGCAGCCACCGGCCCTTGGGACTGTGTTGTGTCATTGCACTGATCAGCAAAAGAGAGGGATGAAACGTTAAGGAATGTTCACAGCTACCAGTCTTGTGTTCTGAAAATCTCAGTGGGCTGCGGCAACGAAAGCCAACCCAGCACGTGCTTCAGGTCTGTTTCTCTGAAGGCATCTGCCTGAACATATTCAATAAGTAAAGAACAATCTTTGGTGTTACAAGGGTGCTAAGGGAAGACATCTACTGTTTTCTTAGAATGCCACTGATGATTGGGAGGTGTCCAACAATTTTTATTTTCAAAAGATGGATTTTCTCTGGCTTTCTTTAAAATTTACATTTATAGGCATTTATTAGCAATAAACGTGTGAAATGCTGAGTTTGCAGTGAAGATACTGTCTCCAAAACAGAAAGTATGTTGAGCTGTCTCACTTATAATACATTAAAGGCTGGGAAATGGCCAAGAAGACTAGGTGGTACCAGATGTTGGGTAGCTATGGATATGGTTTAGAAACAAGAAATTGTGTGGTCATCTATAGCTGGTGACAAGCCCCCGTCCCTGTGCCTTCAGTTCTATGAAAGTTTGGACTCAAAAGGATGACTGTGGAGATGGAAAAAAGTAGATGCCTTATTTCTTCAGTAGAGAAAAAGCTAACTGTCTGTTCAGTCAAGTGCTAGGTTATGATGGCAATTAAAATGCATTCTTGAAGAAGTTTTTCAGTATTTCTAGTGTATAATTTTGAATGTCAAGATTCCCTGACACTGTGTGTTATGCAGAGAGCAAGGGGATATAAGAAGTATATTTTTTCTTTTGGTGAGGGACAAGTGAGTTATGATAAATGAGTTATGTAAATGATTATTCCCTTACAGGAGGAAAAATAGAGTTAACTGTGGAACCCTAGTACTTCTAAAAAGAGAACAGGCGTGTTCACTGGTTCCTGATTTTCTTAGTGGCTCTGATTCTTATCTTGCAGACCTCTAACAAAACAGAGGGCAGCCCAAGTTAGTAGTTTCAGTGCTGAAAATTAGTTATATGAATGAGACTGGGAGTGGGCAGGTGTCTCTGACCTGCATGACCAAACCCATGCAAAGAGCACATATTTAGGCCCTGATGGAAGCAAGTGCAAATGCATTTGCTGAAGTCTTCTTGAAGGCAATGAGATTGAAGGCATAGTGTGGTAGGCTTTGATAGGCTTTGAAAGAGGAGACAATGGATGAGGCAAAACAAAAGAGCTTGCTATCAAAGGATGTAAAGCAAAGTGACAGGAAAAAAGTGACAAGCTAGGAAAATGTTCTTTGTTCCCACATTCTGAATGGCTGTGAAATCAGCTTTGTACTCATTAGAGCCAGTGTAAAGGACCTTGCTGTAAATGAAAATGAATGGGTTAGAGGCTGGTGTTTTGAGTTCAGATGTGTAGGTGACTGGCAGGGAGCTCAAGGAAGTGCCAAACTCTAAGACACTGTGCAGAAGGAAGAAGCAGGAGTCAGAAGTGGCCTAGAGGCAGACTCTTACGGTGAGGTTGGAGGAATCTGAGGACCACCCCCGGGTTCAAACTTGGATTACAAACAAGATGCTATCCACTTCTACAGCCTTTGGCATCCTTTGCTACCTTCTAACCATGGCCAGACTGCTAGGAGAGATATTTGAGAGACACACTGAAGTTTCTGTGTGGTTGGAGGGAATTAGGTCCAAACTAGGTCAATCTGACAGTAAAATGTGGGTAAGATTTAGTGGAGAGAAAGCCTAGAGGCAACTGGGCTTTGAATACAGCTTAGCTGTAGTGAACAAGAAGGCAGATGGAATGAGTTATAGACACAAGTGGGATTTTGGGCTTAGAGGGCGGCAGACCAGGAAAAAGAGAAAAAAACCGAAAGGAGAGAAAGAGCAAGGAGAGCAGGAAAAGTTGCTTTGGCACGGTTTAGAAGATGGTTGTGGAGGAGTGAGGTGATTAAAGAAAAGAATAGACGGAACTTCAGGAGCAGGGAGGGAGTTGAAGATGGAAGGTAAAAGAGTTAGCTCGTTTTGACTGTTTTCTAGAGGAAGAACTCAACAAGCTTACATGCAGAAAAAGATGTGGATATCGAATATGATTATGTGCATTAATATACAACAGAAATAATGTACAATAACTGCAAGGTAAATTGCAACTGTTTTAGTAAATAGTTATATATTAGTTATAACTGGTTTAGTTATAACTAAAACCAGATATGTGTGTATACATGCATGCTCCTGTACAAGAGTTCTGTCCTGAAGAATTGATATGAATACTTCGCATTAAAAAGTATCAAGGAACAAAAGCAAATAAGGAGGCAGTATTCACAGAATCTTCTCAGGCTAGCCTTACTGATTTGAGTCTTATGTAATAAAGTAGCTAAAAGAATTTTCTTGTGTTTAGTGGCCACATCAGTCACTGTGCCCTGAACTGGTATAGCCTCTGAAAATCTGTGGGGGCTCAACAGGTGCAAATACAGTTTCCAGTGCTCGGGCACTGGCCTGGCTACCACCAAACACGGTTCTTCTGCTTCACCTGCTTCGATGGCACAGTTGTGTACACACGTGGTCACTAAACCTTCCCCCTGAGCCATAGCAGCCTGCTGGGATTTGCTAAAAGTTTGCTGCTGGCCTGTGTTTTGTTCCAGTAAGTCTTGGGGACATGAGATGTTCCGGCTTGTCAGCCCAGCTTGTTTTGTATGTGAAGCATTCACTGCAGGGCTGGAGAGGACCAAACCTCCTTGTATTCCCAGTCTTCTAGGCTGTGGATGCACCACTACTGGGGTTGAGAAGGGAGGTTTTCCCCTTAGCGTTTTTAACAAGAGAATGAAATAAATTACAGTGTTCTTTCCTTTTTTCGATGTTGGCAGCCGCTTACCAGATCAAGAAATGAAGTGAGTTCTTACAGGCTATAAAGTAAAGATTGCATGATACTCTGCTGGTGAATGGTTTAATAATTTGTCTCAGTCTTCAAAGTACGTGTAGCAGAGTAGGCATAACTGCATAGTGCAGGAATGTACATTGTGCAACATTGCCATTGGCAGGACATAAACACCTGTCCTAAGTCCTTATGACAAAAGAAAAAAATAGGGATGTTGGAAGGTAGATGTTAGTTTGGTTGTCAGCAGAGACAGACATGCTAAAATTTAATCATAATAAATGCAGATGTTTTGATGTGTCAAGGTATGGAAAACCAACTATTAATAATACCCTGCTGCCCAGAGGATCAAGGTGCTGATCTAGTCTAACCTTCTCTTTAATACCATCAGAGGACTTTCTTGTACTTAAACCCCATCCTGTACTTTAAACCCATGTCCTGTGATAAGTCTTAGACTACAACAGACCTCCTGGAAAAATACCTGAACAAAATTTCAGCTCCGCCATGCTAGAAAGTCTGGCACTAGCAAGAATCTGTGCTCTTTTCTGTTGAAACTGGGAGCCTTGTTTATAATCTGAATTTCTCTAGTTTAATTTCTGTCTCTTAGCCTTTGCAGTTGTGTCTGTGTTAATATTACTGATCAAGTCTTTCAGCAAGGGCCTCTCTGTTGACCTCTCTTTCATTTTTCTCATGTGTGACACAGGAGCCTTTGCAGTTTTCATCTTTCTGCTTGGACTGTGGGCACCAGAACTGCACATACTGTCAATTCAGGGTCAGCCAGAGAGGCATTACAGCCTCCCAAACTCTGTGTAGACAAACGCATGTTGCTTTAATCATTTTAATATTGGTACCCTCCATAGAGCTTCTCAGCCACTGTCTGCCCACCATAAATTTCAAGTCATCTTCAGTCAGTGTTTCTCAGACAGTTTTCATTTTAATCAATTATTTTCCAGATGTGTGGCCTTGTATGTGGTTGGTTTAGAACCTATAATCTTTATCTAGGCCATCAAGGCATGGAGAGCATCTCACTGGTACAAAGCAATCATCTTTATTTACCATGTCAACAGCCATTTGTCACTGACAGGCTTCATGACTCTGTATTTGTTTCCAGTCCCTGATACACAAAATGATTGTAACTCTCTTCATATGAATGTTTCCACCAGATTCAGTAATATCAGTCAGGACTAATTTGTGTATTAAAGGAGCTATTCCACTTCTTGTTTATTACTCATGTTCGTAGTGTTACAGTCTACACAATTAAGGAATCTCTTCTCTTTGAGTCCCTTGGTACCTTGATTAATTTTAATCTTGACATCTTGATTTCTGGCTAAATGAGTGCTCATTTTCACCCTTGTCTTTTGTCATTAGCTTAATACCCTCCTGAATACTTTAGCCTGTCTCCTGAAAGACTTATTCCCATCCACTGTAATGACAGCCAGCCACATTGTACAGTTTCTTTTCTCTGTAGAACCTGGGCCTGCACTGCTGAAAACTTAGGGGCTCTGCCGTTCACGACGTACTTAACTGTTAATTTCTGGAAAAATATATAGCCTTGTAACTTGAGACACAGCTCACAGAAATGGAATGCTCTTCAAAGTATTGGTTTCATTCTTCCTCATATAAAAGTCTTTGCAAGGACTCTTGGTTGTTCTTGAACTTTTCCTCACTAGCATGCTTGTGTCTTTGCAGACTAGGCTTTGTTGTGGTTCATGGGTACATCCCATATAGCTCTCCTACGAAAGCAGCTGTCAGATACTTCAACAGTTTTGAGGTTTTCAAGTCCTGGTTGTGACCATAAGGCTGACCTTGATGACGTCCATGGGTCCTTTCCAACCCTAGGTACTCTGTTCCTCTGAGAAACTCTTCTCCCATTCTCATCTGGATGAATTTTTCTCCATTCTCCTGTTTATGAACTGCCAACCATTTTATGTGGTCTGCATCCTGCCTTCAGCTGGTAACTGGAGTCTTATAAAGACAGTATGTGGAGTGGAATAAAGTGTGGAATAGCAGCCTGTGTGGTGTTTGTGTTCAGCACAAGAAAATGAGCCAACTGAAGTGTTGCTTTTTTGTTTTTAATTACATTCTTGTTTCCTTCCCAGGCTTCTCTCTTCTGGATGCTTACACATGTGCCTCTGGAGGGAGAATTCAATAGCGTGATGAACAGAACTGTAATGTTTAAAAATAAACCAAAATTTTGTAATGAAACATGTTCTGAAAGAACCTAGTTGCTGTAGGGGTTTTTGCAAGGATGCAGTCCTTCATATTTCATTGCTGAAAATAAAGATTTTCATTTCTTGAGCCAAATGAGGGGTTTCTTATCCAAGCTTTGGAGCCTGTTCAATGTCATCTGGGTGGACTAGTCACTGTAAGACATTATTACTCATCCCACCCCTACATAAAGCAAACCCATTAAACTTCAGTGCATGTGGTTTGTATTTGGGGTTTCATTCATGAGAGTTGAAAGTGCCCGAACTACTGCAGCACGGAAGTGAAACCCTGAGAGGATTCTCCTTCAGTCACCACCAAGCCAACAAAACACTCACTTTGCAAAATCTCCCTTGAATCCAATACCAAGGCAGCTTTTTTCCTGTTAGCCAGATCTCCTGCACTGACCCTTCTCTGCTCTGTGGAATCTGCTTAAACATCTCTGTTCAGAATCAGTTTCTACTCTTCTTGTAGTATGTGCAATTTGCTTTTGTAGTAACTTTTACTCATAAACCTGATGAAAAGTCAATAGGTTATTAGCGATTTGCAATTAGAGTCTAATTTTATTGTAAACAGTTTAATGGTCCTCCACCATGGTCCTCATATAGTCTTGTCACCTACCCTGTTTAGCTGTAACCCACCTTGGTATAGCTGCCAAGCACCACAGATGTTTTCTCTGTTAGTTATTAGCAGTTTCTGCTCTTGTTGGAACATGAAGACTTGATGAAGGGGATTTTTGGGGGGTTCTATATTGCCTTTTTTTTTTTTCCTATTTTGGTGTGCAAAGATTTCCTAAAATGAAAACAATACTTCTTCATTAGATACATGCGTGCACACATAGGTAGTATTTGTCTTTTTGGTTCTGTTTTTGGAAAAAAATCCCAGACAATTGTGTAAGAGGAAATTGAAAACTTCTTTGGATTTACATCAAAGACACAAACTTAGACAATGCTTTGCCACAATTCTCGCACTCTTACAACAAAAGCAAACAAATAAAAAAAAAAAAAAAAAAAAATGAAAATTTATGGGCCAGTTATAATGNGCCCTCTTACAACAAAAGCAAACAAATAAAAAAAAAAAAAAAAAACAAGTGAAGATTCATGGACCAGTTATAATGGTGACGCATCACTTTTGAGCAATTTTTGTTTACCTGGTGGCATTCTCCCAGAGTTTTTGCAGCATGTTAATGCAGAGTCTGAATGCAGGAGTGTCTTGATTATCTTCTTTGACGGTTTATCGCGTGTCGGAATTTGCTTAGTGGAAATTTTCTCATGATAAGACATGCTGGATTGGTTTTGTAAAATTACAAGCATGACTTTGTTTTCCTGTTCTACCACAAAAGACTCTTCCCTCCAGCCCCCACTCCTCCATCTTCTCAGTTCTTCCAAAGTAAGAAACAAAGATAACTTCTGAGGGAAAGGAGGGAAAGTCAGGTACCCCAGCCTGCATGTCTCGGCATGGACTAGTGCTGATTCTGTGTCTGGCTTTAGGCTTCTATGTCTGTTAGTATGTTTTGATGATGTATTGTGATGGTTTATAACCCAGCATCTGAAAGATAATTTCTGTTGAAGACTCCAAGGTTTGGCAACTTGAAAATATACTGGAAGTGGGGAAACGATTCAAATGTTCTGCTGTTTTATAAGTCAGACTTGTTTGTAATGAAGCAGGGACGTTAATGTTTGTGAAAAATAGGAACACCTGGCTAAACCTGAAAAGTGGCTGAAATGTTAGTTCCTCTACTCAGTGTCATCTCCTTTCCAATAAATGTAGCCCAGAAAGTAAATGGCTTTAGAAAGGGAAAAATCATTAATGTTGCAATACAGTAGCCTCAGTGCTGTCATCTGGTGCCACAGTGTCCCTAGGATAGCCTGGCCTGCGGTGGGCATTCCTGAAGGACGCGTCTCTCCCCTAAGTGCTGTGCCACCTCTGTCAGCCCTGCCCAGGACCAGGGGTCCCGGGGGCTGGCGGCCCCTCTGCAGACACTGGCATTGCATTCTTGCTGTCCAGGACCCATCAGTGACTGGCTCCTGCTAGGAGATCTCCTAGGAGCTGCTGAAGGCTGGTTCTTGAGCAGGCAGCTGAATATTTGCAGACAGTCCATATGGTGATAATTTCTGAGTGCCACCACTAACTCCACCTTTCTTGTTTGACATAAGTGGAAGGCTACTGTGGTCAGTGTCAGTGTAAGCAGGGGGGACAGCACTTGTGACTCTTTATGGGATGGTTTCCTTTCACATGGCTGGCACCACCTGAGTAGTAAATTCTTTTTGTACCTAGACACAAAGTCTTAGGTACAAAGAGTGATAGAACAGGCTGGAAGGCTGCATTCTTTGAAGCTGTTTGCAGGACATATTTCTTCTATCAGAGACCCTTCCATGTCACTTTTCTTCCCTGTGTTTCTCTTCCCTCTGTGCCCTCCCTCCCTGTCCTGTCCTTGCCATTAGAGATGTCATGTTGTGTCTTCCCCTGACCCAGCAGTGCATATATCTCCATCTCCTGGGGAATCAGGTCTGCCTGCAGTCTCTTGCTTCTTCTTTTCCATGCTTCTCTGTTTTCATGGGATTTGCCATTGTCTGTGCTTCATTCACTCACGCTCTTCAGTAAGTCTTTAAGGCCATCCCCTATTCTCTTATTTCTTGTTTTCCAGGCTCTTTTCCATCTTCAGGAACTTTCAGCTCTTTCCACATCCATCCAAATCATCCTTGCAAACATCCCGCCTTCCTACCCTGCAATTTTTCCTTTACCTTCCTGGACAGAGTTGTGTCTGCAATAGCCCAGGACTTCTGGCGCTGGTTGGATGTGGTGTTACTACAGTACAGAGAGACACTACCAAGCACCAGTCAATTCTGGGTGCACTTTGACCCCTCACAGTACTGCAGAGCAGCTTCTTCCTCATGCTTTTGCTTTGCTGTTGCCATATGGAAATGGCAGATGGTGTTGTTCAGGAAGTTAATCTAGAAGCGTATCCGTTTCATGCCATACACGAAGGATTTGTTCATTAAACTTAGAACTCTAATTTAAAGCCAATTAACAGAGTGATTTGAAGAGACTTGTTGTTTTTGAAGTTCAAAAGAGATGCTAAGTCTCTGATTTCAGCCTTTCTACATTCCAGAACCTGTGTAACTATTGCAGTTTTGCCAACTCTACTGGGGGTATATTTTGTCTCATNTTTTTCTCATTTTTTTGAGTAATACAACTTTTGCCATGGGCTGGAGCTGTTTGGTGAAGCTTTGTGAACACCCAGATTTCTCAGCAATTTTAGCCTTACCTTTGGGAGCAGGGAGGCAGAACTTTTGCGTCTTCTTATCCTCTAAGCACAGCTCTCTCCACCCTCCTTTCGGCTGCCTGGTATTACTCTTCTGTGAGCAGGAGTCAGGGTGGGGAGTAGAAAAACAGCATAAGCTCTGTGCCCTCCTTGCACCGCTTCCGCCAGCATGGGTTTGTCTCTGCTTCTTTTCTTCCTAGAAGCTGGTAGGGACCCACCACAGAAGGTTTCTTGAGGGGAAGGGGCAGGAGCGGCCCCCAGACAGGCAGCTACTGCCCCAGTGTACAGCCCTAATTTCCATGTGTAATCAACCCTTGTAGGATTGGCCCAGGCAGACCATTCCTAAGAAATGTCAAGATGGGAAATCTTCTGTCAGGAGGACCTCAAAAGTGATTAGTTCTGAATTACTATTTATGCTGCTTTTACCTGAGATTGATATTCTGTAAACAGTTGCACGTCCTTCAACAGCAGACAGCGTATTTGGATAGTCCCAAGATTTAGTAGTGGCATTCAGGCAGAAAAAACTTTCTTTAGTAATTTGAAGCTGTTGCTGATATAAAAGAAAATAGAAGGGTCAAGTTTTGCTGTGGTACAGAGCCTATGACTTCACCGGGTTAACTGCTGCTACTTCCATGTAATTGAGAACATAATTTGGCTCAAACCCTGGGAGACTGAAAAGGATCACAGCAGCCACTGTATTAAGCCAATGTTCAGAGCAGTTGGCTCACACTGAATTTCATAAGTAGATCATATATTCGGAAGGCTTTAGCTGTATGACATAGTCTACTGCAAAATAAGAGATGGCAGGAGAATCTCCTTGTTTATCTTAACTAAAGCAGCACACCAGGAAAAGCTATCAAACCTGGGATTGTACCCACATAGAGGTGATGTGGCAGAATTGATTGTCTCCCTGTGGGTGCCTGAGCACAAACCTGGCAAGAGCTGTGCAAAGGCTGCCCTTGGTTATCCCAGCTCCCATCAGTCTTGCCAGGAGCCAGCAGCAGTGGAGCTGCATACTGGCTGTGGTGCTGGTGTCAGCAGCCAGCACACCTGCAGCGTGTCCCCTGGAGGGGATGCCACCTCACTAGAACTGCTGGGGGAGGTCAAGTGGAGATGATCTCAGAATGAAGACAGACTACACACTGGTCTGAGAAAGCCCAAAATATTCAGAAAGTGAGGTAGTTTCCAGGAGCATGCTTTGAAAATCCCTTTCTGCCCCTACCATGGGGCTACCAGGCTTGAAGGTGGCATTCAGGATTGGATCTATGTCACAGTGTCACTGGCAGTGCCTGCCCTCTGCCAGAGAGGATCACTTCTATGGTGCTGCTTAATCTTTGAGCAGCAATAGGCAAAACTGGTCATTTATTTTACACAGAGAAGAAAAAAAAATGTTTTCTGCCCTGTCTAGGGGAGGAGAAGGGGGTTTCCTGATGAAAGAACAATCCTGAAAAAGGAAATAATTGCCTTTTTAAAAAAAAAAAAAGGTGTGCAGAGGGTATGACTGATAAGTATCTGTTCATTCCTAAGTTTGCCAGCAGTCCTACTCTGGCTGATGCCCTCCAAAAGAGACAGGCATTTCTGGACAGCACTTTAGACCATTCCTCAAGCACTTAGCAGGAGGGATCATTTTATTAGGAAAGTTTATGGCTTCTTGTTTTCTTTCAAAGGCAAATGTGACTTTGTTGTTTTTAATTCTCTTGGGATTTCTCCCTTTTAATATACAACACAGCTGTTAAAATAGCTGGGGTTGTCTAGGGCAAATCATATAGCACTTTCCTTGTTCAGATCTCACATGGCTGCCTTTTTAGTGTCACTGCAGAATTATATTACAGGGCATATGAATAGTGCTGGTATTAGTGTCAAAATCAATTACCCAGCCCTCCTCCTGCAGAGAAAGCTACAAACCTTAGGAAAAATCTGAGTAATCCATTCTGGTTTTCTAATTCTGAGTAATGACGGAGGGCAGAGAGTTGTGCTTGAATAAGTGCATAGGGTCTTTCTCTGTATAGTCACTCCTAAATGCATGCTCTTTACAGGAAAAAGCAGGCTCCCTGTGAAACCCTTTTTCATGCCAAATGGCTTGCTGCTAAGATTAATCTGTCATTGAATTTATAAATTCTGTGTGGCACAGAGCAGCAGAAAAAGTTTAGCATCAAACAGAAAGCAAAGTATGCATTGCTTAAAAAATGAATGTTGTGCTCCTGGATAGTGTGGATTGACTGCCTCCATCAATATATCTTCTTATACTGGTAATAAAAACACTTCCATAGCCTTGTGCCTCAAAGGATCTCAAAGCACTTTGCAAATAGGGCAAAGTACTATTTCCTATTTTATGGCTGTGAAAACCGGCTGCAAGAGAGAAGTTAAGCTTTTTGCCCAGGGACACTGAGGAGACTGTAGCAGGTCCATGATGGGGACCTAAATCTCCAGAGTTCCAGTGCTGTGTCCTGCTCGCACATTGCACCACTGGGAGGGCTGCTGGTCACCGGCTCTTGGCCACTGTCTGTAAAACCTCCGAAGGCAGGATATAAAATCAGCGTTGGTGCTCCTGTGCTCACTGGTCTCTCTTCTGGACTGTGAATAGAGGTGCTGAGCAGAGCAGGATCTGGCAGGAAGGATGCTTGTGTCTTCGTGGGCTGGGATGATCAGCTCTGGCTATGGGGTGGTGTGAAAGGAAAACAACTTTTGGTTGCTGCTGACATGGGGAAAGGCTCAGAACCTCGTAGTCAGCCTGCTCTGCCCCAGGCACCTTTACAAAGCAAAAATAATTATAGCCTTATTACCCTAAATCCTGTGAGATTCGAGTAGTTGCATTATTTTTTTTCTAGTCTGATATTTGAGGATTTACCTGTTTAATACAACCACTTATTACAAACACTTGAATGGTTTTTTAAATTCATAATTCATCTGAAAAGAGAGCATTACAGCTGCAAAGACCAGATTTTCAAATACAGGCATGATCTCCTGTCACATTCCAGTTGGATAAATGACACATCTGAAAAACTGGGTCCCTACTGAGGTGTCTGTGGCAGGGATGTAGAGATTTTGCTTCAGGCATCTCTGGAAAAAAACCACAGCTCTAACCTGCATGTTTCAGAGAACAAGTCCTGTTACCAGTTCCTTCCTTCCCCTCACTGGCCGCTGAGCTCTGCAGTGCCCGAGGATGCTCCCTCACCCCTGGGGCTGCCCCCAGGGTCAGGGTACCCAGAGAAGGGGGGTTGGGGTGCAAGGGCCAGTGTCTGGTTTCAAACAAAAGTGCAAAGCCTTGAAAGGAGGGACTAAGAAGAAACAGGTGGGGGGTTAGTAATAGAGCCTCTGAAGTTTATTTACTTAACGAACAGAAGCCCAGGCTGTCAGACCTAGGTCAAATACTCCTGCAGTTCGGGTGTATTTATTTCATACATGGTCTGTAACCCAACCTGATTCCTGGATTAAACCTCTGTAAAGTCCTGGCCCCCAGGAACCCATCCCATGTTTGCCATCAAGCCCAGCACATGCCGGGGCAGGACCTTGAGGGGCCACCTCAGTATTCACTGGAGCCTTGTGTCATCAGTAAAGCCTGTAATTGTGGCTCCTGTCATTTCCAATGCGAGCTTTGCAGTTTACAGCTGCAGACTGTGACCACAGATCCATCACTTCATTGTCCCATTAATGTGAGCCATGCCTGAAGGCTCCTGGGATAAGCTGCTCGGGCCGCAGCACGGAGCTGCTTGGTGGGACACCACTCTCCCAGAGCCCAGGCAGGGGTGACACCTCCACAACCACCACGCACCAGGTCCCTTGCAGGGTGGGAATTCCTGAAGTCTTCATGCTTTAAAGTTTTTAGGAGAGCTTACCTTTTAGTTCAATACATTCAGGAGTCAGCCAGTCCTCCAGAGCAAAGGGATGGAAGTTTTGAATTGGCACAATGGCAATAAAACTACCCGCACACACAAAAAGAGTTTTCTGGTTTCCCAGATATTCCCCCAATCCCATTAATTCCAGTAAGGTAGACAGCCAGTGTGCTCCAGAGTATTTCAGGAGCTGAAAAATTTGCATTTGAAAATTTGCATGTGAAAAATTGCAGATCTGAATTAAAATTAGAAAGGAAAGACGAATTAGCAGTGGGTTTTCCCAAGACCAGCCTGAGGCAGGTAGTGCTAGGTAACTGTGCTGGTTATGTGCAAGCAGGAGTCAGGTGGAGGCACGTGAAATCAAACTAGTTAAAATGAGGGGAACATAAGTATTTTCATTCAGAAACAAAGTATTTCATTCAGAAACAAATTTCTCTTCATTTAACAGAAACCCCATTTTTACACTAAATTTGGGATACCCATATGTTTGCTTTTGGGAGACCATTTAAGCCTGAATCATACAGAAAAAAATGGTCAAGCTGACAAAAAGTTCAGGAGCTGCTATGTTTTATCAACCTAAGTTTAAAAACCCAGGTTATTTGTACTTTGGTACCTTCTTGTTTTGTGGATATTTCACGGTGTTTCATTCACCATTTGTAATGAGGGTAGAGCTGTAGCTGATTTTCAGATGCAATTGGTCAGGAAAAAGGAACATTTTTGGGAGAGAGGGGGATCAGTGTTTGTTAGACCTCACCGGTGAGAACTTGATGGGATGTGACAGACCTGCTGTGGCTTATCTGTAAGCATTGCTGAAAAGTTTTGATCATGACACTGGTTCCAAACCAGCACACAGCATAAGCACCTATTGTAGGAAAGGGGAAAAAAGCCACTTGAAATATATGTTTATCTGTATTTTATTGGAAATTTTTAGCTGAGTTTTTTCATAGGATGGTCTAGGTCACGTATATGATGGGTTAATCTGTTTTATGTGTGCTAAATATTTGCATCTCACCTCTCCTGTAATCCTGGAAAGCCCTTTGGACCTATGAACTTTACTGTGTAGCCCAAGCTTAGCTGGGGATTGTTTTTTGGTCTGATCTTTCTAGGTCTGTGAGAGCACCCAGTCCTTTACATGGTTGTGGCCTTTGTGCCTGTGACTGCTGTGACTGGCTGCACTGCTGGAGTCAGGAACCCAGGAATTCTTTGCTCCTTGCTATTTGCTTTTGGACTCTACCAAACCATCTTCCACTTCATGGAGATGATTTTGCTTGTTTTGTGAGTGGTGACCAGAATCTGGTTTTGTTTTATGTCCTGTAGGGTTCCTGAGCTGGAAGATGCCTGTCTAAGATGGAAACTTCTGCTTCAACGGCTGCTGGGAAAAAAGAAGGGAAAGGTGCTGTGCTGGAGGGGAATGGCTTTACAGAGACGGGGAAGAAACCCACTCCTTTAGCAGCAGCGGGAGCAGCAGTGGCACAAGGAGGTACTTTGTTTTCCACAATTTGAAAGCAGCAGGGGTGTTTTTCATTAGACTGTAAGAATTTAATAAGTATGGTGGCATCTGTCTTCCTGTGGACACGCATCCCACCAATGCTTCCCACCAGCTGACTGGTGCTGCCTGGTGTTGGCAGCACTGTGCCCTCCACTCCTCCATGGTGGAGTTAAAGAACGGCTGGTGAGGGTGGCTGGAGATGGGGAGCACCTCATTATCTTGGTCAGGAAGGGGTGTCGTGTGCCTCCTGAGATCCTGCTAATGAGCTAAACAGACTGCAAAACGATCTTCAGTCATTGCTGCTGGGATTTCATGGTTAGAGAGGAACTTGGGAATGTCCAGACTCAGTGGAAGAATGTTCATAAAGAAACCCCTCCACTGTTCCTGTTCAATTCAGTGTGTTAAGCAAGATTTTGGTCTTGCTGCTTTTGAAGTCAACTGGGAAACTCTTGTGGACACCTGCAGGCATGGAGCCATTACTGGTGGGTGTAACTCTGGTGTGCAGGTGAATGTGCAGGGATGTTGCTCCTGCCTCCTCCTGCTCGCTGTGGCGGGCAAAACCCACCCCCATCTCTGGCACATGTGTGCTGGTGGATCAACAGAGTAGTGCCAGGGCCCATCATGGTGGCACAGCTGTGGGCAAGGCTGTGCCTGCTGGAGAGCCACCATAGGTACCCTTGCTGGGGACTGGGTGTGCTCTCTGGACAGGGTATAAGGAGAGAAACTTAGAAGGGGCTGCACCAGTTTGAATGTGACAAGAGACACCCCAGCTGAGTAAACTTTGTAAACTTCACAGGCAGCTTTTTTTTTCCTTTTTGAAATACACATTATTAATATATGAATTATATACTAGCCAGAGTCTACCTCAAAATGAACCTGTCCCCTCCCCTTCCTTCACTGCAGAGTGGTTTTTTATCGCCGCAAGCGAACAGAACGACTCTTCTGTGAGCTCCTCTGTTTCTTACCGAGATTGGCTGGAGAGTTCGAGTTTTTGTTGCCTGAGTTTTGAAGATAGTTTCCAACCAAAGAGCCTTAAATCTGCTTATCTCTCATTTTTCGTAAACTTTGCTACTCAGGTTTCTTTTTCCAATTGACCTGTGAAGATTCAGATGCACAGAATAAAGTAGGAGTGGCTAGACCATAATCTATCACATTAGTTCATGTGTTTGATAAACTTTTTCTTAAAAGCAACCAGAAAATCTTCTTCAGAATTGTTCGGAGGGAAACACAGTTTTGTAGTCCTGGATGGGTCTCAGCCACTTTCCTTTTGAGCACTGTAAAAAGTGGCAGAAAGGAATGCTTGCCAGGAAACAGAAATAGGGGGGACAGCAAGGTGCAGAAGTTTGGCACCCCCTAGCAGATCCCTGAAGAAGCAAAGGCTATAGGAACTACTGAGGCAGCCCACTTGGGGTATCATCTCAGTGACTGGCAGACCTGAAGGGTTGATTGGCCCTAACACAGCCCAAGCTTGTACTAAAATTCACAACCCATATGTTATGGGTTATGCTGTTATGAATTAACACCTTCTCCCCACTTGGCGCTTGTCTTGGGAGTGCCTCCACTGAGGAAGCAGTCTCAACCTTTCCAGAGATCCAGGTGAGGATGCCCTGAGGTGGAGTGTCCATCCAGTTGTGCATTTGGCATCCGTGGAGACCCAATTGGGTTTGAAGCATACAGTGTAATATGTTCTGTTAGCAGTGTGCTCTCACCTTTGGAAAAAAGTGATTTATGGGGCTCAATATTTCTCCTGTTATTAGGAGGAAGTGGAGAAGTAAGTTGAGGATTGTTTGAAGATGTCAGGAGAATTGTGATAAAAGCGTTGTGTAATGAGATGTAAAGAGTGAAATCTATGTCATGCTGTGAAGAAAAGTGCTCATAAATGACCCAAAATAGGCAGCAGTGGAGCAGCGTGTGGTCAGACACTGGCCCCGGGACTCTGCAGGTGATGCACGTGCTCTTGTGGTTCAAAGGGCTTTCCTTTGAACTCTGGCTAGACATAATACAGGCTCCTGAAAGTGAGCAGCATGCTTCTGCGTGGGCTTGAAAGTGGAAAAATTAATACAAAGTTGTCTTCTAGCATGAGTTAGCTGCAAGGTGTGATTTAGCAGGTGATAACAAAAAGGCTAGGTAGAGATGAGACTCTACTTACATGGTATTCATCGTAATATAACATGGTTGATTCCCTAAACTAGAGTAATTACAACAGGCCAGAACTATAAGTATTTATGCTCCTATTTTTACAGAGGAAAGCAAACAAGGCTTGGAGATTAATTAGGAAGTTCAGCTTGAGGAGGGGATCAGCTTTAAAGGGTGGGCTTCTGAGCTCACTCTTGGGCCATCCAAGCAAGTTTTTTTTCTCATCCAAGACATACTCTTGATTTCATTTATTACAGAGATTTTACTCTTTGTCCTAGCATATGAGAAAGTGGCAGTGAGGCTCAACCAGTGCTGCAAATATCCAAGCTGCTCTCCAGAGCCGAACAAATGTAATTTGCAAGACATTTCTTCTTTATTCTACGAAGGCACACAGAAGGAGTGCCGTCATAGCATGTTTTGTGTGTTTCTCAGATCATAAGGTTTTCTTTTTCACTTGTTGGAATTAATAGATTCATAAGGTTTGATTTCTAATTATTTGAAGGAATAAACTGAATATTAGTTAAACAATTGAAGAATAATAGCTATTTAATTATATTATTATTTAGATGGTATTGTTATAAGATATGTCTGCATTTCTAGTTTGCTTGCTTTGGATATTTGTCCCAAATGTTTCCAGCCTCTAACAAATTAAGTTGTGGTTGCAGGAAAAGAGATCGATATTGTTGATGCTGGCAGTAGACAAGAGTCCTTTTGTACTAAAAACTTGCATCCCATATTTTTAGCCTTCTGAAGCTGCCATTTTAAACATCATCTGCAACAGTTTTTTATAGTAACTCATTGATCAGATGTTCAGAAATTGGCCTCACAGATATGACATCGGGGAAGTCTCTCCTAATTTTCTATTTTTCCATAAATCATGTTGGCCAAGGAGTCAAAGCTCCTCTTTTCTCTTGCAGCAAGGGCACCTGTGTATGTATGACTGAGATGGAAACTGTTTAAAATGACGGGAGGTAGGAACTATGGACAAGTCAGATCTGTAGAAGAGACTCTTGGTTTTATTGTCTTTACTTCTGGAAGGGCAACTTGCAACAATTCAAGTTCAGAAAACCCTTCTGTTGAATGCAAAAGTCCATATTGCTGTGTAGGGTAGGAAGGTTTGGTGTAGAGCACCACGAGTGAGGCTGCGTTGTGTCCTTCAGGCTGGCACTGACACACCCTCTGCACCTACAAGCATGAGGAAGCCCAGGCACCCGGGCTGTCGGAGAAATTTCAATGAGCCACTCTTTCAAAGGCAGAGATATTTAGGAGGATAGGTTTCTCATCTTGTAATAAAAATTAAATACAAATTCTCCTAAATGCTAACTGCCCGACTTTAACGAGGCCCAGAATGCACCGTTCCCTCTCCACCCCACCCTCTGCATGACACAAACTCCAAGTTCCCAAATTGATGGTGTTTATGTTTGAAACATTTTTCTGATGTCTGGCTCTGTCAAGACTAATTTTAGCATTTCTAAAGCTGGGTAAAAATACAGCCTCATTACTTTGATGTCAGAGCATAGTTTACTATTAGTATATTCTGGGGTTTATCATTTTAGTCATGTTTAACACAGCTACAGCAGGCATGCACTATTAAATCTGGCTTATTTTACATTCCTGTCCGAAATTATTTATTTGGAACAATTTCCTCTCTATCAAAAGACACGGCTAATGCTGAGTTTTAATGTGTTATTTACACACAAAATAACCTATTTACAACTCAGTATCTGCCGCAGGGAGAATGAATGGGGCAGTGCTCCCTTCATCCTGTTGTATCTGAGTTTAACAATCTGGATTGCTAATAGAACCATTTATCACAGGGTGGTAATTTATTTTATGTTAGCTGCACAGGTCTCCCTGCCTCTGATCTATGGAAATACTTTGTATATAATGAAGTTCAACAAGTCATTTGGTGTAAACATGGGGAAGCCAAGCTGCAGAACTAGTAAGACTCTGGCTGTGCTTTTTTTTTTTTTCCAGGAGGTAACGACTCTCCTCTAATATTAAGGCTTCAGTTGATGAAATACAGCTCTTTGCCCTGTGTGTGCTGTGAAGGCAGAGTATGGGTCTTTTCTGCAGTGGATCAGAGATTGGGATGGAGTTTGGTCCCTTGATTTATGGGCTGGCAGGAATGCTTAGTTCTGCAGAAGTAGCACACTCAGCCCTTTCACAGGCAGAGGAGAAGGGCAGAGAGCACCTCCCATTGCTCTCCAGAGGTCTTCTGTAAGCAAGCCCCAAGTGGCATTGCCAAGGAGCCCTTATGCAGTCCAGCTTGTCTTACTGCTAGATTATGGGAAGACCATGTAAATGAGGAGGAGGAAATGCCAGCATCCCAGCAGACCTCAGCACACTGAAAAAATATATTGTTTGTGTGGCCCAGGACTCAGACAAATTAGAATGAGAACAGCCCCAATGAAGTCATCTCCTCTGTCCACCTTAGAGAGGCAGGGATCTTCTTAAAGAATGTTTTTCATTCAGTTCACATTTTCCAGGAAAAAGAACATAACCAGTACAAGCACATTCTTAGCTTCCCTGCCCTGCTTTGCTGTGTACAGTTTAAAATGCTGAGAGATGTGTTCAACAGAAAACCTGGGATTGGCTCCAGGGGGAAAGGGGACGAGTGGTTAAAACTGAATGATGGGAAAATCCTGTAATTCAGACTGAGAAATTCTCCTGACAGCCACTGTCTATTCTCTACTGCATAGAGTTCAGTGGCCCCCACCTTGGGTAGGGCTTCAGTGCAGTGCTGCCACAAGAGCAGCAAGCAATCAAGAACTGTATTTCTTCTCTGACTGTTTCTGTCAGCCTTTCATGAAACTAATTCTGTTGGGTCCTAAAGTGTATTTCTTCGCTACTGTAGCGCTTCTGAGGGGACAGATTGCCTACAGTCTCTTGTGTACCCACTCATGTTCCTTTGGGCAGCAGGGTGTCTCAGATGCTCAGAGTGGTGCAGTGCTGAGACTGTTCCTCAGTCATGGGATATCAAGGACAGCAACAAGTTTGCCAGATTCGTCTCATGCTGGTCACCTGACACCTGCTCTTTGGGATAGTTCAGAAGGATTCAAGTAGAGATGGATGAAGTTAAAGCCATGCTGTACCATTTTTGTGTTTCATGCACAGTATCTGGTGTGTGGACCTGGCAGAGGGCACTCTGGGAGCAGCAGGTTTAGTTCATCAGTTACAGTGGCAGAATTTTGATAATGAAGATTGCCACAGACTGTGCTAGAAAAGCACCTATTTTCTTCTGCCTGCTCTTTCTCTTCTATCCACAGCTTCCCGTCTCCCTGGTTTCTTCTTTAAAAGAGTCAACCCAGGTAATGCTTTGCTTTGATTAAATAAGTGATTGGAGTCTGACTTCTTGGTTTGTTTTTTTCCTCATGAGGGAAACTCCTTGCCCAAGCCTTTGTGTGCTAGCCAGCCCTGTGGGAAAGTGCAACCTCAGAGTGGATAACCATTAATGTTTACAGTCTTTTTGCTTCAAACTGTGTAGCCCTGAGATGATACAACAGCTTTATAGTTGGACTCGATGATCTTAAGGGTCTTTTCCAACCTAAATGATTTTATAATTCATAACATCAGTTATTCTTCCCTGATTGTATACAGCTCCCCCATACTGTTACAGCAAAAGTTCCTATAATTTCATCTCGTTATAGATACAAAGATACTTTTGAAGACAGAGTAATTTTCTCTCACCCCTAACCACACTGCAGGTTTGCACACCGAGTTGAATAGCTTTTATGACTTTAAAATAGAAAAAGTTATTCTTCACAGGCTGGTTCTGGCACTGGTGATCCCAACCATTAAGTACCATTTGGAAGACCCTTGTGTTTTATGAGTGTATTATATTATCATTAATAATAGTTGTAATAATAATTGCTTCCGTGTTTCTATTATTTTGTAAGCTCCAAAAGTTTATTCTGGCAAATACTGATAAGTCTTCATTTTTGGGGATCCAGCTTAGACTTCATTAAAGTACCCCTCAGAGGGTACCTAAATATAACCTTTTTTACTGATACTAAATTTATCTATTGTGGATTGGTCAATTGTAGTCAAGTAAGAAAATACATTATCAGTGGTGATAATGGATTATCTCCTGGATTGTCTCTTCTGCCAGCACATCCCCATAGTTTGAATTTTAAGTATCTCTGGCAGCTTTTTGCCTGAACATCTGTGAATTCACGCAGGTTTTATAAATCAATACTCCCAATACCGCCCATTAACCATGCCATTTGAGCCTGCCATAATCATGGGAGGACAAAGGATGGGAGTTACTTTGTCTTAAGTTGGCTGCCTAAGTGTCTGCTTTGGGATGCGTTTGCATTAGTGTGGAGTGAATCACATTGTGCAGATGCCTGCTTTATTCCCTTGAGGGCTTCATGCCTGATTTTATGTTAGGTGAAAAGATCCCAGTCTTCCCAACTTTGCCAAAATTGCAGAGTGGGGTTAAAGCGAGGAACCAAGGTGGGACTAGGTTAATACTTTAAAGCCTTTCATTCATATTCATCAGTCCATATCCTGATGAGCAGTCTGGGAGCCCTAACTGCCAGCTCTGAACTGAAATCTCACCCCATGGCTTCTCAAGTTAGAGGCAAACTCAACACCCAGATGTCAACACAGCCAGGGGAGCCGCTTCCCAGAGCTGCTCCTGCTTTACACCAGCATTGGCAAAACTAGTGTTTTAACAGCCCATTCAGAGAGATGGGACATTTTAAAATCCCCACTAAAAGTACAAGGGAGAAAACCATAGTAAATTCTCAAGGCTACAAAAAGCTCCTAAAAATAACCCAAATGGAGGGAAGGCTATTAATGCAAAAGTAAATAATTATGTTAAGGGAAGCAACTAGAGAGGCCAGTTGTGTAAATCACTTTAAGGGGAACAAGCCTTAGATAAAATCCATCCTTTTATCACACAGATTAAGTCTACCTCTGGATGATAAATAATTGATAGAGTTTGGCAGAGCATTCCGTGGCTGCCTGCACAGAGCAGTGGGACTGCTCCCGAGGTCAGACGAGTGGCAAAGAAAAATGTTCCTAGAAATGCTGTGCATCCAATACCAGCGCCAAGAAACATGGCTTGTATTCCCAGCACCTCCTAAAGAATTTCTGTATGGCCTTGAGAAGGCAACCATAGACCTCGAAGTGAAAAGAGGACTTGGCATTGTTCCTCATCTTGTTAAACTGCCCCCCATGAAATCAGGTTGTCTGTTTTCATGGTTTCATGTGGTGATGAGTGAGGTGCAGAGGCCTGACAGGACACAGCCAGTTCCACTGCACTATTTTTATTATTTTTTACAATTAGAGAAGATGAATTGTGCTGTCTGGTGGCTTCTGGGGAGCTCAGGGCTTGTGGGAGGATTTCTTGCTTTGGGCAGCCCCCGCACTGCCTCAGCACTTCAGCCTCTATCAGCCTATGAACATCCTGGCAAGACAGGGAGAGGTCATTGCTCCCATTCTGCAAACAGGGAGCACAGGGGATTTTTTTTCCAGGGCCAAAGTGGCTGAAATGGGTTGAGCAGTTTCAGAGGGATGTCTAGCAGTGATTATGTCTGGGACTTCAGAAGTTCGTATGTGGTGTACAAGGGACATCAATGGTAGTACAGAGGCCTGAGCCCAGCTTCCCTGGTTCACAATATCCACTAGCAAGCCCTTCCTCTGTCAATGATATGCCATGTAATCATGGTCAGATGACTCAAATCCTCATGCCCATCTGCCAAACGGAGGCGTTGTTTCTTTCCCTTCAGGAGAGCTGAACACAAGTTGTCTATGCATCATCCAGAGCCTCTGAGAACATCACGATGCAGCAGTCAGCTTCATTCCTCTTGGTTGCATAAGGGTATGAAAATGCTCAGTAGCACAAATAGGTTATCACTGAATTTAAACTAATTCAGCAGTCCCTTTGTTCAGTACCTAGCACAGTGGGCTCATAATTAGGGGCTACAGTTTTTTCCAGAATCAAATGAGACAAAAATTGCAGAAACCTTAAATTCTGAAATAAATCAATATCTCGTGAATTCTGTGTGGGGACTATGCTTGACAGGATGAGTTCTCTGATCTTAATGATAGTGACAGAGAATCAAACCTCAGCCAAGATTGTAAATTTAGCTCTTGAAGGAATGAAGGGAATATAGTATTCTCCTGTAAACTTTTCAGGGTTATGTTAAACTCATGACTTTATATATTTTGGAAAATTACCTACACTGGCTGTTCTGCGACTCCCATAGTGGTGTTGGGTTGAAATCAGGTAAACATTGCTGGAAAGGACTGAGCAAAACTTAGGGCATACAGGCTGAGTCCAAAATGAAAGTAAATTTCAAAAATTAAATGTGATCCCACATGATCACAAACTTGTCTGAAATCAATTCTGCCTTTTCTGTAGTTTGTTAGATAGATAGCTCAGGGGGGGTTGTCTGCTTTTTTTTTTTTTTTAATACCTCTTTCCTTCTGGAATATCAGATTTTTTTTTCAGACCATCCCATTGAAAATTCTTCCAATTATAAGTAAATCATAAATAAAACAGGAGTATTGTAAGCAAAATATTTATATTTACTGCCACCAGTATCTGATTTTTAAAATACAGCAATATTTGCAGGGATTGAATGGTGCCGTTTTAGCCAGAAAGCTGTTCTGTTCTTTTCTCTTCTCTTACAGTGATCAGCTCCTGACTGACGGATTTTCAGAAAAAAATCGCAGCTTGCAACAGATGCATCCTTAAGTAAACAGTTAAAGTAGATGTTTTGATGGCTTCAGTTGTATTGATATAAAAGATCAGTGTCTGACATTCCTGAAAACTATCCAATAAAGGAGGTATCTTCTTCTAAGGCCCTGGCCCTGTGTGTGCTGCTTCAACAGTAGTTTAATTGTTTATAGAAAGCAGAGATTTTATGCACCTAACAAGGTGCGCTGAGCCAAGAGAGAGTGATAGAGGGTCAGCAGAGCTGACCCTGGGGTTAGAATGTTGGGTAATATTTAGATTTTTCTGAAATGAAATTTTTGTTCTGTTTGTGAGGTGATAAAGTTTCTCACTCAGTTTTTCTACCTGAGGCTCACCCTGGTTTTTGGCTGCTTTTTGTGGGATGGACCAGCAGTGATTGGGGGGAGTTTCCTACATCCTGGCTGGAGTGAATATTCCTGTCCTGTGTTAATGTGTGCAAGTGCCTTCTTGTAAGTGAGGCTTGCGGTTGAGCCAAATCTGTTTGTGTTGGTTTGCAGGTACAGCTGGTGATGTTCTTTCAGAGGCATTTACAGCCACACTATAAAGTAAAACCAGAGAAACACAAAGGTGAGGATTTTAGGCATTGGTTTGCACGTCCTGTTTTAATGAGAGGAATTATTATGTGTTGTGGGAAGCTGATCCGACTCCCAGAGGCTGCTTGTGTGAAGGTACCCAATTTTTTTGGTGGCTCCCTACAGTGAGGGCACAGAACTGAGCCTGGAGAAAATTAGTTTCAGTTCCTGATGAAGTCACAAACTTCCTTCATGATTTTGGGAAAGCTGCTTGACTTCCCTCTGCTCTCTAATTTATATAATGAACTCGGGTTGTTCTTTGGGCCTCCAGGCCCATCCATCAGCATCTGGTTAGCATGTTTATGGCATTGGTCACATGGAAACACTTAACTGGTCAGACTGCAGGGAGGTTACCTTTTCCCACTCCCCACCGCCTGCAAGAGGGTGCTGCTGCCCCTGCGTGCTGCCTTGCAAGGGTGACCTTGTTCATATGTCTCAGGTGTCACCCTGCTGCTGTCCAAAGGGGACAATAAAACAGTTTTGCAGGGTTGGGGAAGATAAGTTAAAGGTCTTGGAGTGAAGTGTGAAGGTGTTTTCAATATCTGTAGTGGAGAGACCATTTGGAGGTACAAAGATTGAGCATATTCCAAAGGGCTTGTTCTGAAGGGAGAAAGTTTTTCAGGTGATCTTACCTGGAACTCAGCTGGAGAACATCAAGTTGTTAATAACAATCTAAATATTCTGTATCAAAACAAGAAAAAATTAGTTTTCTTAGTTCGAAACATTTTCCTACATAAGTAGTCTATGGGTGATCTCCAAGTACCTGAGTGGGGTTTTGGACACACCTGGACGAATTTAAAGAAACCATGGAGAGTTTACCCTGACCCAAGCAATAGGCACCCAATAGGCATGTATATTCACCCAGTCTAGCAATAGACAGTGGTCTAAAGTCCTTTGCAATTAGACTCTTGGCTGCCAGATGATGGAAGGATAAAATCATTGTCATGGGATGACAGCTTCAGAGAGAAACTTAGTTTCAGCTTACCTTCCCATTAGTCTGCTGTGAACATGCATGCTCTAATACGGTAATCAACTGCAGAGGAGCTGGCAGTACTTGTTTGGTAGATTTTTTTCCCTTTGAAAACTCCAGAGGAACTTTCCTATGCTGTTGCAAAGACGTCCTTAAAACATCTTTACTGCTGGGTCCTGTGTTTCAACTGCTGGAGCAGCGACTCTTAAAATAGATATGAGATGACTGAATGTGTGAAAAACATTTGCATCTCTTTTTCTGAGCTCTGTGTGTTCTGCATCACTTCTGCAAGCAAGTTGAAAGAGTTGAAAGTTTTGCAAATTTTTTTTTCTGCTTTTAATTCCAGTCAGAACAATGTCTTTGCAGATGAAATAAGATCCAAGGCTATCTTTTGGTCACATAGAGTCACTGACACTTGAAACAGGCTGGATTTATATGTAGTTACTAAGAAATATATAGCAAAATTAAAGTTTCAGACACTGAGTTGACATGCATTACCCATTGTAAAGATAAGTAACGGCTGTTATAAGAACACTTAAATGGTTACCTTTGGGACATAAAAGGGATCTTTGAAGACAGTAAGTCTTAATACAGAAATGTTTACTCATAAAAAATACATTTGGAATGGGGGAGGGGAACACATTTCCTATTAATGTGGGGGTTGCCTTTTATGGCAGGTTGTAGCAGGTCTTTAACCTCTGTAGCACTTGAATGAGGATAGAAATGAGCTTCTCTAAGTATCAGCCCAAAGGGCCTTTCCTCAGTGCCTGTATCTGCAGTGGTTTTGGTTTATTCTTCTGTTCTGTGACCACAATGAAAAACTATTCTTTTCCAACCTCAAAACCTTCCACAGTTAAGTCCTGAGGGCAGAATAGAAATGTCCTCCTGAATTTGCTTCACTTAACCTTGTGTTTTGTGAGATATGGGGCTGATGGCCCAAACCAGTGAAGATTTGAAGGCAATGTCAGCTAAATAAGACACGAGATGAGAAGAAGAAATTGACCCTTGAAAGCCATGGCTATGGATACCACAAAGAAAGGTTGATATCTCTCTAGGCACTTACAAAGGTTGCAGGGGTGCCCAGCATTCCCAGTCTGCTTCTGGGTGCACATGAAGTGGATGGTGGCTCATGTCACCTGTGAGTTTTCTGGTTACAGTTCTGCAGGTAGTTTTGAAGTTGTTTTTCCAGGCAATTCTTTTTCCAGGCAATTATAATGTTGAGTGAGGCAAAAGAAAGTGCCAGGAATATTTGATCAGTGTGAACCCCATAACTAAGAAGGATGTGATTTCAAATTTTTGCTTCAAAGTTTTGCAATATTATTGCTTGATAGGATAGGATACAAGGTGCCAGTGATCTCAGAGTAGTAGAGAGAAGCTAAGAGTCCTTTATGGAAATCATGGTGGACTAAAGTCAAAAGGCTTTACTCAGATAAAATGGTATACAGAGCAGCAAAAGTGGCCTGGGCAAGTTGTGCAGGAGAAAGGGGTGAGTTGTACAGAGGGATCCAAAGGCCTTTGATCAGCTGCTATACAGAGATGTGAGAAACAAGAATATAACAGCAAACAGACTTTTGGTTTGAGCCAAAAGACAGCATTTTGTGGGATTGTCAAGAGGAGAACTTGGTAGCAAAGGGAAAGGTTAGGAAATATTACACACTCAGAAGTGTAAGAAGAAACTGGCTGGGTGCAGAAAAGACAAAAAGTAGATAAGTGGGAAAAAAGTACACATTGTTGTGAAGATGAGGTTACCAAGGTGAGACGACTGGATTTCTGTTGAACCTTTTCCCTAAGCTCATGGCCCAATGCAAAATTAGTTCTTCACATGCCAGTGACAGGGCAGAACGATTGGTGGGCTTTGTTCTTATTCCAAAACATCATGCTCGTCCAGGCAGTAATCATTTAGGTAAGTAGCAGAAATTAGGTTTTGAGTCACATACTGACCTGTCTTTGTAGTTAGTACAGCATGTTCTGGTCACATAATGAGAGAGAAGACAGATTAAATGAAAGACAGGCAGGATTTTCATTCAGGAAATTGGTATGGTAATGACAGATACAGGGTCTTGGCGTGTTTCAGATAGGCTTCATCTAGCCTCTTCAGGTAGCAGATACAAGCACGGCACTCACTTATATTCACCCAGTCAAGCATGAGGAGGTAACAAGTTCTCCAGGGAGGCTGGTATTTAATATCTGCCAGATGCCTGCTGAAGAATACTAATACAGATCCCAGATTTAGTGTGCCCCGGGAATGCAGATGGTTGGTAGCAACATGCCTGGCCCAACAGCCACATCTCCCTTAGCTCCATGGCAGAGCTGCCTGGATTTTTATCCCTTGCAATTTGGATTGTAAAAGTGATGGCTTGGTCAAACAAGCCTTTTACTGACTTCCCTGGGGCGAGGGTTGGCAGGCAAAAGAGGGAATGACACTGAAGTTTCTGTCAGGGTATCACACCCGTGGATAAGGGGGAGTGGTAACATTGATTACCCTGGATGCCACTTGGACCATTCTCTTGGGCAGGATAAGCCAAGTGCCATGAGGCAGTGAGGGCCAGAGGGAGGATTTGTGCTCGAGGGGAAGCTTCAGCCAGCTCCTGCAGTGTGTGTATTCCCCTCTGAGACCAAAGCAAGGGCAGAGGGAAGGTGGCAGCCCTGTGGAGATCCTGCAGCTTGTCCTCAGGCTGCAGCAGGGAAGGAATTGCTATGAGTTTCGCTTTCTTACCAAATAAAGGGAAAAAAACCCCAAACCCCTGCAAGGCTATGTATAAATCAGGGCAATAAAACTGCCTGTGGTCACAATCAAATTATACGGTCTAAATCTATATAAAAGAACTGGAGCAGGTTCAGTCCAGCACTAATGTCCTTCTTGATGTAAACAGTGAAAGGGGGTGAGGAGGAGGAGGGAGGGCAGGCACTGGGCTCCCAACACCAACACACTGGGGAAACAATTTGCTGAGGTGGTTGAACTACATGTTTTCAAAATCTGTTTGTGTCCATAAGGGTTTAAGAAAAGGATGTCGTCTGCTTACTCGGTAACTTGTGTGTGGCCTGTGAGTGGTTTCAGATGCCGGGCCAAAACCAAATAATCTCTTTTTTTAGGAAATTTGAAAAGTATGCGTGCATCCTAAAAAAGAACAGAGATTTTCACTGATGTCCCATACTCCTGCCACAACGCCTTGTGTAACTGTGGCACTGTGTGCTGTTGAGATGGGGAGGGAGAGGTTGCTGAGCTGTCTCTGCTAGAAACGGGGACCAGATATGACTTAAGCTTTCATGAGACTGAATTAATAGATTGTTTTTAATGGGAGAAAGAGCTACCAGGGTACATAGTGCATCTTCAGAATTTAGCTGAATGCTGCAAAAATGTCCATATTAGGACACAGTCCTTACTAGAAGTGAAATAACAGAACTAGTGAACTTTCACAGTATGAAGAACTTGTAGATGAAGTTGAAATTTCTGATGGTGTAAGAGAATTTTAAGTTGAAGGGGTTTGCTTCTTTTCTGAGTATCCTGGTCATGCTGATGGGTTCATAAATCTCTGTGGTGTTTGACTAATATCCCGAGGACCTGCACTGTCCTACTCAAAAGTGGTAGCAGCCTTCAGTATTAATTAAGGGCTGTATTAGGGAAGAGCAGGGGGAGCAAGAGAGGTCTTTCAAGTCTGGCAGCTACTGCTTTCAGAGGAAATGAGCAGAGACTGCACACATGCAGGCGAAAGCCAGCAGGATTCCCCATGTCTGCACAGCAGCTCCATGGGGCCACCAGAAGGTATGAAAGACTCCTTGGCTGGAGGGAGAAACTTAAAATCTTCTGGGGCAAGGGGATATAAAAAAAAAGCCAGGAAGCTAAAAGCAGTAGCAGGTTTAGGCACAATCCATCGAAGACCAGTGCAGGCACCAAGAAATTTAATAACCTGTTATATTTATGTAGCACATTTCATCCTCAAAGCGTTTTGCGAACTTAATGATGTGCAAACTATGTGCACACGTATCCTTTCATCTGCCAACGACTGTAGCCGCCTTCAGTGTGAAGCCTGATGATGGCTGCTTTGCCATCACAACAGTATAGAGCACAGCAAGTAGAAAATGCCTGAAGTGGAGGCAGATTTAGGGAGGCAAAACATAACCCTTGGGCAAGACAAAGGGATTGAGAACACTTGTGCCAGCAATGTGCACATATCTTCTGTGACTACAGTCAATCAGATCTTTTAGCAATCCCATCAGATGGAGCTTTCTTTCAGGAAAGCTGGAAAATTCACCTTAGCTGTCTGGAAGTCTGGTGTGAGCTCTCTCTTGTGTCAGTTGGCAGTCTCCCACCTCAAAAAGTAGTTGCTGACTCTGCCTCACATGAGCTGCTTTTTCACCTGAGATCCAGTGGGATCAGATGACAACGTTCTACAGATGGCCTTGCAATGTTGTCCATTTCTTAAATTTCACTTAAAGGCATTCTCATGCCAAAGAAGGGTGTTTATTTTTTAGAAGGGTCAGTAAGTGAGCATTAGAGATTCTGGGAGATGTACAAGTTGATAGCATCTCAAAGTTGTCAGGAAAAGAAAAAAAAGTGCCACACCAGCAGTTTTGCTCGTTATCATCCCAAGGAAGTTCTCTATTGTCAGGCATGATAGTTTTCAATGTCACCCACCCTGTAAGAGTTTTGGTGTGCCATCTAATCCTCCAATTTAATGAGTTCTGCTGGGATGCACCGTGATAACTAAAGATCATTTACCTGAATTGCTTTTTAATTTCTGGAATGGGAAGCTGCTTGTGCAGCAGGATAATTACATTATAATTTACAGCAATACAAAATCAATAAATTTAGTCATACTGGGATAGAGAAGGAGGATGAAAATCCCCCCACTATTAAATTATTTCACACTCTGTACTTGATGTTCCAAGAACTCAACAATAAACTTTGGGGGATGGGAGAGAGGGCTGGAGAATCACTGGCATCCTGAGGCTGGCCAGTAAATCAGTTTTGTCCCGCTGTTTCTATAGTGAAATAACAGACAGTGTGTTTACAGAAGAGGGCAAATACAGCAGATAATGTCCTTTTTCTGATTTATTTCAATTATGGAATATTGAGGGAGAGAAAATGCTTTTTGCTCTCTGGCCCCTTACTCCAGTGGGGAAAATCTGATGAGCTATCACCAGCTGCAAGCTAAACCTCGGCATCTACCTGAGCTTTGCTCCCTTCCTGAGTGTGACAGTGGAGTTGAATAATTATTGGGATGACCCACTGCAGGGGCTGGTGGGGTTTCAAGCTCTTGATGTCTTCATCAAGATGAGGTCGAAAGCTTTCCTCCAAGTTAGCATTTATGCCATATACAAGCTATTTGGCTCATTGACTGATCTCAGTGTATCCTGAGCTTCCGTGTCCAGGAAGGATCACTTGAGGGATGGGTTTTTCTTTTGGAGTGTTCAAAACACAGCAGCATTATTGCTCTGGTCACTGGAAACACTGAGGGAGGAGGGATGGCTTCCAGTGAGAAGGTTGGTCTCAGCTGGTCCTTGCATCTGCTGCCAGCCCCTCTTTGGAGGAAGCCAGGCCCTGGCAGCACCAGCGCTAATGTAGCCCCTCCCTGGGCCACCGCCCCGGTGGTGTCCGCAGTGCTCCATGTTTTCAAGGGTCCACCCAAGACTCAGGTTTGGTTCTGGCAGGTGACAGTGATTGCAAATAGACACAGGTAGCCTAAACACAAGAGTCCCTGGTTTAAGAGAAATATTATTCAAGCAGACACAGTTCAAAGGAGTTCAGTTGGGTGCATGGTGACTGGAGCTGTGGTTTTGGTTTGGGCGTTTTTCCTTCTATTTTCTTTAAAAGAAAGCTTCCTGGTTGCATTAGATACCCCCCTTGTCTTTGCTGAGGTATGGCCTGCTGAATTCATCTCACAGGAAGATGTATTAGGTGTTTCTGGACTTCCCCCACTCAGACTGACTCAATTTTATTTTTCCTTTGAAACCACAGAAAAGCTGTCGATGCTGCACCCAAAAAAGGATGTTATATGAAAAAGAAATCACTTTGTCTCTTGTATTTGAGGAGGATTATGATCTGGCATGACCTCATTATGGGTTAGGCGAGGATATTTCTGGAAATACTAATTAAATACTTTTTCCATCCCTTGTGCCCTTACAGCAAGTGTAGACTTTATAACAAGAAAAAGAGGAAAAAAAAAGCTGTCTGCATGAAATTTTTTCAAGCTTTTTCTCCACTCAAATGGAGTACAGTTACAGTCATGATAGCAATATTAGAAGCTATTAAACAAAGTTTTCCTAGTTGTGATGAACTAGAGGAAAATAATTATCTGAAAGAAGACATTAAATGTAGGATTCTTTTGGTGCTTTTTGTCTATGCCTGACTTCAGGAGTCTGAATTGATCTTGTTATTTCAGCGAGATCACTCTGGACTGCTGAAAACATGCTACCTAGTGCAGTTTTTTTGCTTTTGTTGTCCCCTACCTTTCAGGTTCAGTGAGCACAAGCAGTAGTGCACAGCCCCACAAAGGATCCTGTGGGCAGCCACTGGTGGTGAGCTGTGGCATGGGCTGCAAATCTGTTACACTGGCACAGCCAGGGAAGAAATTCCATGGTACCATGTCCTAATGTATTTATTAATGGGTATTCTGTTATTTCTCATGGTGGTGTCCTCCTCCTTGGCTTATCCGTTTTGCTCTGGGATCTGTTCTCAACTTGTGGCATTTCAGTGAGGTATAACAGCTCCGAATCCAGCCCTGACTGTCTGAGCTGTTTCCTATTGAGGTCAGTGGGAGTCTTCTACTTAACTTCAGTGGAAGCTGGACTTGGCCACTGACAAAATGTATTCAAAAGTTGCCTTCAGCAAATAAGCTTGTAAATGTTAGTATTCAAATAGCGACATGCAGGCCCAAAAATGTCTGTATTGAAAACACATGCTATCAGATAAAAATGTGTTCCTACAAAACCTTCTGACATCATGATGCGGAGGCTATAAAGATTTTTTAAATTTTTTAAATCATATATTTAGCACTTTGGTTTGCTAGTCTATTGTGTGGCATATAGAGTTGAGTCTAACAAGGCAAATGCCAGACTTGTTTGAATAAGTGGTTGGTGGCTTTTGTTTCCGGCTATTGTTCTAAGTCTAGAGATGTGGTTCTTCTTTTCCATGTGAATGTGAGATTTTGTCCAAATTTCAGTATTCCACTGGTATGTAACAGTATCCAGTCCTACCTGTTGTTTAAAGTCTCATTGCCTCCATGTAATGAAACAGGACTGCTATGTTGTAGCCAAAGGAGGGAAATTGATGCTTTCTCAGGATAACTTCAGGAACTGCTTCTTCACCTGCAAAAGCACAACTTTACATTGGAACATCACAAATAGAGAGAAGATGTGGGGGAATTGCCCACATTTTTATACTTCTTCTCTCTCTGTACTTCACAATGGCTGAGTAAATGAAAGCTGTGGTTAGGGTGGCTTGGGGCAGCTGATGAGTGAATCATCCTTTGTCTGTCATCAGCATTCTCAAGTGCTGCACTTGAGTGATGGTTAAGACAAATGGAACTGGATGATGGCTTAAATGCCTGTTGTAAATTGTTGAGTCCCAGGAGTGGATTGATAATGAATAACTTGATTGAAAGCAAAGCAGGGTCAGCTGTGGAAGTGGTAACTCCATAGGCCACCCCAAGCCCTGCTGCCTCTGCCTATCAGAGAGCCAGAGACATCTGGCCTTCAGCAGATGAAAATTAAAAGATTTTATCCTGGCTTGTCTGAGATGATTGGTCTAACCATCTCCATCCTCCAGATTCAAGTCAGTAATGCTTGAAAACTCCACATGGGTGATGCAAATGCTGTTGTTTCCTTTATTTCTGGTTCTCTTGTAGAAGTAGGTCTTTGTAGGGGTCAAAATCAAAGCTCTTCCTCTAAATTCTATTAAAATAAGATTTACCTCATTGCCTGGAACAGGGAAATATTTGTCAAGGTAAACCTTGGGGAGCTAATGGAAGCTGGAGTTCAATGGATAAAACACTGAGATAAGCTGGAGTTTGCCAAGACAAACACTTGGGCTTTTCCAGACCCTGTCCTTGCCTCCACTGGGACATACTCACATACTCATATCAAGGTGTCTTGATGGGTCCCTGTGTGTGTGGTGGCAGAAGCAGCCTTTTGGTGCAGCTTGTTTGTTTGTTTGGCCAAAGCATCTGTCTGTGCTCAGGACTTCAGGAGGGTGGAGCAGGGTATGCAGGAAAGGTACCAAGACCCATCCCACTGCAAGGGAGCTGAAGGCATTCACAGTACTTCGCAAATTGCATGTGGGGTGGCTGCTTCAGCCTGGGCCAATTATCTCGAGGGGAAGAGCACAAAGAGATGCTGTGCAGAGATTTAACCATGCCACAGTATTTTTGGCTTTGCAAGAGAAGGAGGTCCCATTCTTCCCTGTAGCCTAGGAAGCTTCGGAGAAGCTCCGATCTTCTTCCTCTCCACCTCTTGAGCTGAAGTAGAGCTGTTCCTTTGGGTAAATGCACTTGTAGGATAAAGGTGCAGATGGTTCAGGTCCTGGTCACTGCTGTTACAACATGCTGTGAGACTAAAGCACAACTTGGCAGAGCTACTGAGCCCAAGCCGATTATGCGAAAAAGTAACACATGAGCAAAGTCAGGGTGAGGCAGAAGAATAGTAAGGGATTTAAAAATCTCAGCCCTGTTATTAATTTCTCTGGAAAAGGTGAACTCATGATACTACTTTTAATTCATTAGTATTTAGGCTAAAACTATGTTGGCTCTGAAAGAAAATTATAAAGTAAAGGGGAAGATGTAATAAAATCTCCCCCCTCCTCCTCTTAAAAAAATGTTTTGCACAAAGACAATCCCCTGATTAGAAATGAAAGTTGTAGTCCCGTGGGGCCAGGTTGGAATTACTGCATACCACTTTGTCTTTGAAATCAAGGCCTCCAACCTTAATGTCCAGGTGGGGAATTCCGGTGGCTTTACTCTAATCTAGGCAAATCTGAAATCCAACCCTGTTGGGAGGAAACAATGTGGGAAACAGATTCATCTTGATCTCGGCTTTGTGCCTTGGAAAACGATTAAGACCAACTGTTAAGCAGCTCCCGATAGAGTTCACAAACCTGCTGGCCTCTGTGTGACACAGATTTCTCAGTTCAGGCTTCACCCCTTAAAATAACAAATGGAACTGATACAGTTAAGATACAAAGTGGGTTTCCGTTATTCCCCAGTTGTTTAAATATTACTTTTGTTGTTGAAAATTATTTTTAATCCGATTGTTTTGCTGCAATTAATTTTTTTCCACTATTTTTCTGTTAACAAAATCAAACATAAATGATTTAATGCTACTGACAGGCAGCCACTCTGACTTCTGTGAGAGTGATGTCCTGAGACACTAAATCCTGTGCAGCATTGTGGAGGTCACACACATGGTTCTGTCAAACTCACGCAGTGGGATTCCTTCTATACCCTTTTCCCTGTCCCAATCGTAGTCAAAATAACTGGTTTTATAGCAGCTTTTGAGGATTTCAAAGTGATTTAGAAAGTCAAATCCTTTGAGGTAGAAAAGTATTCATGTTCTGCACGTAAACAGAAGCGGGAAGCAGAAAAGCTACTCTTTGTTAAAGCTTATTTTGGTAAATCAATGGAGAAAGCCAGGGACTTGCAAGTCCATTTACTGACACAGTTGTTAAGAAAATGTCCTCCAGAGAACCTGCTTCTATAAAATTTCAGACCTGGTGAATGCTGGAAGAACATACTGGCATTGCAGTATGTTCTCTTGAAAATGAACCTTAGAAAGTTTGGAGGTCTTTATGTTCCTGCAACACTGGTTAAAGGAGGGTGTTAAGAAAATAGTAACCAAACATTAATGTAATCTTTGTTATTCTTATTTTTCTTATATTTATTGGATGTGGTTACAATCAACATCCATGGGTAGCGAAACTTGTTGCTGGTTGGTTTGTTGAATAATTTTGCAAGTAGTTACTAGCAGATTTGTGAAGTTTGGCACCAGAGTATGCTATTTCAGGGTGGGATTTCAAAAGCTTCCAGTGGAATTCAGAGCACAGATCCCTCAGTTTCTCCTCTGCAAATAGACGTTTTATTCTTTATAGTGGATTTATCATTATTGCAGTTTTGGCAAGAATGTATCAGCAAATTTTGTTTAACACCATTCCTCAGCATTCCATTACTTAAAAGACATGGATTGCTTTGTTCTTCGTTTTTAAACAGCCCATCCAGTAGGTGATTTTTAAAAGTGCAATTAAATGTGCATTGTTATGCACCTCTTTGACACCATGTCAAGGATAAAGGAATTGATTCTGCTCTTCTTTTTCTTTTTATATTGAAGGTATTTTGCTAAAGCCCTGTGTGTGTGTGTGTCTGTGTATGTGCATCTGCTCACCACCGGTCCACCTCCATGCTGTAGGCATAGTTCATGTCTCTTGCTAGAACCAGGAGGAGCCAAGGAACCAGAAGAATAGTAGAATGGTTTGATTTTGAGGGGACCTTAAAAATCATTTTGTTTCAAACCCCTGCTGTGGACAGATGTAATTTCCACTAGACCAAGTTGCTCAAAGCCCCATCCAGCCTGGCCTCGAAGACTTCAAGAGATGTGGTAGGCGCCTGTCACGGTAGGACACGAAATAGATTGACTCCATAGAGCTGTCAGAAGAGAAAGAAGGCTTTATTTACAATTCCAACAGTTTCTTTTATAGCATGCTGCGCTAAAAAGGTCTATTATTGGTCCATGGGACTGACACTTCTCTCCATTGGTTAAGGAATAGGAAACAACACCTGGGGACAGTTGTTATGGGAAAGGGAACACTGTTTACTTAACCTGTTTTGAGAAACAGAGAGATATGTTTTGAAAAGAGAAAACTGTTGACAGCTTTCCCTTGGGAAAGGAGCTAGCAATGGGTAGCAAGCTAAAATTCAGGCTCAGAAATGTCAAGCCCACAGGCACCCACTTCTCTGCAAGTCCCTTTCAGCCTTAAAATTTGGGCAGAAAGTTTTGTCAGTTTATCATGGGGGAATGTTTCTCTCATTAGTAGGGTTCTCAAGGTCAGGTCTGTTTTCCTCTTTACCAGCCCCTTTTTCTCCAAAGGGTGCTCCATTTCACCCTTTGGAGGCTACCCAGATACCACACATTTGAGCTGAAACTGGAGCTTTCTGGGTTTGCACAGTGGCTTGAAGAGTCATTTGCAGCTCCACTCCTAGTGTCCAGCAGGGATGAGCAGGGTAAAGCCTTCCACTGGTCTGTTTGAGGGTAGAGGCCAGGCTGTGCTCTGCTGCCTGCAGGTGGTCCTGATTCTCCTTGCAGGGTTTCAATCCCCTTGTTCACCAAATAGCTATCCCTACCCCCTGAGTGACAGTGCTCTGCTTCCAGTGCACTTTGCTGTGGTCCCTGCTGAGTTCAGAGATGTCTAAGTTGAGGTTTTGAGCACGAAAGTTGGACTGAATGGGGATGTCAATATAAAAAAACTCTATAAGGTTCTGCCTGGTTTTGCCCTTCACCTTTGCAATTTTGTACAGTTGCTCACAGTTAAGAACGGGCGTTTCCTTCTTCTTACATGCTGGGAATGCAGTAGAAAACTAGAGAGTGTAAAAGGGAGCTCTGTTAGCACCAAGCCAGAAGTCCAGCCCAGGAGAAGCAGGAAGGAGTTTGAGAAAAATTCACATCTGTAACTGAGTAGGTTTTTATGTAGCAATATACATACTTAATTTATGCTTGCAGCGACAGCAGTTGTATATGCAAAAGCAGACGTGCAGTAACATGTGCACTTCTGCTTGGGATTCCAGGACTTAAGAAAGAAGCGATTATGATCATGGATGAGTTATACTGTAACGGCTCTTAGGGTTGTATAAGCAGCATCTGTATGCTGTATCATGCACATGTGAAACTATTTTTATTATATTAATTTGATTTCCCTGGGAGATTGCATAGTAACCGTTTGTGTTTCATGGCTGCACAGAAACTTGTCTTGCAAAGAGTCTGCTGTTTATGTACATGGCTCTTGATAAGGCAGAATGTACTGAGACAGTTGCCATTTACACACGTAGAGTTAGTATTTTTTGCAATGAAAAATCCAGTTTGTTTGCCCCAGAGGAGTATGGTTCAGCAGCTCAACCTGCTATATTGAGCTACTGCCTTAAAAACCCAATGCACAAGACCTTGCCTCGGAAGCAGTGGAGTATTTAAACTTCTCTCTTTCCCAACTTCATCCTTTAGCTTGATTATTTAATGTCAATGGTGTTATCGACACAGATGTGCTCAGTTATTTTAAGACTTTTCCTGAAGTTTTGTCCATACTAATTTGTTATGGCAAAAGGTTCCCCTGGGGAGCCACATGCTAAAATCTCTTATATTTGTAGGCAGTGGTGAGTGGTGTGTTACAGCTGCCTATCTTGAGTGGAGACTTCAGGGTTGCATTTGAACAGCCACCTTTGCTTCTGACTGTGTTTTTTTCTGAGGCTGACAGCTTCCAGTTTTGAGACTGCCTCTGTCACAACCAGGAATTTTTAAACTTCAAAAAAACCCAGGAGGGAGGGTGCACGGATGATCAGCTCTTTATGGTTTTCATTCTTTGCAACACAATAGCAGGTTAAAGAAATTACATGCAGAGAGATGGGTTCTAAATCATTATGTTGATTCAGTATACAGAGATATGCCAAGCCTTGCCACAGAGGTACTGGTGCTGTTTTATGTGGCTTTTACATAGTATAGAGGAAGCCTCATGAACTCCACAACAGGCTTCTGAAATCTTCCAAGGGCTCTTCCAGTATCCTACTAGTCCACAAGAAGTACTCAGGCAGAATAGTGAAAACAGGAGGTTGCTCAGGACTGCAAAGTAAATTCATATACTTTAAGAGAGTGTAAATTTTTTTACAGAGGTTAAGGTTATTTTTGGCACTGGTAAAATAAATGTTCATCTCTGAATTTTGTTAAAAGAATATTTAAAGTGTAGAGACAGTCAACTGTTGATGTATACCTCCTTGATGGGGCTCCTCCCATTCTTTTTCAAGCTATAGGTTTAATAACAGTAATGTTCTTGTCATATATTTTAGATAATGGTCATTGTATTTTCTTGTCTCCCTAGAGACACTGTGAAAATTAATTAGCTAGTGTTTATAAAGGAGGACACTCAGATTCTGTTACTCTGACTAATTACTCTCTGAATACCTGTATTGATTTATAGGAGGAATGTCCCCAGGATGGGATGAAGTTTTGCAGGGAGAAGAGCATCCATATCTGGCCAGAAGTGCCCTGGGTTGACAAATGGTTACCCAGCCATCTCTGAGGACAATATTGACAATGATCTGATACTTATATATGCCACCTTACCTTCTCCGGGCTCTGCAGGATGCATTTATTGCAATGGTTATCTCACGTGGTTTGTTAAATCACATAAAACATGACTTGAAGTGGAAGTCCTCAGTTTTCAGGGTCTGACCCTTGTGGGAGGCAGTATCTATTGTAGGCCAATATATTTATGAGTGCATGTGTTTGGGTGCATAGATAATGTTTGTGCATGTCAGATCAGGAGAAACTTATTTCAATATGTATATTTTCCTTCCTGATATGACAAGTACAAACTTCAACTGGTGGTAAGAGCACCACTTTGTAATTGAATTTAATAAGGAAATGGCCTGGAGCCAAGCACCCAAAGATCCCTATACTACTAGGTTTGGGAATGAAGCAGGTCTCAGTCAAAGCGCTGTGGTGCAGACACATCCTTTCCCTGTAGTCCATCCTGGTAAGGGCTCTGGCCCCCACTGTGGGTGACAGGTATGATGGCTCCAGCTAGATTTTCTCACCAGGGAAACCAGTGCTTCAGGCAAAAACAAGTCCTGAAGAGCATGAGCTGAATGGAAAAATCTGATGACTAAACAGCCACCAGGTTCAGTGGATCCCTGAGCCTAGTAGATAAACCCGTTGTTCAGATAGCAGCAGCAGCTGAACTTTAGTAGCCCAGACTGCAAAATCCACACCAGCCCCATGCAAAATTATCCTCTCCCAAGGCCAAGCTCCCACACTTTAGATTGGTACAGAGGAGCAGCTTCCCCTGATAAAGGACGAAAGCCATGCATTTGTACCAAGGGGCTGGAGAGCAAACAGCAGTCAGTGGCATAAAGAGCTGTTAGCCCTGAACATCCCCAGTTTCATGGCTTACAGCACTCCAGGTCACGGTGCAGACCAGAGTGTACAGAGCAAGACCAGCTCCTCTGCATGACTTGTACCCCATCCTTTTCCTATAACCAGTCTCAGCTGAAAGAGAGTGTATCCCAGACTAGGTGTGTAGTGAAGGATGATTATTTCACCCTGCTATGACTCAGAAGCAAAGTAACAGCTTTGGTCTGGCAGAGGTGGAGCTGAGTATATGTTGCAGCCCAAGCATAATAAAGGTCTGGAGGCTATAAGTGGGGAAAACCATTCAGTCCTGACTTGGCAAAGCTCTTTAAAAAAGAGCTCTTTGCCCCGAGCCACAGAGCCTCCCAAATCTCAGTTGGTTCCCAGAATTCAGACACCAGTGTTCCTACAAGAAATGAACACACGCAGTTCATTTTAATAAGGATTGAATTGGCAACTGCATGGAGTATTAGTGACAAGAACATAATAGACACAGTAGAGGGAAACTTCAAGCCACTAAAAGTGACTACAGGGAATATCCTGTCACTCCTGGAGTCATTTTCCTTTGGCTTCTTCCAGTCATGCGGCAAAAGCATGCAGTATCAAGGAGGTGAACACATGAATACCTTGTCAGTGGGACAGTGCTGCTCTTGGGGCTTTCACCACTTCCTAGATTGCATTAAGGGCTGTGCTTTGCTACAGCTTTTAGAGATATCTCTGCTTTTGTTGGCCTTTCCATGTCTGAATATATTCTGGGTGTTGTGACGTTTCAGCACAGCCTAGGTTTTGTGTGACTCTTGCAATACTGCCTCATTTAACAGTACTGTGGCATCATTTCAGTTTTGCAGCCTCAAAGGTCAGATGTTGTGATGACTCAGTTTCTGTAGGGACAGAGACTATGTTCACCATCATGGAAACTTGTTCCTGTAAAAACTCTGAGTGTGTGTGTCTATACATGTATTTTCACGGTTTATTCTTCTTTAAGCAGCCTGAAGGCTTTGTGGATTCCAGACTAGATGCAGTGAAAATGTAAATGTGACTCCATTTCCTTTGGGACTTAATGGCTTTCCTTGTTTGGAGCAAGATGTACCTCGGAGAAGAAAGGCCTTGGGTGAGCTGCTATTTCTGTGAGGTTGAACAGAGAAGCTTTCCTGAAACCACATAAAATCTGTTGAGGGCATTCTGGTGGTGGTGTACAATTCAGCAAACTTAAAGCTGGAAGGGTTAAGATCATGGCGTCAGAGGAAGAACATGAAAACTATAAATTTCAGCCTATTTGACAGCATGTAAGAGAAGAAACCAAAGTTACTGTTTCTCCTGATTTGGCCACTAGGAACACCTACTTCTGTACTGCTGCAACAAAGTGTCTTCATCTGAGGCAGTCCCCTGCATTTCCTGGATTAACCACTGAGGGTTAAACCACAACAAAACATCCTCGTCACTAAGTCTGCAGATCTGGAGGGGCAAGAAGTGAGGGATAGAAACAATGGATGTTTTTTGCTGGTTGCCAAGATTTATAATGATGATTATGAAGATGATGAGTAGCTGAAGGAATGTTGCTCGCATTGTAAACCACTGATCTCCTGACGCTCATCAGCAGAATTTCAGCTCTCAGATATTTTAGTGCTGGGGTGTTTTCTATCCTTATCCAAGTGGTTTATTTAATACAGCTGCAGCCAAACCCCCAGCATGGTGGCTTCCAGCTGCAGAGCTGTGAACCCCCTCCCCAGCCTCCCCCGAGCAGCTGCTGTGCTGGGAGCCCAGCACAGAGAGGCAAAGAGGCAGATGTCGCCAAGCAACATATCTTGTTTATCTTTTATTTATTGCAGGTATTTATACAGGGCAGGTCTCTCTGCTCCCAGCTCACAACTTTGCACCAGTGGCGGCTGCCACTTGCCAGGCAGAGGCAGGGGGAAGGCAAGGGAAGAAACATGAATAATGCAGCACAACATACTTATCGACATTGTCAAGTTGAGCCTCAGATCAAGTTTAGTGGGTAAAGAAGAGGCTTTGAATTCCTGCTGTACTACACATTAAGATTCAGATAACTTGATTTTGTAAAATAAGTGAGTCCAAGAGGCTGAAACACAAGAATGCTGTGTACAAAATGCACCTAGTTTTCTTCTTTCCCTTCTTTCTTTCCCTTCTGTGTCACTAGTGTGGGATTTGATGTGGGGTGTAAATTGCTTGAAAAAGATTAGCTGGCCATGGACATGCTTCTCCTTTCTCCACTGCACATCTCTCCTACCATGCAGGACTGCTGCTGTGTGTGCTGAAAGCTTGTTCCTGTGCCTTCCAAATCCTCATGTAAATTTTGGCATTTCTTTGATACTTATCTTGATTTTTAATTGTCAAGGCAAAAATAATGAACTATTCCAGTTAGTACACGGGGAGTACAGTGCAGCTCCCGGGAATGGCCATCATGCTGCAGCGGTAGTGGAGCAGCCCTGCTTGCATCTCTGTGCTCACAGCAGCCTGGGCTTCCCTCACTGCCCCAGTAGTCTGCAGGAACAGTACAGACTGCTCAGGCTTAGAGAACAGTGATTTATGTATTTATTTATCTATCTATTATTTATTAGAACACTGGACTAGGCCTCAAGAGTTATGTTCTGTCACAAACTACTCCAGTTGTTTTGAATGTGTCATTAGGGCTGGGATTTCCTTAAAGCAGGTGGCAGCAGTTCAACTTTTCTGCTGTTTGAAAAGAATGACAGCAAGTCATGAAGAACATCAAGGGGTGGGGAGGAAAGAAGTGAAGAGCAAGCTAAATTAGCACTGAGTACTTCAGAACCCCCCATCCTTCATGTTCTTATTTTCATCCCTGTGTGACACTTCCTTACAGAGCCCGAAACATAAACCATCCTGAGCTGCAGTGACTTTGCAGCACTGTGGACATAAATTGCTTATTTCAGAAAAAAACTTGGGATATTTTTATAGACATAAGAGTGCATGTAACTTCATATTAATATGAGTTGCCAGTTATGTAAACTGCCCTTGTGTTTTGAGTCCTGGACACCAACATCCCTATGCCCCAGCTTGTGTTGTTATACCTTGGTTTGTCCCCTGCATTTGGGGAGGAACATGCTGGTCCTGGGCTCTGAGCTTAGGAATTGGTCTGCAGCTGCTCACCCACAGGTAGTCTGTAGTTCCTGACTACCTGGCACAGTTCAGGGGACATTTATTGATTGATACTCCTTTTGGCTGCAAATAGTAATTGCAGATAAAAAAAAAAAACAGCAAAACTTGGAAAGGTACGTAGAAGCCAGACTGGCCCTTGTGTGATGTGAGGTATGTTACTGGCTTATAGCCTCTGGTTTTTAAATGTTTGTGCAAGGACACCCTGTTGTGTGTATGTGTTTGTGAAATTAAAATGGGATTGTTATTCAGCCTGCGTTTTAAGTGCCTAACCTCTCAATTTTGAACACATCCTTCTGCTTTGTGGGAGAGCTCATGCTCTTTAAATTGTATTTTTTATTGGGGGTGGGGGGAAGAAATCCACAGGGAGTTTCGTGGACAGTTCACACTGTCAACTCAGCATTTCTGCACACTAGAAAAACATAAGTGTTCACAGTCAAAAAAAAANTTTTTTTTTAATTTAAACAAACAAGTATTTTCCAGAAAGCAAACATAATTTAACTCTGTCTATGGCACACATGGGAAAGAAATAAATGATTACTTGACCCCAGGACAACATGATGCTCTTCTTTTCTCCGTTGTCTGGTTGTGGTGCAGGAATGTGCAATCTGCAATCAGAACTGGCAGATGCACAACTTTTGTTTGTAAAACTGACTTCATTATTCCTTCTTTAGGGGTGGGCTAGCCGAAGACGTTTGGGATGCTGACAGTTTCTGGCCTTCCTGTTGAATCATCCATATATTTGGCCTGGACTGAAGGAGCAGTAACATCACTAAGCTCAGATCCAGGATCTTGGGAATCAGGGAGCAGCTAGAATGTTTTAACCGTAGCTTTTTAGCACTAGTTCACGTTATCTCAGTGTTATCATGGTTTTACTCCACCCTGTCCCTTGGATTTGTTTTGACAACTGCTGAGACTACAGACTTTTTGACCAGGGTCATCTTCTCACATCACATGCAAAGCGTAGAGCAGAGGTGGTTTTTACTGCAGCTTTACATAGCACTATCACATTACAAATAACTATGATCTAATGTTATATATCACCCTAGAGCTAAAAATCCCAGCCGCCCACCAGTACTTAGCTATATTTTACTCCTGATGGCTTATGCAGTGCTGCACCTCCTGCTTGTATCACTCTAATGACTGCCTTCCCTTATTTACCTTCTCAGAGGTCTGCCCTAGTCTGAAGTGATTCCCCTAAGGTTAAGACAAAGACATTGGGGACAAAACTGATATGTGATTATGTAATTAATGCCTGTATGAATTTACACAAGGTTGTCTGAGCAGCCCAAACTTCTGCATTTCTTTTGGAATTCTTGAATCAATCCTCCTATTTGTCTAGTAGGAAAGACTTTTTTTCTTTTTTTCATCATTTTCCAAAGTGAAATTTCTTTGTTTTCTTAATAGAAAATGCCAGTTCCACTATGCCCAAAAATGATATTTCTGTTTCCTTTGCAACCACCCATGGGGTTTGAACCACAGACCTACAGCACTGTAACAGAGGTCTCTGTCATGTGCTAATTAGAGGGATTCAAACCAAAGTCAGACAGAAGGGGAAAGCAGAAGCTTGGGGCCAGGTGTTAAAAAGTGGGGTTGATTTTGGGACGCATTGCATCCCCTCTATGGCAATCCCCAGCTGATCATACTGTCGCTGACCTTCTGCTTTTGTTGCCTGTCCCTTTCCAAGTCTCGTTTGGAAACTTTCCCTTCCCAATGCTATGGGACTGCCTTTCTCTCCTTCTCTCTCTGCTGTTATTCATCCCTCTTATTGTGTAAAACGTTTTGGGCTGTAGTTTCCATAAAGGTTGCTATGCAGACTAAAGTTGGCGCTGTATATATGAAATTGTGATCTGTAATTTGTATTTTCTTTGCCGTATAACTCAAGTTTATTAAATGAGGATGTGGCTGGATGTAGTTCTTAATATCAAGTAGACAATGCAATTTGGTTTTACCATTTCCTTTTGTTGATCCCTCTTTATTACTTTTCATCTCACTTAGAAGCACAGAACGTTTGAATTGTGGTTTTGTCAGCATCATAACTGGGTCAGAGATGCAGGAGATGGAGAGGCAGTCAGCAGGATTGACTTGAGTGTCTGTGACTCAAAGTGACCAGCAAACTCCCTGAGAAGAGTTCGGTGTCAGTGAATCTCATCAGTCTGTTTATTTTTTTTTACCTTCCTACTATTTGATTATTGCTAAAACTTAGAAATCCTGCACTTACGAATCATGTTGACTTGGGACCTGAAGTACTGAACAGCTCATTACTGTAGCAAAGCTCCACTCCTTTGTGTCTTGTGACACTTCTGCAGCTCAGTGACCTGGTTGGTGGCCCTAGCAAGGCCTCTGACCCCACCTTTTTGTTAGTATCGAGAGAAAAAGGAAAAAAAGGCATTAAAATTAAAGTCTCATGACTGTAATGAAAAGGTTATTTCCCCTTTTCTCTCAAGTTAAGTTCTGTGCAATTGCAGCTCACTTTGTCCTGTCCATCTTGTAGTCTCATTAGCTGCTGGGCCACAGAGGAATTGAGGAGAGAGAGCTGGGGGTTTTATCTGCGTGCCGTAGCAGCGTGGAAGATTCAACGAGATGATGGCTTGTCATTTTTTATTAATGAGTTGGAGCCTGATTCATTATAGATGTGTGGAATGAGCTCGGTGTGGCTGCGGGGGGGGCAGGTCCCCCCACGGTGGGTCCCCTCCTGCTTTGCCCCGACGCTGCGGCCCATCGGCGCTGCTGTGCCCCGATCTGCGCGGCCCTGGGCGAGCGCTCGGCCCCGCCATCCCCGCCCGAGCCCGCGCCTGCCAGCCCACGGCAGGTGGCCCCCGAGGAGAAACGGGTATTGAGTNTCTAGGACAGTGATGCTCAACAGTTAGGCGTTACAAAGAGGGCACTGTCCCTCAGGGTCTGTCGCTCTGGCAGGCTGGTGGCTGAGAGTCTCACGGAGTTTCTGTTTCAGTGGTAGATTGGTGTGTGGTGGATTAAATCATGTTCTCCCCAATGGAAGCAAATAGCTGTGTGTCCTTCAGTCCTTCCTTGCATGCTGGTGACATGAGTCACATGGATGTGTGATACGTGTGCGTATAAATATATGGATATATACCTACATGTGTATATGCAAAAAAAATTTTATATATA